>CAVLJG010000001.1:34712797-34827425 GCA_963669975.1 Acanthoscelides obtectus
GACCAAATATGTTGATTATGAAAATTTACCACTCCACGTCTAGTGAAGCATGACTCATCGGTCCACAAAACGTTACTTAAAAGCTCCCTATTATTATCAGTTCTATCAAGAATCCACTGACAAAATGTGATTCTTCGTTCTCCGTCCCCTAGCTGTAGTCCTTGCACAGGTTGCAATGGTAAGGACGTCTATGGTCATTTCTAAGGACATGGTGAACATGGCTTGCTGAAATTCCCAAGGCACCAGAAACTCTCCTAACACTTGTGGTCGGATCTCTATTAAACTCACGCAGAATCATACGGGTTAAATCTGCGCTGACGAACATTTATGTTTTGATCCCTTTGGAGATTTCCAAAACCATTTTCAATTATTTAGCGATGCACTCTTACAAATACTGAGCGAGTTGGATGTCGTTTGTTTGGAAATCTTCGTGCTGCTGGCTGCTTCTGCTGCGTTCCATTTACAAAGCCACACACAAAATGTATATCCGCTAACTCTTGATTGGAGAATAGAAATGGCATTTTTATAAACTTACAAAAAAACAGGTAAAAGAAACTAAATTTCGTGCATTCACAATTGCAAAAAAAACGTTTCAGGTTTCAACAGACAACAAAACTAACTGTCAACTAATTGACGTTTAACCTTATGCTGCTTTCAATTCAAAAATATTTGCAGGCACAGCCTACTTCTAAAAATTATCAAGATACTGACTTTTAACGTTATTTTATCATAAATAATTGAAAATGCATCGAACCATAGAAATCGAAATAACTCAAAAACGGCTATTTATAACGAAAATTCACAAGAGAGCTTTTATATGTTGAAAAGCGCGAAGAATTATTTTTTTATTCAAAAATCAAAAAATTGCACTAAGAAAATTTTTCGGTCATTTTAATACACTACAGGTAGAGTAGAGAGCGCCCTCTAGCGGCTACAGTAAAACTATGCCCATGGTTCGTATAGACTTCATGCATTAATTTTAAGAGTACTAACGAATCTTAAAGTTATGCAGCAATAACTGAAACACCCTGTATAAAGTACGAAATTTTTTTTGTTTTTCTTTTCAGGGCAGAATTGTCTTGTTTCAACAGTTCCGTACTCCATTATTCCAAATCGAATTTGGATCTTCTGTTTTTGTTTCCAAAGAGATATGTCCTGAAGGATAATGTCTAGTTCCTTTCTGTAAGTCAAAATGCAGTTTCTGGATTCTATTGCAAACGATATTTGGGGCTGGCGGTTTTTCAACCGCAATGAAACATCTAGAATTTATACTATTATTGCTCCTTAAATCCATTGTGTTCTATCTGGTCAAAGAAAACATGGAAATGCTCAGAAATCTTCAGAAACTCAATATTATATTATATGAGAACAAAATAAGTATGTGCCATTTATAATTAACTAGTGTAATAATATGAAAGATTAAAATATAAAAAACTTCATTGCTCTCTTAACAAAAAAAAAACATTCCGAGGGATCCCGAGACATATCCCAATCCATTCCACACAAAACGATGAGTTTTATGGCACACCAAAACATTCACGTTTATCGTATGGTCGCTAGATAAGACAAAAAAGGGTGTCTATAAATCGTGTGTCTTGAGACCGTCTCCAGACCCATTAAACAAATCAAGTAAATGGTGTAAATACTGACACAATCAAACACTTCTATATATCAGCAGGTGATAAAATATCAAGAGGTATAGTCAATTATTTTTTTAAATTCAATATAGATATTTCAGTTATTTTTCAGACTTAAAGGTCCTAACGGCCTGCGAAGAGAACTATTTCGCATTCATTGCTCTTCCTTTTAAATCAACACATCTTACATAGCCGTTGGATGTTGCATATTTCAGTGTCATTGGAGGCAAATTTTGGATTCCTGGAAAGCCTCATCAGATGGTCAGAGAATACCAACCATACCAAAGGATGTGTTTTCCTATCTTTTGAATAAGCTATGGAAAAAAATTCATGAAAACGCTGAAAAAAAATTAAAGTCAGGTTTTATGAAAACCGGCATATTTCCCCTTTGTGCAACTAAAGTCTTAGAATGATTACCAGGTTATACTTGCCCTGTTGTCGAAGAAAATACTCTCGTGCTTGTTTCGGATGCCTTTAAACAATATATTGAAAATAGTAAAGACTTTACTTTTGCTTTCTAACAGCAAGAAACGCAAACGTAAGCAGAAAAAAAAGCGGTAGTAGATAGCCCAACCAGAGACGAAGAGGAAATAGATAATATGCCTTTACCTTCTGGTTCCAAGAATGAGAAAGTCATCAAGAAAAAGAGAGCGATAGTAGGCATTTCAAGCAGCGATGAGAGGAAGCTGATACTAAGTTTTCTTTGGCTTCTACTTCTTCACTGAATTTATCAGAAGAAGAAAAATCTGAAAATACTACGAGCGCAAACCTCAGAAGCTTCGAGGGTTCTCTACCCGAAAAAGACGATTTTGTTGCAGTTGAGTACGATGGTGATTACTGGCCGGAGCAGATGGTTACAGTAGAAAGCGAGGGAGAGCCTTTATAAAATGCATGGCAAAATGTGAACAACTGTGGAGATGGCCAGAAAAGGGTGACTGCATATTTTATGCCAAAAACGAAATTAGGTTTTCCATAAATGCTCCAAAGCAAGTTACAACAAAACGTCATCTTTTCAGTGTCCCTGCCCTGAGCTTGCTTAATTAGATATAACAGTTAATAAAGTTTTTGTTTTGTTTATTTTAATTTTTTAACTTACCTTTTACTTCAATAAGTTGTGCTACAAAAGCATTTTTTAGTTAAGTTAAGTTTGTATTATTTTATTACCATAGAAATTGCAGCTACTGAGTGACTATTTTATTTAAATATGAAAAATAAATGAGTTTTGAAGTTTTTGTGAGTCAAATATTTTTTTCAAGTATAATTTTCATTGCTTGACACTATTGTTGGGTTATATATGCTTGCAACAATAGTTACCTATCGACTTATTGCAATAAATTCCTTATGGATCATAGATGTGTACAAAGTCCACAAGTATGGTCCAAAATTTAACAAAAATATTGTTAAACTTAAACAATATTTTGAAAAAACAAAACATATACTAAGTGACGTATAAATCCGAACACCCAGTTTAAATGGTTTTATTTTAATAAAATTTTGTATAAGTACTTAATGAAGCATAATAAGTAAATGATAAAATTTCAAAATGATTGCACTGCTTTAAAGCCCTTTGACCTTTAATAATGTGTGGATGCATCCTGATGAGCTACGCATTCTCCAACGCGCCTAGGCATGCTTCTGATCAGGTGGTCAATGTCCTCCTGTGGTATCTCATTCCAGGCAACCACCAACTCCTCTCGAAGTGCTTCTAGAGTCTGAGGAGGACGTTTCAAATTGAGCAATCTCCTACCCATCATATCCCACACGTGTTCAATTGGAGATAAGTCGGGAGATCTTGGTGGCCATGGTAACAATGTGACATCATTATGTTGAAAGAAGTCTATTGTGACTCTTGCAACATGTGGTCGGGCATTATCTTGTTGGAAAGTTGGATCTGCCAGGGTGTCAAGATAGGGTAAAAGATGGGGTTCTAGAACTTCGTGGATATAACGCTGCGCGTTCATGTTACCTCTGATGAAGATAGGTATTTCCCTGATGCTTGGAAACTATCTCTTGTCAAGCCCTTGCCTAAATGTAAAAATCCAAAATGTCTCTCAGACTTAAGACCTATAACTTTGATTCCTGTTATATCGAAGATATTGGAGAAGTTGATTAAACATCAGGTTTATCATTATTTCTCTAATAATGATTTCTTTCCCAAGTGTCAATCTGGTTTCCGCAGTGGTTTTAGTACAACTACAGCTTTAGCAAGGGTTTTAGATGACATCATTGCTTCGCTTGATAAGGGAGATGCTTCAGCACTTGTATCATTAGATTATTCTAAAGCGTTCGATAAAATAGATCATGAGCTTTTATGTGCTAAATTGAAGTTTTTTGGTTTTTCAGACATACCTCTAATGTTTTTTATAACATATCTTTCAAATCGTAAACAAGTAGTAGGGATAGACAACACTATATCTAGTCCGATTGATATAACATCAGGTGTCCCTCAGGGTTCAGTTTTAGGGCCCTTGTTGTACTTAATTTATACTATAGACTTGGGTAGCTCTGTGAAAAACTCTTCTGTGATGTGCTATGCCGATGATACACAGATATATAAGAGCTTTAATAGTAACACTTTGCATACTTCAATCAATGAGCTTAATGATGATTTGGAGGCAATAGTAGGATACTCAAATGGTAACAATCTTAAGCTCAATAAGGATAAGTGCTCAGTGATGCTTTTTTGTCCTGCTGTCAAACATAACACTATATTGTATTCTCTTGATGTAAAATCGACAAGGAGCGTCTAGCTATCGTAAATACTACAAAAAATTTAGGGTTGATTATTGATTATACTTTACGGTTTAAGGAGCATGTTTCGTCTATCTTAAAAAAATGTTATGCAACTTTGAAGTGTTTTTATGTCAATCGCTCTATTTTGAATTTTAAAGTTAGAAAAAAGTTATGTGAGGCTATTATATTTCCAAGCTTATTTTACTGTAGCACTGTGTTCTATCATTGTCTTGATTCTATCACAAAAGCAAGACTCCAAAAACTCCAAAATACTTGTTGTCGATTTGTATTTAATCTCAAGAAGTATGATCATGTTTCCTTAAAGAGATTTCAGCTTGGTTGGATGTGTATAGAAAATGCTTGCAAGTATCATATAGCAGTGTTTACACATAAGATCATATCTTCTAGATCCCCCTTGTATCTTTATGAGAAATTTGTTTTCAGACGAAATAATTCAGACATTGATTTCAGACACAAAAAAAGACTAGAGATCCCTATGTATAAAACAACTTTATTTCGTAGTTCATACACTTACAATACTATCCTGATTTATAACGAATTAGATGACAATATAAAGGATTGGCCAGTAAACAGATTTCGTAAGCATGTGAAACAGATTTATTTGTCATTTTAGTAATTGTGGAAAAGTTAGTTTTTAATTCTTACATTTTATTTTACTTTACGTAATATATGTGTGTATATATGTATGCTAGGAAGCTATCAAGCTCGTTGTTTTGAAGCGTCTTTTGCTGCTTGTCAAAGTTTCCTTTGATTGAGTGTTTCAATTTATTATTTGGGTAGGTTAAGTAGAGTAGCCAAGAGCTAGACTTCGCCTACGTAGAGGTCACATTATGTTGTAGTGTATATAATGTGCCTAATAAAGACATTTTATTATTATTATTATTATTATTAAAGGTGACCTGGAACCATAAGCTACAGCACCCCAAACCATAACTCCAACAGTGTGATGAACATGTCTTTCAACAAAAAACTGTGGATTCCTCCTTTCACCACGTCGCCTTCTAATCCTGGCACGACCATCGTGCATGCCTAAACAAAATCGAGAATCGTCACTAAAGACAATACTGTTCCATTCCTGATCCCAGAGTGACCGTTGTCTGCACCACTCAAGGCGATTACGTCGGTGTTCTCGAGTTAAAGGGAGGACGCAGTGTGGCCGGTATGAAAACAAGCCAAAACTTCTCATTCGTCGGTAAACACTTCGCATGCCAATAGGTCTTCCGTGATCTGCAAACCATTCATTTGCAATGGACCTGGTAGTGGAGAAACGGTCCCTTAAGGCCAATAATCTTAGGCGGCGATCTTCACGGTCTGTTGTTCTACGGAGGCGTCCAGTGCCCCTTGATCTTTGCGTACGGCCTTCTCGAAGCCATGCCTGACAACACCTAACCACAGTGTCTACACTTCTTTGCACTCTAACTGCATTTGCCCGAAAAGAAAGTCCAGCTTCCCGATGTCCCACTATACGGCCCCTATCAAACTCACTAAGTTGACGAAATCGTACAGGTCTCCGTACTCTAGGCATCGTAACCGATCGTAAAGGATGTCAAGAACCAAAATCCACCAACGTTGATTCTTTACTGCGGCTGAAATATTCATTTTTAGAGCGTTAGTGAATTAAAAAAAAGCAGTATAAAAACCGGAATGTCCAACTGATAAGGCTGAAAATTTTTTCACTTGTTATTTACAGTAAGATAAATACATTCACCAACTTTTATTAAAATAAAACCATTTAAACTGGGTGTTCGGATTTATATGTCACTTAGTATATCAACTAACTTCTTAAAAACTTTTAAGTCTTGCTACTCCATAAGAATGTTTTAAAGTAAGTCAGGTTGTAAGTTATAACGAGTATTCCAAAAAATCACTAAAATTTGGACCATTCTTGTGTGAAATTACGGTAATTATAGACATTGTTAGAGTCACGTGGGTCATCCTGTATACAAGGTATGTCTTTTAAGTTTTGCATATAGAAACATAGTAGGCCGCGCGGATCGAACGTCAGTACTGAATCTTAACCTCACTCTTTAGTGAACTTAAATTCAAAGTTTCACAACAATACGTGCAGTGTTCTCACTACAGTGAATTTTTTAGTGTCACCAAGTCATTAGAAAAATGGAACTCAACCGAGAACATTTTCGCGCCATAATTTATTACAACTTTCAGAGACAATTATCGCAACAAGAATGCCTTGCTGAGTTACTGTCTGTTTTCGGCAACGAAGCGCCATCAGTCGACAATTTCCCGTTGATATGGAGAATTCAAACGTTGACAGGTGAGTCTTAGCGACGATCCCAGGGTGGGTGCACCAAAAACGGCAGTCACCCAGGAAAACGTCGATGCTGTGCACAAACTTATCATTGATGATAGACATATCGCGAGATTGAGGCGTCCTTGAAGATCTCAAAGACCTCAATTCAAAAAAATTTACACGAAGAATCAGGAGTAATAAAATTAGTTTCTCGTTGGATACCCCACCTGTTGACTGAAGACAGAAAGCAGCCAGAGTTAATTGGTGTCAAAAACGCTTGACCGTTTCAATTCCGGAAACTCAGAAAATGTCTATAGCATTGTTAGTGGTGATGAATCGTGGATTTACTGTTATGAACCAGAAAATAAAGGAGTCGGCTGTTTGAGTGTTCCAAGGTGAAGAAAAGCCAACAAAAGTCATCCATTCTCGAAGTGTTTCGAAAAAGATGGTCGCGACATTTGTGTCAAAAGCAGGTCATATTGCAACAATTCCTCTTAATGAGCAAAGAACTGTTACTCCGGATTGGTATACCACCATTTGTTTGCCGAAAGTCATCACCGAGCCTCGAAAAATCAACTCCGAATGAAGAATCATCCTCCACCAGCAGTATTTAATGGAAGAAAACGTGGAATTATTGGACCATCCTCCATATAGTCCCGATCTAAGTCCTAACGATTTCTTTACTTTTCTGAAAATTAAAAACAGACTGCGTGGTCAAAGGCTCCAGTAACCAGAAGAAGAAGTTGACGCATTCAAAAATGCCGGTTTGGATGTGCCAGCAAACGAGTGGAATAAGTGCTTCGAAAATTGGTTCGAGCGGATGCAGATGTGTATTAATCTTCGTGGAGAAAACTTCGAAAAACAATAGTCATTTAAAACTACCTACCGTGTTGTTTTATTTCTATATGCAAAACTTAAAAGACATCCCTCGTATATTAACAGCATCCAAACATTCTGCTGCTGCTGCTGCTGCTGCTGCTACTAAATACTACTGGTCTGTCAGTAGTCGTGCAGCATGTACTGTGCAGTGTATTTGATCACCTTGGAATTGGCCCTATTATAAACGACGTATATATGGCGAAAGGGCATTTGCAATTCGACGTATATGCGGCCGAATGTCCGATGGAATATACATGCCCTACCATACGTCAGACAGAAGGGCTCGTTAGCAGCCTAACAATTGATAGTGTTGCTACAAGGTATAAGTATTGTAGTTCGAATGGAGTTAATTTAGAAAATACTTTCTTGGGTGGTTTTTAATGTCATCTAGAATATATTTTCAGGGGGGCTTCATATGGAAAAAGTGCTGCGGGCAGGAGTTTAGGATTCGTGTTCAGGAGGATACCTGTCTCGAGGGGTAGGCGGGTAACGAAGATTGAAAATTGAGGAGCGCGTCTCATCGCAAATTGAAAAACATGCATTTTTTTCAACTCGGGGCCTCGGACCCCCTAGAGACTCTCTAGATCCGCTACTGTCTCTAATAGCACTAAATGTCCATTTTTACCATCGGCAATTACATGCAATTTGGGCTGCTGCATTCGTGTATAATCGTGAAATAATTTGAAGTGTCATGGGATTAAAATTGGGGTAGTAAAAAATTATCCGCGTCTGGAGTCACCTGTTAATCCTACCACTATTTTATGCACGATTAACACTGAAAAAAATCTTCATGGTTTCCGGATTCGGTTTCAGATACCCAAGAAATGTATTTCAAGTATGTTCCCCGATAGCATTAAATATTTATTAAATATTTTTAAAAAATGTTTGTTAAATATTTGTAGCGACATACTTTTTAATATTTAATAAATATATTTCTTTGTAAAATATTCGTTATAGATATTTGCAGTATATATAATTCATATATTTTTGCGATATTTTTTCCAAATATTTAGAAAATATATGAAGAAGGATTTTTAAATATCAATTTTATATTTTGATGAAATATCTATTATTTTTCTTAAATATGTATGGATTTTCAAGCATTAATCTTCAGTGTATATATAAAATTCTTCATTGGTTATTTTAGCAAAAACTGTAGGAATGCTTATATAAAATTGGGTTTATAAAGAAAATTTATTCTAGATACAATGGTTTAGTTTGATAGAAAAATATTATTACATAAACATTCTAAGCCTCTTCTGCATCTTGCAAGTCCAGTTCTCTGAAAAAAAACGAACTTACTAATTATGAAGTATTATTGAATACATAAGCTGCTTTCCTATGGGAATACAAAATGCAGTGGAACAACATTGGTGCAGAGCATGGTGAGTTACTCCGAGCAGCTCAACTGGGTCACTGAAAAGCAGCTCTATAATGCACCTAAAAGGTCCCCACATGGCTAGTTATTTCTGGTCTTGTGAATACCTTTGTACTCAACTGGCACAATAATGTTTAAGAGTCAGATAAATTAACCCATTTAATTACCGAAAAACCCTTTTCGCTTTTCCACAATAATACGCTCGGACCACTTGGAGGTACGCAGGAAGCACGCTATCATAGTGAAAGTCAAAGGTAAAATAGATGCCTCAGGCCAGCTTGCTATTATCCCATTGGTCGCTCTAGGTCTCACGCACATGACCCGTAGAAGAAAATATTTAATGAATATTTTCTAAATATTGGAGATCTAATATTTTCCATTGATTGAAAAGTAAATATTTAATGAATATTGTAAAAGAAATATTGTATTTAAAATATTTAAAAGATATTGAATAAATATTTAATAAAAACATTATATTACAAATATTTATTAAATATTTGTTTAAGAAAACAAATATTTAAGTAAGATAAAAATATGATTAAATATTAAATAAATATTTAATGAATATTTCGTGCTATCGGGGTTGTGAATACCTTTATACTCAACTGGCACAATAATGTTCACTAGTTAGATAAATTAAGCTATGAAATTATCGAAAAACTTAGCCTTTTCCCTTGTCCACAAAAAAAAAACACTCAAATAATATACCACTTGGATGTACACAGGAAGCATGCTATCATATTGAAAGTCACAGGCAAAATGGATGCCGGCTGCCGGCAAACGAGTCAGTTCTGGCCGGCTTGCTATTATGCCATTGGTCGCTCAGGGTCACATGCACATGCGCCTTAGCAGAAAATATTCAATGAATATTTTCTAAATATTGGTGAATTAATATTTTTCCATTGATTGAAAAGTAAATACATATTAAATCAATATTATAGGAGAAATATTGAATTTAAAATATTTAAAAGATATTGAACAAATATTTAATAAAAATATTATATTACAAATATTTGTTAAATATTTGCTTAAGAGAGCAAATATTTAAGTATAAGATAAAGATATTATTAAACATTGAATAAATATGAATATTTCGTGCTATCGGGGTTTGGGGTTATATTCTTGACTGCCCCATTTTTCACCTTTATAATTTGTTTAGGTCAAGCAAAAATATCATTTTCGTTCCCTGTGGCTACAAGTGGACAAATTCGCTAGACTTAGGTTTGGGTCTGTGAATTTAAATAACACAGTCAAAAACTGGCGTCAAGTATTACGGCCCTGCTGTTCACACGCAACGCCGTCATCAGTTGATGAATGATTATGTTCAGCACAAGTTAGATCCTCTGAGAAAATAGCTACGAACATGTATGTATTTATCAATTTACAAAATTTTCCGGTGAACCGATTGTTACAAAAATAAAATTGCGTAGAATAAATGGAAATAATATTTAAAACATAGAAGCTCACAAGACATTATTATAAAAAATCGCAATGCAAAAGATACTTTTTAAAGCCCGATAGTGAACAGGTATAGATGTTAATGCACAGGTAGAGATGTTAATGTCAGACTGAACCAAATTGATAAGACAAAGTGCTCTATCGAGGGGAGAGTGCTGACCATAATCGATGAACTTAATCGCAAACGGATTACTATTACGCAATGTTCTACGAAGTACATTAGGATTTATTAATGTTAACAAAGATGTACTGGGCTACAACTGCATTATATTGAATAGAAAGATTGCTCATTGAATACAGATTTCAGAAAGGTCACACACGTACTATTTGGAATAGAAAAAAGTGATAGCTGCTTTTGTAAGTGACTGACACACACACTACAATGTAATTATTGGATTTAAATTCAAGTTGCACTGGTTACCGATCAGTGACGTGCTAAATAGCACAAAGCTAGATTATTATTACCTGCTCCTGATATGATTTTATGAAAGTTGAGGAAACAAGATCAGAAAGTTATAAATCCCAAAACAGTCCTTATTTTATCATGGTTCCTTAATATCTTTTAACTACATTTCATTTGTATATGATAAAGCAACTATCTAGAAGTTTTTTATAAAAAAAATGAACAAAGTATAACTTTATTTGTACATGCAGAGCTAAAGACCACAGATGAAAAGGTTCGTTTTTTTAAATTTAAGGAAAAATTCAATATCTCAAAAACGATGACACTTTTATACAGGTAAGTTTTTGTCATTTGGGTGGTCAGTCCAAAGCGTACCTTCTCCTTAAGTTTGTCGTGGTACTTATTGGACACCCTGTATAAAGAGACACTGATGGTAGTCTTACTTAGACCCTCCAAGAATGGTGACTACAACTACACTATTATCTATATTTTTTATAGAGAATAAAATTTGACTCCGGTAATAGATGGCAATTTATGCTGCCTTATTTCAAATAAGGTCTTTTATGTTTTTAACACTTTGAAGGTTTTTTAAATAGAAGGGAAATTTTAAAACTCCTAGCAAAACATAACCGCGGTATACTCCACACGCTACATACGTTCTCCGCGTACATTATGTCATGTGAAAATAACTTCATAATAATTATCTATGATCAAGATTACCATTTTGAAGAGAATCAGTTTTACTACCACCTGCAAATATGGAAATTGTAATATTTTTTGAGAGTTTGTGATATCTTCACTCACTCCCATCAGTTGCACCGTTGCATTGATTTTAATGAAACAGAAGATATGGTAGATAATGCTGGTTTATGACATCACTCTCCATCAGAATCGTTGAGGCTGTGCAATGACAAAGAAGCCAATTGACAGATTGGTGGAAGATAGTGACTTGTATGTAATATCCGAAAATATTACATTTTCCAAACTTAGCGTCGCTTCTTATACTCGTACTTGAAGAACCATCAAGGTGTCGAAAAAACGAAAGATCCTTCTTTGTAGAAAATATTCTCTACAAGAAACGATAGTAGTCTATATACGCGTAGGTTGTTAGTTTAGCCATTATAAGCGGAAATATCATTTCTTGTACCTTTACCCTTATATCTCTTGTATCTATACGACAAATTTTCATCGAAGCAAAATGATAAAGAATTAAACTCCCTACAAAATTGTTTCCATCACTTTTTTTCAGATGATCAATGATTTTCCGTATTTTCCATCATACGGATCTTCCAAATAACGGCAAACACTCCAGTCGAATCATAACGACAATTTAAATTTATCATTAGGAAGCAATAATCCAACTATACAACCAAAAAATGTACGGTCCCCAAAACTATAAAAAAAAAATTCTGGGCTTAAGTCGAATGAAATAAGAAAAACTACTGAGTTTTTGGCAGTATACGCATGGTACAGCTTACTATCTAGTAGGCTGAGGAACGGAGTAGAAAAGGACAGGTGATACGGCATCATAGATGGCTTTGAATTCGACGTTGATTTTCGTATTTTATCTGTTGTAGGTCAGTTACATCGTGGGCGCTACGCGTTTCGTACCTTTTTGGTTTATTTACATGGTAGTACGGGAATCATGTCGCAAAAAGCGTTGACGCCGCGCCGCCAGGGCATTTTTCAATCTGAAGATTTGTTTGAATTCAATGTTGTGATCGGTTTCCTTTACAACGGGCTATTGTTATAAGTTTTGTTCAAGTGTCTGTTTTGTGGCGTCGTATATTTCACAAAAGGATGAACCGATTTTAAGGTATTTTGTACAAAATATAATGAGATCAAGAATCAAGATAGATAACTATACCAATCAATTTTTATAGTAGTTTTGCATTAGCTATTATATAAACAAGGTACAGTAAATAGCAAGAAAGATGTTTTGAGTATTGTGTTGATTACATGTTGGGTATAGGGTTTTACGTATTTTGGTGAATTGTGCCGACGCCGACTAGATTTCATAGGCATTCATCACTTACGTTGATTTTATTATATTAACTGGATGTCATGTTCGACAAAAAAAGACAAGGTGAATTAATTATACATACTGTTGTCCATCAATAGATTTTTGAGTTTTTTGACGGGTGCTTGCAACATATATAGTGTTATTTGCAAAAATATGCATGCTTCCGAGTTTTGAGTGCGAAATAAATCGCGAGTTGTGTTTTACGAATCTTGAACACCTTTTGAGTATTGTTTAATACACGTGTTTCTGTCAATTCCAAAACATTGAAGCAAACAACAAAGCTGACGGCTTATTTGTCATCCTTAATCGTGAATTGGCGCCGATTTCCGGTTGTTTATGTTATCGATGTTGCTTTGATGGACAGAAACAGTTTGTGACTTTTTGTGTCTGTATGTGGATATTACCAACGCAAGATGCAAGACCTCCGTAGACTTTGGTAAGTGATATCTTTATGAGCAAGTATGATACTAACGAATACTCAATGTTTTACTTGATTTTATGTAGGTAATTTCAAAAAATCTCAATTCTAATATACAAAGGCTGTACCTTGATGACGTGCTAAGAATCCAGGAAATAGTTCTCAGATAATTTTACCTATTATAGAAGAGTTTATAGCAACATAAATATGTCTGAATTTCTGGAATTTTATATTGCAGGGTTTTCAATTATTAAGAAAAATAATACTTTGTTATTTTTAATTTTAGCGTATTATAAGAGGACGTAATATTACATATTTCAGTATAGTTGTAGAACGGTTTTTTAGCGGGTCAAAGTAAGACTACCAGTATGCCTTTATACAGGATGTCCCAGAAGTCGACGTCAAGCCAAAACCGGGTGATAGGCAAAGTCATAACAGCTATCAGAAAAATATTTAAAAAAATTTTATGTTTGTGTTTTGAAAATTATAATTCTTTCAAAAGATATAGAAATTTCACACCCTACGGCAGTCTGTCAACTCCTGTTACTACAAATATTAACTCTTTTTGGATTTTATTTTTACAATGTAATGATGAATAATGCATCTTCAAACTGGTGGCTCAACCTTACTGCCAACTTTTCTCGTTCAGGAAAAATTGCCACTTATTTCCCAACCAAGTATTCCAAAGTAAAACTTTGCTCAGCTTTAACTGGCTGTACTGGAAAAAATGTACTACGAGTGTTTGGCAAGTAACCTTAAAAGTTGGCGCATTTAATAACGATTCCAAAATGGTATAACACTTAGAAGATTACTCGTTAACCTATGCACAATTTTCATTTGAAGAAAAACTGATGAAAATTTTTCAAAATTTCCTAATTAAACAGCGATTATGAAAACGCATAAGGACCCTTAAGGATAACTGTTTGCACAACAGTGGGCGTCAAAATGCTGCTGATGATGATTTACCTTTACAGCAAATGCTCAAACTGTTTTCCTTCAGCCGCAATACACGCTCGACATCTTCTTAAAAAAGATCGGGTTATTAAACGAGCGAATCCACGGTTAATAACAAACTCAGCTACTTCCAATAGTCTTTGCCGTAGCTCAGCTACATTTTGAATCGGCTTGAAATACACTTTTTCTTTTACAGTTCCCCAGTAAAAAAAATCTAACGGATTCAAATCTGGTGACTAGGCTGGCCACGGTATTGTACCAGACCGCCCTATCCATCTGCCTGGAAAGTTTTGATCGAGATAGTCTCTCACTGAGAGTGCATAGTGCGCTGGGCAGCCATCATGCTGAAACCACAGGTCCCTGTAAATACTCAGTGGCACGTCCACCAATAAATTTTGTACATGATTTTTCAAAAAATCCAAATAAACTTCAGCAGTCAAAGTCTCTGGGAACTCAAACGGACCGATTATTTTACCATTTAAAATTCCTGTCCAATGGTTTATCTTGAAGCGATATTGAGATTTATCTTCTCATCAAATGTGGGTTTGCTACGTGCCACTCGTGTAAGTTATGCAGGTTCATCTTTCTAAAATGTGGTCTCATCCGACCATAAAATTTTTTCAAAGAACTGTGGATCTTTCCTGTGTCTTTCTAACATTGTGCGACAAAAAGCAACTCGGGGCTCATAATCCCGGGGCAGGAGAGGTTGAACACGCTGTATATGATATGGAACCTTGTCGTTACGTATGCATGTCCTTCAATCATATTTGTCAGAGTGACAACTTACTTGATATTGGCGTGCAATTCAAATTGTCCTGTTATCAATCTTCAATACAAAATTCTACAATGCCCGGAAATATAATCAATGGAAAAGACCGACAGCTCGTGCCAAATTTATTAAGAGTGGCTTCGTTCCAACAAACCCATGTACCGTACAGTAAATCATAATGAGCGTGCGCAGTACGTTTTAAGTGACACTAAAAACGTACTGCGCACGCTCATTATGATTCACTGTACGGTACACGGCTTTGTTGGAACGAAGCCAGTATCTCCAGGATGAGAATGAAGCGGTCCCCTGTTACCCACTTCATGCGTACTGGAGGGAGTAGCAGATGCGCTGAAGATTCGGTTGCGCCACCAGTATCGTCCCTGTATATGTCATTATTACAGGCTAATAAGATTTGTTTTTAAAAATGAGTAATCATCAACAAAATGTCGTGGATTTGATAGCGCTGCTTGAATCTTCGGAGACAAGAAATAATGTTATTTATTTTTCGGTTGTCTGCTAACCGCGAAATTTCAGTAATTTTGATATACATTTAGTCCGAGTAGGAAATGCAGTTATACCTGCAGTTTATTGCTTGATAAGTTCCCTAATGGTTTAGTGCTTGGTGCAAGTCATTTAGTTACGCACAGGGCAAAAACGTCGCCTCCGTTGGCAAACAATATTAGAATACTAATTTGATGACAGTAAAAATAATAGTAAACAGATGTGGAAAACTGTGCATTATCTAATGTGAAGTTCAACATGGAGTATTGACAAATGAAAAAAATCGAATGAATACCTATATCATAGATATAATCAAGGGCATTGTAAGATCAATTAATGACGGGCTTCCCAACCAGTTTCCTATTAGATCAGATTATAATACATCATTCAGTAAGTCTAGAACAATAAAGATTAATCATCTCTAAAAAATTATATCAAAATTGAATTGAAATCAAATCAAAATAAGAGTGAGCTTTTGCGGTGCTTAATGAATGTGTTTATATTTTTGAATCAAGAATATTAATCCTGTTTAAAATATGGCGAATTTATAAGAAAATCGAGGTAATCTATCATAACTCCTGTTTCGAAAATTAAGAACTGAGTTGTACACCTATATGAGGCCAATAAATGTTCCACCAGATGGAATACACATTTTCGTTTTCAAAATTTCAATAGTAATATAACCAGCAAATCAATATTTCAGAAGGGATTACTTGAATGTAATTAACTAAATAATGATCTAAAGACTACTTGTAATTTAAAGTTGTTAAAAAAAAGGAAATGAGCATTCCATGGACAGTGAAAATTCTTAGAGTTGCAAGTTGTTTTTCTAAATATTTTGTCATGTAATTGTTGTCTTCTTTTGAAAGAATTTAATTGCATGCTAAATAAATCTTAAACAACAAAAACAAAATTTCCTATTGAATTTTTTGCCAATGGCTCCTTTGTTTTGTCCACCACAACCATTATTATGGACTATTTCATATATCTAAATTAATATTGTCAAGGAACAGAAGTGTACCTTTGACTCCGGCTTATCTTATCAATATTCAAATTCTCTGAAAATAAAAACACGCGTTTTTTAAATACCAACGGAAAAAGTATGTATTCGTTCTGTGATACTCTGACATTGCGTGTAAATATTAACATCAGTGAGAATGGCAAAAGTAAAGGAAGTTTTAAAAGATTTAAGAGACAAAGTAATTGAATTATTTAGAAGTGGCGTCAGAAATGTTGACATTTCTCAAAGATAAAAAATGAGCAAAGGGACGATTTCGAACAATTATTAGTAAATATCCAGAATACGGATCAACAACAACGCGACCCAGGTTCGGAAGACCGAAAAGGGTGCCGAGAATCTTTCTGTCAGTACAGTGCAGAGACGCTTGGTGGATTTTCAGCTTTTCGGTAGGAGTCCAGTTCAAAAACGTATTGCTCGGCTTGAATTTGGTAAAACTGATCTAACTTGGAAAGAACAACAATGGAATACAGTTTTATGGAACGAAAACAAATTTAACTTCTGACAGTACCGCATATGTGAGACGTCGAATACGATAAAGATTCGACAAAATGTTGCCAACAGTTAAGCACGATGGAGGCAATCATGGTGGGGGCTGTTTTTCTAGTTCTGGAACGTGTCCAATAGTTAAAATTGTTGGGAAAATGGATCAAAAACTTTACAAAGAGTTAGTGCTTCCTTTTGCTGAAGAAGAAATGCATTTACGATGGGTATTCCACCAAGATTATGACCCCAAGCATACCTCAAAATTCGTAAAGGACTGGTTAAGATTAAAAAATGTTAATGTTCTTACATGGCCTTCGCAATCCCCGGACTCTATTTCTGGGAGCATGTTAAAAGACAACCGACAAGAAAAACTTTTCAAATTACTAACGATTTATTTGATTATGTAAAATATATTTTACAAAATATCCCAACAGACGTCTGTAAAAAATTGGTGTCTTCTATGAGAAGCAGATGTCAGGCATTGTTGAATGTTGAAGGCTATACTGCCAAATATTAGCTAAACAGTATTTTTTAAATCTTTTTGTAGAGTTAGTGTATTTAATTTTGTAATAAAGGATATTTTTCAATACTTTTGTCGTCTCATTTTCGGTCATAAAATAATATGAAGGTACTTTAATGCTAGTCTGTAGTACCACAGCAAACACAGATTGTCATTTGTATCCTCAAGACTGTAAGCAAACTATATGAGAAAAAAAATAGTCCTTAATAATAAAGAATAGTTTTGAAGAACACTTTTGAAAAATTAATAACAATATTTCCAAACTTTTGTCCGGTACTGTAGATTAGATTTGCTAAAAGAGTAACCAAGAACTAATAATCAGCTTCTTTGTTCTTTTATGACGGAAAAATGTGATTATTCATGCAACTTCGTTTCCCTTTTCAATTTCAAAATTATTCCGCGCTGCCAGACAGTTTCTAAATTTGTTGGAGCATGATAAGAAGAGAGATTAGCTGACTCTCATCGAAAAACCCAAGTCCATTACGGTCTCGTAACCAGAATCCGAAAATCGATTAAATCTGCAAGAAAAGTCCAAATTTTAACCACCGGGAACTCCGTTTTGTGTCCTATAGCTGAGGGTCCCCAATTGCGGTCGTCGTTACGCAGAAGCTTCTGCAGGAGAAGGAAGAACATCCAATATTAACATTGAAAACCATACTATGGACTTAAAGGATCTGAAAAATACTCGGTAATAAAAAGCTGGTTTTCGACGATCGACTATTTTTCGTGTTACAGTGTGATCGTTTTCAGTCTTCGCGACATCTCGCTTCGGACCCTTTATTTGGGTGATTATGAATAATCTGACTTTAACAATTTTTTAGTAGTATCTTCTGACATTTTTGCATCGTTTTCTTTTGATAGGGATTTCTACAAAGGCTGTAAAACTACATAACATTCAAGAAATATGTATTTCAATCAAATACATAAAAATATAAATGGAATTAAACAGGACTGTACCTTATACATATATTAGACATCAACATGAAGTATAAAGGCCGCAACACTTATTGCATACATCCTGTACAATAAAAAAATAAAAGATTGGGTGACAGCTCGAGTTAAGTACAAAAGTATTATAAAAATATTAGCACCTAAAAATAATATAACTAATGTGATGTTTGAATAAATCGAATTCGAGGTAAAGTTTCTATTTCCGAGAAATAGAAAAATTAATATAACATTACCAAGTCAAAGTTGCAATTTAAGTAGATATGGAAGTTAAGGAAGAATATATCACTAATAGGTTACAAAGAATATACGAGGTTTGTTCGGAAAATACGTATAAAAAACTCGGAAGGTCGTGTCAAGGCGTTGTGGACGGATGGTCCGGTGGTTCCCTCTCTCTATGCCATCCCGTCTATGCTCAGTTCAAGCCGTAGCGCTCTGCGAGTAAGTAGGATTTACGCGTGCTTGTTGAAAGTAACCCTTCTTTTACCTGCCGCCGGCATGGAGCTCTCTCTGATCGAGGAACAGAGCATCAACATCAAGTTTCTTGTAAAGCTAGGCAAGAATGGGCGTGAGATTTTTGAGTTTACGGAGACAATTCTCTGAAGGAACCAAGTGTCAACAAGTGGGTGAAGAGGTTACGGGAAGGCCAAGAAGATGTGCAAGATGACCAACGCTCAGGACGCCCCTACACATCGAGCTCTGAGGGAAATGTTGAACAATTCGGGGCTGTGTTCTTAAAGACCGTCGATTGACAGTTAGAATGATAGCTGAGGAACTGTCAATCCCCAAAACAATCGTCCACGAAATTCTGACAGAAAAACTTGAAATGAAAAATGTGTGCGCGAAAATCGTTCCGAAGCTCTTGACTCCAGAACAGAAAGCAAGGTGGGTTGCTTGCTGTGAGGACTGTTTGGAAGCAGAGGAAAGGGGGGACTTTCTTAACCTGGTCATTACTGGAAACGAGTCATCTTGGTTCTACGAATTCGAAGTTGAGCTGAAATCTCAAACCTTGGAGTGGAAGAAAGCCGGGGACCCAGAACAAAAAGAAATCGAAAAGATCAAGGTCCAATGTGAAAACAATTTTGATTGTTTTCTTTGATTCTCGAGGCATTGTTCACCAGGAATTTGTCCCTCCCGGCCAGACAGTGAACGGAAATTTCTACAATGAAGTTTTGCGTCGTCTCAGAGCTCGTTTGGCCCGAATTCGACCGGATTTGGCACAAGTGGGCAGGTGGATCCTTCATCACGACAACGCGCCTGCTCATACATGTCTCGTTGTGCTTGAGTTTTTGGCCGGAAGCTCAATTACCGTGTCAGAATTCACCCGATTTAGCTCCTGGCGACTTCTTCCTGTTCCCAAAATGTAAAAAGGAGCTTCGGGGGTGGCACTTAGGGGATGTGGAAGCCATCAAGGCAAAAACGACACGACAAATGAAGAGCCTCACCATTGAAGACTTTCAGCGATCGTATCAACAGTGGAAACGGCGTTGGCAGAAGTGCATTTTGTCTCAGGGGGAGTAGTTTGAAGGAGATCATATTGAAATGTCTGAACAATTATAAAATAAAGTTATTATTCCTCTTTTATACTTATTTTCCGAACAAACCTCGTAAGATACAAATACTTTGATATTTTGCGAAGGAACCAAATACAGGACAATTTATTATTATTATTAGAAAAAGTGACCTAGTGGCAAGATTTTAAGTACTACAGTTAAAGTACATTTATTCGGCATTTATTCATAAATAAGTAAATATGTTTTCTTCAATATATCTTAACGTCTTTATATTGTACCTAGATGATAAATCATGCAAGGGGAACCTCTATTAACATGTACAATAATTCAAATTCGGTAACAAATTGTGCCAAAAATTTCCTGGAAAAGGTCAAGTAAAAAATTTGCGACTTGTACATCTGGCATAAGAGCCAGGAGCTGGACACATTTAACTAGGGTGATTTTTTTCAAGGACGATAAATCACAAGTACAGGCCCTTACACTTTGAAGCAGATACTCGACACCTCTATGCTTTAAACTGTGGTGGATTTTTTATCCACAAAACACATTTTTTGGTAATCTTACACGAAATACTCGAATAATTTTAGTATGCTTACATAAAATGTCATCCAACAGGAAAAAATAAGTTATATGTATTTTTGCAACCACTATACAGGGTCTCCCAGAAATAACACGCAAGTGAGAGGGGAGGTAGATTAGCTTCAGATCAATCAGATAAAATCAACATGACCTTAGTAAAAGTTTTCTAGTTTTCGAGATATTGCCACTTTTAAGTTTTTTCAAAAAATCCCTACTTTCTACTACTTTTTTTCCTGTTATGGCTATAAAGAACTTCTAACTTATGTTTTTTTCCTGGGTTACCATTAATAGTTGGTTGTGACCACATTTCATTGAAAACTAACACAGTATGCTAAAAAAGAAATAAATTATTACATTTGGTTTCAATGCGAAAACCTTTACTAAAGTTGGACTAATTACTGTTAAAAAAATGTGCCAGACTGTGATCAGCAAATGACCTTAAAAACTAGCCATTTAATGTTCTGTCAGAAATAGTAGCATTTGTAGGGTGTTTTTTTACTAAAAACTGAATAATTTCAAGTTTTGTCATTGAACTCGTAATACTTGCGAAATACTACAAATAAAAAAACAATATTTTTAAGAGTATTAAATAGGCTACTTTTTAGGATCATTTGCGATTCACTCTGGTATATTTTTTTTCACAGATATTAGTCAAACTTTAGTAACGGTTTTCGCATTGAAACAAAATGTAATAATTTTTTCAACATACCTTGGTAGCTTTCAATAAAATTAATACTCTGTTGTCTCCACCAACTATTAATGGTAGCCCATGAAAAAAAATCATCAGTTAGAAGTTCTTTATAGCCATAAAAGGAGCAAAAAGTCGGGATTTTTTTAAAAAACTCAAAAGTAGCAATATCTCGGAAACTAGAAAACGTTTGCTAAGGTATTTTGATTTTAGCTGATTGATCTGAAGCCAATCTACCTCCCGTGTCACTCTGGCGTGTTATTTCTGGGGCATTCTGTATATTCTCACTGCTTAAGGGACGCCATCTGCACAATTTTCTTTTCCTTAAAAATCACTAAGGTTAAACATGTCCAGCTCGGGTATATGTTTAAGAAAATATAAAGCATAGAAACACTAAGTTTTCGATTACAAAAGTACCATTTTTCATTATAAAATGATACGTTGCACCTTGGAACCTACCAACAAAGGACAAGAACAAAACTACAAAAGTGCAATGACGCTATTACGTGACATATTAACTTGATCAATATCACTGTTGTAACATTTCGATTTGTTCAGAAATAAACACTTTCTAGGGGTGAATTAAAAAATGTAAGGGTTGACTTAGTGTAAATAAAATATTGTGGTAAATACTTTTTAAACAGATAATATAACAACTCTTCACAAGATAATTGTGTTGTAATCATTAACTGGTGATCTCTGGAAACAACTATTTCATGGTGACATGTTAAGTCTCCTCTTTCCAATGTGCCAAAATCAACCACTATGTTTGGGCATGGTGATGGAGCACGTTTCATTATACTAGATTGCGATGATTGGCCACTGTCTATTGCCTTAAACCATTTCAGTTAACTTGGCTTATTGTGAAGAGGATTCTTTACTGATTGTACTTAACCTAACCTAAACCTGCATCTCTGTACATACTGAAGAATATCGACTTTTGATTGGCGATTAAATTTTCTGGGGAGTCGTATTCAACTATCTTGCCTTTATCCAGGACAATAATCTTGTCTGAATCCAAGATGGTGTTTAATCGATGTGCGATTGTCATCACCTGCAAACAGAATGCTTCGAATAAGTTTTGAGAAAATCGATTACACATTATCATCGTCAGCAACTTCTTTTGGTCGCGCTAAAATGATTCACGCAGCAAAGTACCAGGCACAAAACGTATGGAATTTGACAACAAATCGTACAGTTCACGTTGTGCTTATCAAATGTTCCAAGGGGTGTTAAAGATTGTTGCCTTAGCCCCTGTGGGTGCCGCTGCCTGCACCACCTTTTAGAGATACAGTGTCGGTTAAATTGGGACAAAGTTGCGCATCTAAGTAACTAAGAAATCGAAACTAGGAAAATTTGCGCAGATAGACGAAAAAAAAAAACGAATTTTCTCAAACACGTTTTTATTTTTGTCTGGCTTCATTTGATGTGGGATTTCAAAATAAATTATACATTAACATTGCCACTTTTTTTATCTAAATGTTATAATTAGAATTCCTTTCGTGTCTCGTCCTCAGTCACCACGATTTTTTTGTGTGAACAGAGTTTTTAGTTGTGTTTCAGAAAATGTATAATATTATGTCATACACTGTCATTGACAACCCTTAGTTCTTGAAACAACAATTCTAAGTAAAAACGTTTTTATATTACTCAAGTTTAGTATTGAAAACTTTCAAAGCAGCATGATTCCAAGTGACTGAAGTAAACATTTTAAAGCGAGTAAAAGCCTCGACGATGCTGTAGCTTCCTATTTGATATTATCCACTATATCTAAACCGATGCAGACGTCTTGCATTCAAATAACATGAATCTACTGCTGAGGTGTCATGTGGAGCGCCTACGCCGTGCTAAAATAGGGTTAGAGATAGTCGATATTAGGGGCAAATTATCTGAATGTCATTTAAAGAAGCTCCTATAAACTGAAAGTCTTGGTGATTTATTTGGATAAACGTACAGTAAACTGTCATTTTTAAGCCCTTTTCCAGAAAGGCTTCACATTTCATGCTGGCAAGTTATACACCTCTACAGATAAAATGTGTCTCAGTAAAACAATAGTACCTTTATGGAGACTCATTAAGAAACAGCAGATGGGATATTAATAGTTTAAGTGTGCATTTGTTAATCTTTTTTTCTTTTTATGTTTCATATTATTCTGTTCGCTCGTGTGTGCGTGTTGTCAAAACGTTATCTATTTAATTCATTTTCATACATTTCTTTTTCTTCTATTATTACTATTGCTTGTTTGTGTATCGAGGTTAACTATGTTACTCTTTCGGAGTAGCCATTTGGCTAAACTTCGCCACACTGATGTACAGTAATGGACAAAAGTATATAGACAAATTAATATTGTGTTTTATTTCTAAATTAATTGAAAAAAACTGGAACTATGAAGGACAAAAATCTATACACAAAGCAAAACAATTATAGAAAAAAGAAGCAAAGTTCATTGAATTGTAGAAAACCAACCATATTTGTGTTAATATTTTGAAGCATAACCATTATTATCAATCACCGCCTGGCATCGTCTCGGTATAGATTGTATATAGAAGTTTCTTGATATAAGATTCATCAATTTGTCTCCACTGTTGCTCAAAGCGGCAAAAAGGTCATCCTTGTTTGAATAATTTTTATCTCGTATTTGCTTATCTAAGTATTCCCATAGATTTTCAATGGGATTTATATCGTTAGACTGTGAAGGCCATTTGAGAACTGGTATTTTTTCATCCAGAAAGAATTTCTTTGCGAGATTTGAAGTGTGCTTCGGCTCATTATCTTGCTGGAAGATTGATCTTAAGGGCATATTGTCTTCCATATAGGGTAACATGACATGCTTTAGTATGTCTGTGTATACAAACTTATCCATAATGCCATCTATGCTATGTAAAGGTCCCATCCCAAACCCCGAAAAGCACCCCCAAACCATAACAGACAGTGGACAAAGTGTACTTGGGGTTCAATCTTTGTCCACTAGGACGTCTAACGTAATGAACACCATCTGATCCAAACATATTGAACTTGGATTCGTCACTGAAACATACCCTCTTCCAGTCACAGATTTAATCTTTTACTTATAGTTTTCGTAGAAACACCGAAAATTCCTTTTGTCTCGATGTCGGCTATTATTTATCTTGGGGTTTTAAACGGATCTTTGGATGAAATTACTTTTATTAATCTAACTGATCTGGCATTTAGTTTTCTAGGCCTACCACTTCTCTTAGAGGCTTCCAAGATACCCTTCTGTTTATATTTGTTCAATATTGCCGAAACTGCTTTACGCTTCAGCTTCAAATTTTTGGCAATGTCGACTTGACGTTGACCATCTTTGTATAACTCAATGATCTTAGTTTTCACATCGAAATAAATTTCTGGACCACGCGGCATGGTCTTAAAATCACTCAACTTATTCCACAATAGTTCATGAACACAAACTAATCCTCTTCTGACAGAAACTGTACTAAACTAATGTTGAATAGAATGTGTCTACATATTTTTGTCCCTCCCATAAAAAAGTGCTTAAGTATATTCAGACTTGTCTTGTGTTCATTGCAGATAATATAAAAACAAGGAATTTAGTTTCTCTACTAATAACGCATTTGTTTATGGAGCAATGAAGTATGAATTCGTTGTCTAATAAATATTCATATTTGTCTATATACTTTTGTCCATTACTGTATGTGTATTAATAAAGACATTTATTAATATTATATAACATTTAAAAAACAATATCTCATTTTCGATTTTTTTTTTCGCGATTACAATACCCCAGTGGCGTAGGCAGTGAAAAAAATCATAGGTATCCAAACATTATAAAATCAGGCGTCTCTCACTTCTTTATAAGTCTCAGAATGTTGGAGCCACTCGAACGTGAAATAGATTTAGATCCATGAGTGGGAAGTGTTGAGTCATTTTTCATGATTCAGTTCTTTGATTTATCTGGTTTAGAAATGAAGGAAGATATCAATGTTGTTTTTGCTCCACACATGATTTAAATTTAATGAGGAAGTGGAAAATATTTTAAGTTATTGCAAATATGGAACATTAACTTGTTTGTAATATGTTACTTACTGTGCATTTGTTGAACTCGGTACGTATCGTCCTCTGTATGAGATCATCTGTTTCGAGATCCACAGCTGCCGTTGCTTCATCGAGAACGAGTAATTTTGTTTTTCTTAGCAACGCTCGAGCCAGACATACCAATTGTCGTTGACCTACTGACAAGTTTTCACCGCCTTCTGTTACTTCGTGTTGCAGCATTGAGGGGAGCCCTGTAAGGAAGCAAAAGGTATAAGTGAGTTACCTCCTTAAATTTTTATTCCTAGGGAATATAAAATTTTCACTCAAATGAAGTATATTCTTAATGTTTTAATTTTTCCTATGAACGAGTAGTGGCAAAAGATCAAATAAATTTCACGCTAAAGCTGTGACATAATGAGCTCAAGCGTGACGTTTTTCCATTCGTTGTCCTCACCCTACTTCTGCCATGGATGTTAAGCTACGTCAGATATGAGCAACAGTCATCCTCATTTTTTGACCTTGACAGTTTGACATGAGTTGTAAAGTCACACCCTCTGTATAATACGCTCAAGCTGTCAAACGCATCCTATAACAAGCATTGCAGACTATTGCAATGCTGGTCGCCTATATGCAACCTAGCTTACTTTGCTACGAAATTGTTATTCAGTATAAAATCGAGAAAGCAAACACTTTTAATTTACTATACTATAACTACCACGAAGGGCTCAGACCTAACCACCCGTGGGTATCGCAGGGCTATAGAAAGATACAGAGGAAAGTGGGAAGGGGGACGTCACATGCACACATTCTGACCCCGCGCCTTAGGTATCCGCCGTGTGGTACCTCAACCGTCGACAGTCCGAGACCGTCCGCCACCTACGGATAGTAAGAGCATCCATAGCCAAAAGAAAAATTCTCTTGGGACAGGACTCCCAACCCTCCACCCTTGGTGCTCCCAAGGATCAGCAACATCTAGTTCGCGCAACTCACGGCATTAGTAAACATATGGCGTCTACCACTACGACACTGCGCTGCCTGAAGTTTGATGCAAATGCTAAATCCTCCTTCGAACGTTTCCCAAGTAAGCGTTATTGTTTGTTTAAAATCCAAGGACCGACCATTCCTCAAACTGCACTCAATCATCAAGGTACGTTGTTAAAATTAATGTGATCCTTATTTTTGCAAGAACTGTACGCCGAACTTTAAAAACACCTAGTCCATGTGAATGAAAGTCCGAACTTCAGAAATACTTTGTAGTACATTACCTTTGACGAACGCCTTCAGATGTGCATGTTCCAAAGCTTTCCAGACTTCGTCGTCACTATGCTTGTCAAACGGATCCAGGTTCATACGTAGTGTTCCAGAAAATAATACGGCATCTTGAGGTATGATTGTCAATCTAGACCGTAGAGAATGCAATCCCAAGTCAGAAATATTAACTCCATCGATTAGAATTTGGCCTTCAGCTGCCTCAATTATCCTGAGAAAGAAATGAGAATTTAAAACACGTAGGATCAATTCCTCAAAACTAAAAAGTAGCTTAAGTCATTTCTTAAGCTACTGTCGTCGAGTTTTCACTTCCAATTCTACACCAGATGGTTTAAGAATTTGCGCTTCGACCAAAACTTCAAAGCTTGAAAGTACTGTATGGAACAAGATTTTCAAAAATTCCAGCAAATCTGCAATTTCCGCTAAATCTTGTTTCTAAGACATGTTGCGTAGATCATGAATTTGATATGGCGTTTTTGGTTAGAGTAGCGGAGAGCTCCAAAAGTGCTATTTTCCAAAGTTCCAGACAGGGCATCACGACGCTTTGTCATTTTTTGAAACTGTATTAGAAACCTGTGTCCCAAATTACTTTTATGCCTTCATACAGTAATGATGTACAACTTGAGAAATATCCTCCTCGTACCTACCTAAACAAGGACAATGTCAGACTAGACTTGCCAGCACCAGTTCTACCAACAATGCCCACTTTCTCGCCGCCTTTAATACGGAAACTAACGTCTTTCAGCACAAGGTCGAGACCTGGCCTGTATCTCACTGAGTAATTCTTGAACTCTACAGATCCTTGATCGGGCCATCTATGAATAAAAACGATGTTAAAACTCAGAATCAGGAAGATTATATCAGAACACTAGCTCATTCAAATAATGCCATTTACGCCGCGTCAAAACGCAGCTCCCGCGCAGTTTTTGCATTCCTATTGGCTAGCTGTCTTCCCAACCTACTTTTCCATAATAGCATTATATTTGTTAATCGAGATGCTGCGTCTATTCTGATGCGACGTAAGTAAATGGCATTTGAGTAAGGTATACGTCGGTTATGACAATTATACAAAACAATTTCCTACTCATATCACTATTCAGGGTGTAAACGTTATGATAGTCATTATTATTTAAAGGGATGATAGAGGGGATTAAAAAAAGCAAACAGTTTCATATAACATGGGGGTCAAAACGGCATTTTTTTTAGAGAAAAGCGACTTTAAAAGTAAAATAAAATCTGACAACGCCGCAATGCCAGACGCATATTACGACGGAACGCAGTGTAAATGAAGATGGAGTTTGTTATTTTTGGCTCTTAGATATTATTTCATTATTTGATAATGTACTCATAAAATATTGAACACAATTTTGATACATAAATGTTTTTCTTTTTAAAACCCACACTGCACTTTTTTGTATTTAAAGAAAGTGTTCAAAATGTCGTCGTCCACTTTCCACAGAAGCTTCATTACGACGAACCCAGTTTCTTCTTACTCTAGGTCCTCGAAGTTATCCATTTATTATTTCAGCCGCATTAAAATTTTTTTCGCGAAGTTGTGCTTCAGTTGTTATTGGACCAGCCCCATAAACCATCCCTTTAAGTTCCCCCAATACCAGAAATCCATAGGATTGAGGTCAGGAGATCTTGCTGGCCATTTTCGAGGATCAGGAGCATTTCGACCGATACAGCGATTTGGATAATGTTCATTCAAATACTGAATGACGCCTCTAAAAATGTGTGGTGGTACCCCGTCATGAAGAAACCACAAATTCCGTCTCCGTTGTAATGGCATGGACCTAAGGTCTGTTCCAAAAGTTCTGGTAGGTTATTGGCTAGAAAGCTAAGGTATCCTTCTCCTGACAACCTTGGGGGTAACTCGAAAGGGCCAATTACCTGATCGTCAAGAATACCCGCCCAAATATTTATTTTGAAACGTTGTTGGAAATGACGTTCACGAATGGTATGAGGATTTTGTTGGGCCCAGGTGTGAGTAATATGGAAATTTAGTATCCCGTCTCGCGTAAAAGTACATACGTCCATCGCTAAAATGTTTTTAAAAAAATCCGGATTTTCAATTTTTTTGTGCAAAAACCACTGACAGAATTTTAGTTTGCGAGGATAGTCTTCGGGTAACAAGGCCTGCACTCGTTGTACATGGTAGGGATAAAGCAAATTTTCCAGTAGGATTCTATGGATTATGGTATGCGATAGTCCTACGCGGCGGCCTAATGCCCGATTCCCGAGTGCAGATATCTGCATTGATTTCCACGATATTTAAAATTTGTTCCTCCTGCTCTACAGTACTGTCTTTCACGAGTGCGAATATTAGTAGGCTGAACACTTCCTGTATCTCGAAGTATCTGGTACTCTTGCACAAATGTCCTTCTGTCTGGGTGTACCCGTTGGCGAAATCTGTCGCGATAAATTTGACTACGACGTACGCGAACAAAAACAAAACAACATACTATCCACTTTTACCGTTTGCGATCGATTGCCGGTTCGATAAGAGTGATGAAACACCGACCCCCGTATTACCCATTTTAATAATGACTACCATAACGTTTACGTTTACAGGGTGTTTTCAAAGTTAAAGTATTTCATTTTAACAGCTTGTAGGAAAAAGAAGTTGATATACCAAAAATGATCTATATAAAAGTTGCATAATAAGAAAGTTAAGTTTCATTATTAATAATTACGTAATAAAAATCATTATCAAGTTAAATGGATATTGTTTTTACAAACATTTTTCAAAATTGTCCTCATTTGTTCGATTAACACAAAATCTTGATCGGTGAATCCACGACTCTTTACAAGCTTCAAAAATAAAATTCTGGTGCCCACGAATTAAATCTTAAGCATTTTCAGTGCGCTGTTCATGTTCTTCCATAGTATTTGCTGCTCCATCATGAAACATCAACACTTTCAAATAGCCCCACAGAAAAAAATCCGTTAAGGCGTTAAGTCTGGGGAGCGAGCAGGCCAAGAAATGGGTCCTTTGGGCCCGATCCATCTATTCGGAAGCTCTGTCAGATTGTGCCAAAGAAAATCTAAATAAATTTCACCAGTCGAAGGTGGAAAAAAGTAGGGTCCAATAAGCATGATATTTACCACACCAGCCCAAACATCTAATGAAAAACTATGTTGGAAACGAGTTGTTTGTACACCATGCGGATTTTCTAATGCCTAAACATGATTGTTGTGGAAATTGTGCACACCATTACGTGTAAATGTGACCTCGTCTGCACACAATATTAATTTCGTAAAATCTTCGCGTTAATAATGATAAGCATAATACTGTTCTTGTCGTATTGTCTTTCACACTTTACTATCAGAAACTTCAACTTGAGCTGCTATGGTTCTAGTACTTATTGTTGGGTTGTCTTCGACCATTTCTAAAATGCCTTCCACAATTTGTAACATTTCAGGTTCAGCAGGTTCTCCATCGTGACCTCCTCGTTGTTCTTTTAAATAGCCTGTGTCACGAAGTGTAATAACTAAATTTACAAACATCCGTCGGACCGGAAACCTTTCCACATACAACCTGGATGCTGAGGGTGCATTTTGTTGGCACTCTCCGTAGGTTAGTATGCTGTCCACTAGTTCATTGTTTTCGTAAACGTAGGCAATTTTTTCGCACAAAGTAATCAGAAAGATAGAGGTATTCGCACTACTAAAAGAGCATTAAACAAAAAACGCTAATATTTTACACGGCAGCGGTCTAGAATATCAAATAATCTGTGCAATTTTAATTAGTATTCTTCCACTATTTATTTTATTCTGCAACTTTTACATAGGTGATTTTTGGTATATCAATTCCTCTTGACGAGTCGTACAGGCCTTTAAATAAATGACTCAACTTTGAAGATACCCTGTATAAATGTAAATGACTGTCCAGTGTTGTCAGCATCACCCCTGAATCACAATAAGGAGATCCTGCCATCGACCCCCTCAGCCTGAGACAGTCAAGTAGCGATATAAACGTTTCATTTTAGCTGTTATCAGCGACTTCGTACGCTTACAACCATTGATTTTCAATAATACTTTAAACTTCCGTTTTGTACCTTTGATGTCATCAGCAAATTGACAGCCAAATTGCATGCTTGGGAAATTTGGTTAATTTGTTAGTAGCGCCATCTACACGTTCCGCGGGTAAAACCGCCGGGCTAATAATACATTCAAATCAGATATGTTACCTGCTTGGTGGTGTTTTTTCTGGGATGACCCATGGGGCTTCCTGAGGCGCTTCAGCGTATTCCTTGATACGTTCTACAGCCACAATGTTCGTCTCAACGTCAGAAGTCATACGTACTAGCCAGTTCAGAGTTTGAGTTATCTGGAAAAAATTTTAAGTATATCGACTCAGTACTGCTTTGTACAATTTTATTGTATATTGGATAAGCATTTTGTAATAAATCATAATACATATAATGCTACCATCAAAGTTAGGAAACACTGTATTTCAACGCCCAAATGGCAGTTTAAAATTTTAAGATGGGCGCCATTTTGGAACATTTTTAAATAGAATGGTGGGTCGTGTGTTATCTCACTTTGAAGCTCTGTGCGAGTACTTTTTTATTCTAGAGCGTGCTTTAAAATGGCGAACTGGCAGGCTGTGAAAGCTGAGCTTTTTTTAAAATTGATTCGCTTATAACTCAGACGGGTTCTATCTGAATATGTACTTAAGTATGGATGTATGGAGCATTCCATCAAAAAAATATATACTTCGAAGTTGAGTCATTTACTTTAACAGTGAGTAGATCTGATCAAAAGAAATGTTTTTTTCCTTTAACATTTTTCTGGTAAAATTAAAGTAACAAAGTTATAGCGCTTTAGAAGTTTGAGTACCGCCCTGTCTCAATAATAATATTATGTGCTCGTGTTTGGCAACAACGGATATAATCCGCCTTATCCGTTCATCGCATCGGAAACAAAAAAGCGAAAGAATTTGAAACGATGTTTTTACTACAATGTACAATCTTATTCAGTTGTATTCAGTCGATGTGTCAGTCGGTAACGCGTGAGTGAATAGTGAATAAAAAATGGCACATGTTTACGAAAGCTGAATGTAGTACAAAGGGCTCGTGAATCAGGTGACGTAAGACCTCACACTGGAGGGCATGCCGGTGCTCCAAAACCGCACGATCAAATACAGGTCCACACTGAAATACTTGTAGGGAGGATACTTTATAAAACAAGGTAACATTTTTTTTTCAATTTTTTTTATTTTTACACACATATTTTGGTTTATCTTCCTTCTACAATCATTATCTGAAAATTATTGACTCAACTTCAAAGTATATATATATATATACTATATTATAATATCGTTGTCGTTACAAATGATTCAAGGTACAAGAACGCTCAACTTTGACAGCTCGCCAGTCCGCCGTTTTGGAAAAATAGTGATTATGTTTTCTTGGATTATAAAGTATTCATGACTACTGCATTCCATTTGCAAAATGTTCCAAAATGGCGCCCAGCCGTCCTCTTGAAATTTTAAACTGCCACTTTTAAGCTAAAATATAGAGCAGTCATGCATCAATCTCAGTAACCCGAATTTCAGCTTGCTACCTTGCCCGTTCCAAAAAAATGGAGGGATTATTGAAAAACACTGTATAAGATTTAAAATTATAGCACAAAAATCCCATCAAGCTGAGGAAAAATCACCCAATACGGCAAAGCCTTTGACGGGTCGTTTTCGATTTCGAGAAACTAGTCTGCAATACAACGACTTCAGCTCTTATAGCTTTACGCCACAACAAAACTTACAAACAACTGCTCTCGATCACGCTAGTATAGTAAGGCAATATAAGAGCATAAATGCGATTTGAATATGGTGTAATAACGTATATGTTTTGATTCTATTCGCTCCATCTAGCAACCCTGTATGGCACCTGTCGCAGTATTACTTAGGGCCGTATCGTCAGTCGTATCTACAATTGTTGAACGCCTTTATGGCCTCCTTGATTTTCATAGTTTTCTACTCTTCCGTGTCAGCGCTCTATTTTGAGGTTATGTTACAAATATCTACTTGCATCAAATTGTTCGTGCTTTTGATTTATGTCATCTGTTATATAACCTGAAATTTCCTACAATTCAAGAAGAAAACATAGTGTGGCAATAGGAGAGCGCTGGCTAAAAATCTAGAAATATCCTAGCCTTTCTGAAGGAGAGGAAAGACTATGAAAATCAATACAGTTGGTCATGTTTGCAGATTAGGAAAGCGGACAGATTCAATTCGTATCTGTATGATTTTGATAGTAGCACTTTATACCGGAACAAAAGTTACGCAACCGTTCTGTGTCTTTAAACCTTGAGTTTCACCTTCAGAGTTATTCCAAGGCCGACTTTTGTATTTTAAATGGAATGCCTCTTATGACATCAGCAATCGAAGGGCAATCATACGTCCGAATATTTATGAAAATCTGTGATTATGGAGCATTCCTGGAAGTTTAGCTTGCTTATTGATGGAGCAAATCAAGGTCAGACATTTAGTAACTTGTAAACTAATTTCAATATTGTTCTTGGATTTGAACCTAAAACGTAAAATTTCTTTGTTAAAAGTCACTAAAGACCTTTCCTTAATAATTTTGTTCAACAAAAATCCTGCCGAACTTCTAGGAGTATTCTTAAGGCCGCTACACACAGTGCTGGCGGCAGGGCCGCCGGCTAAGCCGCCGTGCACGCGGCGGCATACAAAGCCGCCGGCCTTGCCGCGCAAAGGAGCCGCCGGCCTTGCCGCGCAAAGGAGCCGCCGGGGTGTGCCGGCGGGTTACGCGGCTTGCCGGCGTCACTTCGTTCCTGGCATTCGAGAGGTAGTGTTGTGCGGTTTGAGTGTTGCACTTCACTAGCGTTCTATGTGACTGTCACAACCGGAATGATGCTTGGCGGCTTGTATTGCCGCTCGGCATAAACGCGGCGGCTTGTGTGTAGAAGCTTCTAAGGTTACCATAGACCTCATCTCGGCATACCTTACCTTGAAAAATACAGTTCATTTTGTTACATCCATTATGTGTAATGGGTCTATAAATCGAGTAAAACATGTGTAGAAGTGGCCTTATCAACTTACCTGCAAAGCATAAGCAATTGACAGACCAACTTGTCCAGCAGCTTTGTCTCCTCCTAGTACAGAAAATAGCGCAGCAAAGTATATGATCAAGTTACCAATCATTTCCAGTCTGATAGCCAGCCATCTATTAGAAATGATGCTAGGATAGTAGCAAATTTGATTCGTATCAACTTTCCGTTCTGATTCTTCTATGAATCTTTCTTGTTGGTTGTATGCTCTAGAATAAAAAAGATAGGTCAAGTATGTAGTCTCGGTACCTCACTACCATTTTTTTATAATCAGAAATGTTATGAATGCTACAACTTCGCTAATCAGGAAGTGTTCCTAAAAGAGTCCCCTAAAGTGCCAAAAAACATAGTTCTAGGAAAAACTTTCGATTATATAGATGCCCTGTGCAGAGTTTCAACTTCTTTCTTACCTGATAGCCGAAGCTCCAGTAACAGTTTCACCAAAATGCGAGTAAATTGGTGACCTAGACACCGATTCTAACCTCTTCAGTTGTCTAGATGTTGCTACATAGAATCTTTGTATGAAATAGTATAAGATTCCGACCGGTACCACAACTAATATAAACAGAGGGGTAGTGTAACTTATTACGGCCAATGTACCCAACACCTAAAAATGGTTTGAAGAGATTAATTGATCGAAATACTGGATGTTCTAAAATTCACCTCAGTCAAGAGTAGACACTCTATCGCGTTAGATAATATAATCTTTTTGAAAAAATAAATTACCTTGTTAAAGTTTAACCAACCAATCAAAGAATCTAATTATCAACTTGACATGTTTTAATCAAATCCTTAATAATGTCTTGAGAATTTTGACATTCCCAATGGGCGAGGCTACTCTTGAGGACTGGCGAATTTTATCGCATAAATTTTGCATGATCTATCCACAGTTCACCTTGATTCATAAAACAATATAACATTATTATATAAGTATATCTCACAAAAATGAGAAACAAAGTGGGCAGTTAACCTGAGAAAAAGCAGTTACACAATTGAGTGAGACATAACGTAACGAAGGATTTGGATATGGGGACAACTGAAATTGGAATTAAACAAAACTGACAAGGATCTGAACGTGTAAACTGTAACAATGCGTGAAAACATTACATTAAATGTAACCTCACAGATACATAAACATCAGTAAGACTATAATCTACACAAATTATAGGTGTAATATTGGATATATGAAGATTGTTATAACTATAATATTGAAGTCTATTTTCCTACGACTGCCACAGAAATATAACTTTTTTAGCTATTTTAACACTTGAAATGGAATCTTATGAGAATTTAAGGCAAACCTAATTTGAAAATCGAAGAAAAATCTGATGGGGATTGGATCCACCACTCATTTACGCCCTGTACATCAGAGGTTCTCAATAAATGTGGTGGGTCGTATTCCCTTACTGATTCTTCTGCACATTCATTCTGCAATTTAGTGGAAAAATTACAGAGGTTTTTGTTTAAGTTTTGACCAATCGTAGGAAAAAAGTACGTGCAACTTGTGTACGAAGCAACCTTAACACTATTGCATGAGCTGCTTGCCCCACTTGAAGCTTTCTTCAGCAAGTCTTATGCCTAAGCGGTTGGCTGACATATAGTTATTAGCAATGATAACCAATGATATCCCTGTTTGGACATTACGAAGAAACGAATGGTGTTGGTTAAAAAAATAAGAGATGGTCAAGTGTCAGATACAAATGGCGTATTTCGGAATACGCAACTTTCCAAACAAATACATCATACGACAAAGTCGGCTGCAGAACGAGCCGTTAGGCAAGCTTAAGCACATTATAATTCTATAGATATTGGGAAAATGGGTAGTGATTAGATGTGAAACTATATCATCATATATATCAATATTTTAGTAAGTACCGATGTGATTTTGAGAAATATTTGAAACGGAGCTGTGGCGCTAATTCTAAAATAAATAACAAAAATCGCTATCCCCTGACCTTTACCCATTCCGCACAGATAGTGATTCTGTCCAACATACTATTAACAGTAGTAATAGCTCAGAAGGTCAGCTCTCCCCCAGAATAGAGTCGTTTATTGACGTGAAATTTGAACCGTAACACAACATTCCAAGCTAGCAGTATTTGGTGCCAAGGACCAGCCAGAGTTTGTGACGGGTGACGTAAATAAATCACTCTTCTTCCCCTTATACGCCACAGGTGTCCAAATGGCGAAAGGTCTGGAGATCTAGGAGGCCAAGAAGGGAGGCTGACTTTAGCGTGATTAAGGTAGTCCATCGTAAGAAAATGGAGGTGACCTAATCATTTCTAATGGCACCCCGAACCATAGCTCTCACATCCATACAAAAACCAATTTTATACAATTTCATCATCCCAATTTTCTCGGTTCCAGATCAGTTTAGGAATACATGATGGAAGGGCTCGAGTCAGAAGGCGTCGCGGAGAAAGACATAATGTAAAGTTTAACATCACTGTGGATTATCTCATTTTATTTTCCCCACCTAAATATTTCAAAAACACATCTTAGAAGAAATATTTCAAAGAAAAGTTGGAGGGTTTCGACGGGGCAAAATGATGGTGATCCTCACCATGACCTCGAAACCCCAATTTTCCAAGAGGACAATGCCCGACTCCATATTACTAGACCTATAATGGTCTACCTCAAAAACGCTCAAGTCAGCCTTACTGCTTGTCCTCGTAGATCTCCAGAGACCTTTCGTCCATTGGACATGGGGAACATGTGTGGGCTATGAAAGGACGAAAAGTGACCTCTTTAGCTGATCCTCCATGAACGCTAGCAGGCCTTCGGTACCAGCTACGACTATAATTCATCTATCGGAGAAAAAAATTAAACCCAAACATAGTCACGCCTATTTAACGTGATCAGACACTAGAACATCGAGCTCACACTCCCGGCTGACAGACACATTATTATGCGATCCAGCGATACAGCTATTGTTTGAACTTTAATTACGACGTCCTCCTGCGTATGTCTGACTATATAAAATTTCATTCAAATAAAATCATTTTACGCTCTATTTTGTTTGTCAGTGAATATATCACAAAGATGTTTTTTATGGTTTAGTACCATGGGCAAAATAACATGAATAGAATAGATAAGAGAACCCAATGTCCACTACATCTAGATTTTTCTAAAATCTTGACAATATCCTCTATATTGGTACAAGTTACAACCATAGAACAAATTTCTTAAAAGTGTATCCAATTACTTGTAAATGCGAATATAGTTTCATAAGTAAAACGACTCCAAATAAGGAATTTATGTCATATAAAAATTACTATAAGCTAAAGCTCCTAAAAAACTTTAGAGCTACAATAAAATGAAGTATAACACGAATCACACATAATTACCGAAATAAAAAGTGTAGATGTTTAAACGTACTGTGGGTTGGTCAATGAATCATGGTCTATGTTATTCAAAGTGTTTGGAAAATCTATATAACAACCGTGTAACTCTGACTTTCTCATTTTTTGCGTTCACACACTCTATATAAAACATTCAAGGGGGCTAATTATTGAAATGTCGGATTAGAATAGATGATAGAAAGCTTCGAGCAACTGTATTCCTTCTACTGCGATCAATCTCAGTATATGTTATGTTATCTGGACATTTTGGTGTCTAAAACAAGTGTCGCACAAATGGTTCTATCTAATCATGCTTTGTACTCAGACCGTACCATTTTTTAAATTTGTTTACAGATTAATAATCTGCAGTAAACAAATGTAGAATAAGGATAAATTGAACTTCATTTCAGTTGACCTACCCATTTTCACAAATAACAGTTCTGCAAGTGTTATTGCTATGTTTAGCGTAATTTTAACATGTCAATTCTTGCACTGTTAAAGTAACATCTTTAAAAATCATACTCTGTTGGTGCCTCTTACTTTACAACTTTATTGATGACTGTAGACTGTATAGATTGATGGTCTGAAACTAGTGGCCTTCACGTCTTAGCTTGTAAATACGTAAATATATTTTTGATTGCCAAAGTGGTAGAACTGATCAATCTATAAAAACCAATGATCAGGTTGATTTGTTAATTGAAGCAAGTTTGCTCAAGTTTTCGTTGCTACAGATGATACAGTGAAATGGCTTCATATTGCACAGTATGTTCAGTTTTATTAAAGGTGTCAGTTTGATCTAGGAATATGCTGACCTATATCATGTACACCTCATAATTATGCATTATTCGTGGTATACTCGAAACAAATATGTCGACCGTTTTAAACGAATATTTCTATTGGGTATGAAATTTGTAAAACAGAGTTGGTCTTTATTGATACAAAAACAATGCAAGAGTTACATCAAATACGTTGGGTGGTTTTTGCATTTCTGCAATAGCAAGTTTTTATGACATTCTGTGCTTCACAATTGAAGAAACATAAGATTTACAATTTGTTGTCACCGATCCTTTCCAGAAGGGTGCCTTGACTTGGATGACCATGTACGAGGGCTGTTTGTTAAGTCAGTAACTTTTTAAATAAAAAAAATGTTTTTGGGCAAATAAGCATTTTATTTCTCAACATAATCTCCTTTTAGCTCGATACATTTAGTCCAGCGTTTTTCCAATTTCTTAATTCCTTCCGAATAGTAGTTTTTATCAAGGCTCCCTAAGTATGCGTTTGTTTCAATGATGACCTCTTCATTCCACCCAAATTTCTTACCACCCAGCCATTTTGTCAGGTTTGGAAATAGGAAGTAGTCGCTGGGGGGTAAATCTGTAAAATAGGCTGGATGGGGCAGCAGTTCGTAGCCCAGTTCATGAATTTTTGCCATCGACACTACATACGTGTGTACCCTTCTGTTGTCTTGATGGAACAGCAATTTTTTTCGCCTAATGCGGTCGTTTTTGCTTCAAAGCAACGTTGAATCTGTCTAACAGCTCTGAATAGTACTCTCCCGTGATCGTTCTGCCCTTCTCAAGATAATCGATGTAAATGATATCGCATGCGTCCCAGAAAACTGTGGCCATAACCTTGCTGGCTGACAGACCCACCTTGGCCTTCTTTGGAGTACGCTCACCATGTGACACCCACTGTCTTGATTGTTCTTTGGTTTCTGGTGTATTATGATGAATCCATATTTCGTCTACAGTTACAAAACGGCGCAAAAATTCGTTCGGATTGCGGCTGAACATCGCCAAACATTCCCTTGAAATGGTCACACGGTTGCGCTTATGGTCGACTGTGAGCAATCGCGGCACCCGTCTCGCGGATAGTTTTTTCATGTCCAAGTATTCATTTAAAATGCGATGTACCCACTCAGTAGAGATGCCTACAGCCTCAGCTACTTTACGTATTTTTATTCTCCGATCTTCCAATATCATCCCGTGGATCTTATCCACGATTTCTGGTGTGATGCCCTCATTTGGGCGACCTGAACGTTCGGCATCACTTGTGCTGGTTGGACCACAACGGAGCTCAGTAAACCACTTCTTCGCCATTGAAATAGATGGTGCAGAGTCCCCATAGTATTTGTCAAGCCTTTCCTTGGTTGCAGTGATGGTTTTTTTACGCAAAAAATAATGTTTAATTAGAACACGAAATTCACTTTTCTCCATTTTCGTTAGAATTTATAAGACTGGCAAACTCAAATCAAATGACATAGCTTGTTCAAATTTTTATCATATAAAAGATCGCAGTTGACGGCAGCAGTGTTGCATTCAAAGTTACTGCTTGGGAAATTCAAAAAGTCACTGACTTATCAAACGGCCCTCGTATCTTTATCTCAAAAATTTCGCTATAATATCCACATATAGATCGTATCTACCAAAATGCTTGACTGTTTCGTGGTAGGAATTTTATGGCAGATGTCGCATATGATGATTCCATCAGTGTCGGACATTATACATCAGTAGTTACCAAGATCCAGGCTATACGGTCAATAAATATCACATTCCACGGTAAACACTAACGGATCATAGTCAATACTGATTGTGTGACATTCGCAGTAGGTTTATGGCATTTTCCTACGATATCTGTTCAGAAACAAGCAGTCATTTTAAGACCGCTCAATAAGAGATGACTGGTGTCTTCATCTACTTCTAAAAATTTTAACAGTAGAACAAGTAAGTAAAATTCAAATTCAGAAACTTATCGTGTAGTTTTTATCTTCATATGATTCCATTGTCTGGCTAAATCAAAACCATATATATGTTTAGATTCCATTTTATTGTACGACATTTTAACCACCATTGTAATCATTTCCAAGTACAATTTTACCACAATGGTGGTCGCAACTGCGTACAATAAATTGAAATCTGAGCCTGAGTAAGTAAAACTTTCCCTTTCCATGTCGCTCCGACTGTGTAACGGTATCATATTTATATTTAAACGCATCTCAATGCGCTAGCACAGAGATACAAAGCACACCCTACGTATCACCTGTTGAAAGCAAAAAAGCACTACTACTCTAACTCCTTGGTGCGTGGTGGCGGTACCTCGAAGAGACAATACATCCCATCAGCAACGAACCAAGGCAGTTCATCATCGACGACCTCCACGTCCTTGGAGAATCTCGCTAGGACCCTTCCTATCGGGTTTGTGTCGAAGAAATGCATTGGAGAATGCATCACGCCTTGCAACAGGCAGCGATGAAGTACCACGGCGGCAGCCAAACAGCCCAAATTGGGTGACAGGTCGCTGAATACGGAGCCGATAGCTAGATGTAAAGTGGATGGTGATGATGTGTGACTACATGGTGTTCTTAAAGTTGGGTCCTCATTTACACAACATATAGTTCTCGTAAAAATAATATTAATTTCATAGTGCCACGTACGATCATCAAAAAATGAATCTAACCAGTTCTACAATATTAACAACCAAAAATACTATCTTTATATATAAATAATCACAGTAACAGTGCTTGCTTTTCAACGTTGTTAGTGTAAAAAGTTTGGTTATTATCGGAATCATCGACAATACACCCTATTTCACGAGTATCCATTACGTTGTGACATCTACCGAGGTGAACAGCTGATCAGCAAGTGACATGTTTGTATTTGTAACGTTGGTAGTAATGAATCGGTATAGAAATGGTAATACTCAAGATTGTGTTGGAAAGTACAGAATGTATCCGTAGTGTACAAAAAACTACTACAAAATACGGCTGTCTATCTCGCGTTGACAGATCCGTCAGAATTGTGTGTGACTTGTGGTAATGGGGTATTTATAAATATTAAATATTACTAGATAGTCAGCTGTTATTCGACCGTAATGGATACTCGTCGAAAAGGCTGTAGTCGTATGTTCGAATTGAAGTCAATGTCAGTAACACTGACTAACGTTATTTTTTTAAATCTGCATATAACGTAAAAGAAAATCTATTTGAAGATTCATTCAAATGCTCGGTTTGCGAGTTCGGTATTTGAAACTAACGAACGAAAGTGAGATAAAGCTTCTTACTCAAGTAGATGCGAAAAAAACTCAAAATAGAACACAATACTATTTTAGATGTAAGCATTAGTAGTAGTGATGGTGAGGAAGTGAAACCTAGCTACTACGCCACATTTGACCGTTATTGTCGACGCCCAAGTATCAACACTGTACTACTTCACTAGCCATCTGCTGGTAACTGATGTAATAAACCAACTCCAGCGATATGTTTACATATCGACGCACTAACCAGCATTTTAGATGTAAACTGCAGACGCAATAAACAGAAGACAGTCCAGTCTAGAGTACTCAAAAAATGTATCTCATCAAAGCGAATTTTTTATTTTATTCTTAACTTACATTACCGATTGATGCAAGATATTTTTTATTAATTGCAGGAATAACGGAAGGATCGTAGCTCCATACTTATCAAGAAGAATGTGTTAGTAACGTACCAGAAAAATGCTATTTCTAATGTTAAAGATCATGCAGTCTACGTGTTCTAACAGTTTATACAGGGTGTCTGAAAAGTTCCGAAACCCCACTATAATTTGTGAACTAATAATGCTAGGAGAAACGAAGCCCCGCGATTGATAGGAGTTTTCCCCAGCTATTCAATCGTGACCTTGAATTTAACCTTAACCATGACCTTCCAGGCTATTTGAAGGCTAAGTCGATTTTTTTTAAATGACTCCGTAAATGAAAAAAGCGAAAAATTTTACCTTCAGATATGGTATTGGCCATTCTTCAATTTTGATCTTACGAGGTCCATGTCAATCTTAGGTAACTTAGAAGCCAGTATTCGTATAGAGAAACTACACAGACATTGTTCTCATAATGTTTTCCCGGACAACCAATGGTGACCTTGGCCATGAGTTTCAAGGTCATTTGAAGGTCAACTCTTTTTCAACTGTATACTTTTGACGGCGAAAATCAAGGCGAAAATGGAGAAAATGAGAAACTTTATGTTCGAATATGTCCTTGACCATTTGCTAAGCTTGACCTTAAGCTTGGGCATCAAGGTTAAACACAAGTTAACCTAAATTTCTTGATAATAAGGAAAACTGTGTAGTCCCCAGACAGGTTGCTTTCACTGTTCTTTGAGGATTGTTCCGTGACTACAAAAATCGACTTGACCTTCATATGAGCTTGAAAGTCATCATTGGATATCTGGAGAAAAATCATAAAAATAATGTCTTGGTAGTTTTACTATACGACTACTTATTTTCTAGATATATCACCGTACCTGAGTTTGACCTGAATTATGACCTCCTAAGGTCAAAATTTAAGAATGGTCAAGACCATATCTGAACATAAAATTTTCCGCTCTTTTCATTTACTGGGTCAAACATTTAAAAAATCGATATGACCTTCAAATTACCTTGAAGATCATGGTCTTGGTCAAATCCAAGGTCACCATTGAATTGCTGAGGAAAACTAACAATCATGGGCTTAGTTTTTCCATACAATTATTAGTTCACGAATCACAGTGGGGTTCCGGAACTTTCCAGTATATCAAGAAGTTATTGGTATCACAAATGTGACGAGATTTTCAAATAACTGACTTTTTATGTATGTCAGGGCTGTCCAACTTAATCTGGCACAAGGACCACTCCAAAAAAAAAATGCTTTTGGAGGGCCGCATTATAAAATCTTTCTATACTACTGAGTTTTAATAGGTATCTTCATATTCGGTATTTGAGAGTAATTTATACATGTGATGTATACATGACCCGTGCAGCGAGCCGCAAGAAAGGAGAATTTCTATTTATTGTCATTGTATTCCTTCTGTATAACGTATTGTCTCTTGACTGTACGTATAATATATACAGGGTGACTTCGAAGTTGAGTCATTTATTTTAACAGTGAGTAGATCTGATCAAAAGAAATGTTTTTTTCCTTTACCATTTTTCTGGTAAAATTAAAGTAACAAAGTTATAGCCCTTTGGAAGTTTGAGTACCGCCCTGTCTCAATAATAATATCATGTACTCGTGTTTGGCAACAACGGATATAATCCGCCTTACCAGTTCATCGCATCGGAAACAAAAAAGCGAAAGAATTTGGAACGTTTTTGCAATTAAGTATTTTATTCAGTTCAGTTATACATACACTCAGTGTCTGTCGGTTAGCGTGTGAATAGTGTCTGTTGCGTGGCTCAAACGAAATAAAAAATGGCACATGTTTATGCGGATCGGTTTCCCAATCGAGTGCAACCAACCCCTCGTGCCTTTGTTAATGTAGTACAACGGGCTCGTGAATCAGGTGACTTAAGACCTCACAGGGGACCTCACGATCAAATACAGGTCCGCACTGAAATACTTGTCGGGAGGATACTTTATAAAACAAGGTAAACATTTTTTTTTAATTTTTTTTTATTTTTACACACATATTCTGGTTTATCTTCCTTCTACAATCATTATCTGAAAATTAATGACTCAACTTCAAAGTCACCCTGTATAAAATATTAAACAAAATTTCTAAAAAGTGTATGCGAAAGATATGAATATATTATCCAATTCCGCAACCATGAGAGTCACTTGAAGAATTCTATGAAGTATAATTTTCTCGCCATGGTCAAAATTTTTGATGAGTAGTCATTTTGCCGGCAGCAAACCATAGAGTAGTCAAAACTTATTGGATTATAAAGATGGAGCGTCACTCAATAGATTTGAGATTTATTTTTGTTCACCACCTATCATAATTGGTTAGATTTATTTTTTTGTTGATCTAACATGAAAGTGTTAAGGTTACCGAGTTATTAGCAGAGATGCCACGAATATTGATTTTATCGAATACCGAGTATCCGGCAACGTTCTTGGCCGAAGCGCCGAATATTCGGTCTCCGAACACATGTGAAGGGCGGTATTTGAAATTTCTTATCTAATGAGCAGTGAGAATATTTTTTAATCTTTCCCTGTTATTTTACCGCGCAGCATCTGTTATTTGAAACGTTTCTAGTTGCTTCTCCAAAATTCCCAACTTTCAGAGCACCTTGTATAGTGTGGCTGATTGAAAGACAACAGTTGTTGCTCCAGAACATAGCTTTAGGGGGCCCAAGTATAAAGGAAATTTGTGTTTTTAAAATCATCACTCCTTCGTTCTTTAATTTGTCATTAACAGTTAGTATTGTGGGCTCCGAATTTCACTCTTCCTTGGGACCTCTTAAACGTAGACCTCGTTTTGTGTATGGCATGTGATAGAACCCAGCCGTGGGTTATCTGAGAGACGACTTAAAATTTTTGCTGACCTGAGGTATTTGCAACAAATTATTTTACCCTTCTTCCTTATAAACCGTAGACATTCACACTTGCAAAACATTTGCAATATAATCACAAAATTACGCATATTTGGTTCCACACCTTAAACAAAACAGGACTCTCACACATAAAGACGATTTTCTGTTTACATTGTTCCTCATGTTCTTATTATAGATACCCAGTTTTCAATGAGCGGCTTAGATCACAATCTAGAACATAATTCCATAAAACCTGAGAATAAATGTTGGAACACTATTGATAGAACTTACTTTTCAAAATTTGAAGACAATATCTCTTTAATCATATGAAACCTATTGATTCTAAATGTGATCCAAGCGTTGTTTTACTCCATATGATTAGTTGTGAGTATAGCATGTGCGAATTTGTTGATTGGCAGCGTCTAATGATAGTGGAATGCGTGAAATGAGACAATTAAAAAATGAAGCATGGTTATTAGTAATAGCTGAGCATACATTGTAATATGCTCAATAGAATAACATTGTAATATATTTAAAGCTTAATGTTTTATACTGAATGGATACAAAAAGATATACCGAAGTTATTTTGACAATGTTTACAAAAAACTCAACAAAAATGGCATATTGGAAATTGTGTAAGACATATGAATTACTAAAGTAGTAAATTTATCGTATATATTTCATTCATTTAATAATACCAGACACCGCCTATAAAGATAGCGGCGCATATCTCCAACCACACTAATATAAAAAGTAAGCTAAGTATTCAGTATTTTTAGGTACTGAAGGACAGCTCTAAGGTTATGATATTTATTTACAAACATCTAGTTGTTTATATTCTCTTATACAGTAAATATAAAAAAGCAATATGAACGCTCGTATTCCGGGAGTTTTAAAATTTATAGAACAAAAATAATCTCATGGGAAAGAAATTAATAAAAGGTCTTAAAGATCAATGTAAGCTATTAAGATGTCTCAATGGACTTTTGAGTTGCGGCTTCAAAGTTCAGCGAAATTCATTTTGTTTGTCACCCCTCAAGCATAAACAATATGCCTCTGTGCTTGCAGTATTTCACCTGGGAAAGTTTGAATTGGTACCAGTGAAACGAAAGGCACGAGTAAAAAAATTCGCACTGAGTGCTCAAAGTTCAAACGTCTAGGTTCTTCTTACACAAAGAAGTATTCCGGAACATTAAGCCTCTTCAATATGCACCTCGATACGAAGGTTGAATGAATGAGCCAGAAAAAGGCATTCCTGCGATCTAAAGATATCGACCAGCGGTTTTTACTTCACGCGCTTACTTGCGGAAAGCAAAATGAGATATTATGTTTTTGGATGTTATATGACATGTACATCACGAAAAACCATCCGTCTGTTTGTCTTTCCACTAATCTTATAACTGCCTAGAAGTCCGCTTGGATTTCGTTGAAAATTTTACACAATGTTACCATGACAGTGACGAAAAAGCGTTTTTGAAAATCGGCCCAGTGGCGGCGGCGAAATTTTGTTTTTAGACGTTTCAGAGGATCCAGGGCCTGATTCTAAATGAGTTTCGACCGTTGATTCTATGGCGCCTTGTGACCATATTCTTGATTTGCTTTTATTTTTGACACTGCCATGATATATTGAATATAAAAGGTAGATATAATCAACTGTCAAAATTATGATAGCGAATCAAATATCGTCACAACGCAATATCGAAATCAATTTCAACGGTTGAAACTCATTTAGAATCAGGCCCCTGATCATTTTGGAAAAATAAAATATTTGGGGGTAGTGGTTGTAGCCTCCAACTATGTCTCAATTTTTTTATATTAGTATATTCATACGCTCCCAACCTTGGTAATTCTACGCAACTATTAAAACATATTTCACACATCATAGATTACATCAGCGCTTAAAACATCAGGACCCGCCGGCATTGGTAAGTGTTCTGGTATTATACTGCCGCGCCACAGCATAGTGTTTCGCAAGCTGTAGCTGCGCTGCCACGTATGACCGGTTTGGTATCGGGGATTGGCGACGTTGCCAGATGGACTACCGGTAGGGCAGAGAAGGAATGTCTATGGACTAATTGTATAGACCTGTTTGACTGACTTTTTTGTATCTTGCTTGTACTGAGCATAATCCCTTATGAACTAGTAACGGCGTTATGTGGGAAGTGCTTAGCTCAAAGCCTCCCAGCGACGCAGAAGACATTGTCATTTGCGATTAGTTGACGCATTATCTGTTTAGTGTCATATCCGAACACATTTATATCGGTGCCCTATGGGTCGTCAACTGAATTTCGTTGAAATTTGAAGCCATATTCTATATACGACACTTATCACGACTTACAATGAGACCGCTTTCGATAACCTCATAGCAGTTGAAGGGCAGATCAACGTCCAAGTCTGCCAGATCTTTGCTAAACCGGCTGAGTATCCTACCGACCGGATATATTTCGAAAAAGTACGCGTGTTGGTGCAGCACGTTCCCTAACAGACCTCTGTGAATTTCTGTCGCTGCGTTCAGAGCGGCTATAGTTAGGTTTAGCTCTGAGGAGCACACTGTTATTGCTGGAAAGTTTTAGCTTGAAAGAACCCCGCATTTCCACTTCTTTAGTGACGGTGACTAAACCGAGATCTCCGATAGTTCTAGGATTCGACAGCAGTTATGATATCTAACTGAATGGGATAGGTTTGCTTTCCGTCTCTGCAACCATATACAACGTCGTGTCGTGCTTGTTAGCAATCGTCAGTACGGTAAAGGTATAGTTATTTGGAATCAGATGACAGAAAGCACACAAGCGAATGGGTCTACTGAAATACTCAGTATTCTAGTGTGCGAAAAATGAAGGTGACACTACCCCTATGTACGGTAGCAGTTTCCTGGCACCTCTGAATGACAGTGTCCGCTTCCAAGAAAAAATTTTCAATAATTAAGTATACTCAATCCTAGAATTTCACCTTAGTCACCTTCTCTATGGAAGTGTCGCAGGGTTATTCAACTGAAACCTATCAAAAATTTAAGACCTGCATCTTTTTTATTTCGAAGATATTCTACGAAAATAGCAACTTATGTAACTGAATGTTATCTTGGCTCCAGCTCAGGCCAACAGCAATTACGACCAAAAATGTAATTGATATATATTCATTATATTTTAGGAAAACAAAGTTTTGAGAATATCCAAGATAAGTTAACTTGCTTTCAAAATAGCCGTTTCCTTTTGATAGGTTTCAGTTGAGCTTTTTTATTCAAAGTTATGGTAATACTACATCGAATTTAAAATTATAAGAATAAATACACAATGAAAATATTATACTTCTGCTACTGTAAAAATTTTTCAGGCGAACCCAAAAAATGCTTCGTAAATTCCATTTTAAGAAGACCGTATGCCTTAAACATCTTAGCTTTTAGGATAAAAGGTGGTCAAGTTTTCAAAAATAGATCGTTTATTATTAATATCTGTAAATACAACTTTATACATCTTAATAAAACTTGGCATACATGTACTATATATTAAGAGGAATTTTTTAATGTACTACATTTTTTTAATTTCCACAAGAGTCGTTTGTACGGAATTTCACCTGCCTATTTTGGCAGACAGTGATGGTACGCTAATGAGTTCTCTTAAAATAATATTATTCATTTCTAAGCAAATTTGATCGCATGATTTTTTTCAATACGATGTATGGTTTTTACTTGAAAAAATAAAAAGCGTTTCTCTGAACGATCAAATTATCGTGAATATGACAATATCATAGAGAAATAGCTCTGATTTTTTAGGTGAAAACCGTGCGTTCGACTTAAAGAATTCAAGAAATCAAATCTGCTCAAAAATAAATACAGAGTGGCGTGCAACTGACTTCCTACATATATTGAAAACTGTGTATCTCAAAAGCTGAACATTTACGACATTCGTTCATACGTAGTTTTCTTCTTGAAATGATGTTATAGATATTGATGCATGATACCCCGAGATCACATTAATAGCGTCCTTTATCAGAGTGGACTAATTAAGAAGATGCATTCTTTCAGAACTGTAATATTTTCATTTGTAATGATAGAAGGTGTCTTCAGGGAATACGTGCAAAGCATGATAGATGTAAAATATAATAGCCTATGCTGCAGCCTTTTTATAATTCTATCTAAAGGAGTATATAGAAAGTGCTATGTTCATCTTTACACGACAAACTGTTGTTTTAGATATTTGTAAATTAGGAGAAGAATGCACTTTCGATAACCCCAAAATACATTTATTTACTACAGAAGCTACGCTAAGGGTAGTAAGCAAATAAATATATGCACAGAAGGAAAAACCTTTGTCAAAATTGGACTCATTGGCGTTGTGTGGTCAGGTGACTCACACTTCACCCATAAGATGCACAATTAAATGAGTCATGATATATGCTTAAAACAATATTAAGAGATATAATGAAACTGAAATAAAGTGTAACTGCTTTATCTCAACAACAGTATGTAAACTGTATGGAGTGTTGAATCGTATAATATTCCAAAACTCTGATAACATCATTAATTTTAGTTTTTCATTGAACTATTTGGTTGTCCAATAAAAGTATTGAAGACACGAGTGGAAAAATTTAATTTTTTTCTCAATCTGGCCAGCGCGGCATCTCCTTGAATATGGCGGGATACTCACGCTCCACTTAGGTCAATCCAAAGGAACGCCGCGCCTGCAGTGGCGTGCGATGTGGTTTGTTGCTCTGTTCCTTTCGGTAGCGGGGTATAGTCTGAAAACTATACTCACTTACTTCTCGTTGGCCTTTACTACAATACTACTAATAAAAGGTTGTCAACGATGCAGACATGCTTGTAATCCATGTCAATACAACGAGCCGCTTCAAGTATCCACGTTGTCAGTTTACGAAATTCGTATAGTATAAACATTTCCATGTGTGCAATTCGGACCTGTGGTCACGTACCTTAAGGGTTTGGTAAGCGATCTCATTGAGTAGTTACTAACGAATTCGAGCTAGGTAGAACGAGCAAGTATACGATTTGTTTGTAATAAACTTTACGTAATCATTAGTCAGGATGGAAGTTCATACTACAAGTCGATCAGGCTTAAGCCATGAGTGTTAACATTTCACACTAAATTCGTACTCCCTGCGAAAACTTACAATTTCATAGAATCCTAGTGTTCCCGACAGGTTTCTGTGGATTACAAAAAGCAAATTGCATTGCCCAAATTCAATAATACCTTCAAATCTGTTTAATGAATATCGTGACAGTGATATAATAGAAGTTCCCAAGTAACTCTTAACCAGGTATTTGCTTTTAGCCAAGAATCTGCGTGGATCACGGTAAGTGTATATTTAGAACAGCAAAATTCAAGCAAGGTGCCCCCTATTTCCAATATCAACTATTCCGCCATTTTTGGTGTTTGATAGAGATAACGTTTCGTATTGTTCACGTTCCAAAATCGTGAATTAAGCAGAATTGTTCATATGCTCTGTACCGTTGATAAACATTCACTTTCGCTTCTGTCAACAGTATGCACAAAAATTACACATTTTTTGGCGGCAAACAATGAAATGTAAATATTATAGGCTTTTCTCGTTCTAATCTGTTCGAATTCGATGATAGCAACAACTTCCATAGCATATAGTATGCAAGTAAACTATAAGAACTGTCATCAGAATATAGGAAATGATTCAACACCCCACTCGCGAAAACAATAAAAATCCAATAATACGAACTGCGAAAAAACAGGTGATCCATCCCCTGAGTGTCATCGGTAGCACGTTATCCAGAGTATCGACATCCTTCGAGAACCTGTTCAGAATCCTACCCACAGGCGTGACGTCAAAGAAGGTGGTGCACGGTACTCGCATGACGTTTTTCAGTACTAACTCATGGAGGGACCTCGCGGCATTCAGGGTGCTCACGTACAAAGCGAGCGAGGCCATGAATATCACCAGCACTGCGTCATACGCATATACGTGTTTGTAGGTACAATCTACCAACGCCTACACAAAGTTTACGGAATAGTATACAGGATGAATCATTTGCTAGTAGGGCAAAGAAAACCGCTTTAATAACTGGGAATTTTAATATACAGGCAACAATCCCTCGGTATTTTCGAATATTAAAAATTTGATATAGCCCCTCAATCTGACGAGTATGTTAAGCAAATAAAGTACTGGGTCCCCTAAAATAACAGCTTAAATCGTCAACACCTCACTTTGATTTGGAGGTAAATGCAACTGCCAAGCTGACAAAAGTGAGGATTTGTAAAATGAAAGGCATACATTTGTGATTCTAACGGCAGTTGGCAGATCTATAAAAAAGTGATCCATTAACATGCAACTGACAGTTAGGCATTGAACATTTCAATACAACTCAAAATTGCCCAAGACTTCACAAATACATCAAAAAGAATGATTATTTTGCGAGGTTTAATGACTAATTCAGGTGCTTGTAGCGGAACTTGTAATTGTTTAAATAAATGAACAGGCCTATAGGAAGATGATAAAAAATTAGAATGTAGTGTAGATATTATTTGTTGGGCTGATACTTTGATTTTGATATTTTACATAGCCTTATTTTTGCCAGTCTTTCAGTTGTATTTTCCTCCTAATAAAAGTGCGACATTAGCTTTCCAAGCAGACATTGTGGAGAAACAATAAACAACGGTACTGACGTTTCGACCACCACGGTGTTTTTCAGTCTTCTGTTTTGAGATGGACTGCTTTTGTAGCGATCTTACTTGTATGTTATTCCGTAAACTTTGAACTAAGTTCACCGTAGTGTATTTATACAGTGTGATAAATTAGGGGTCATCGAGTCGGATATTAATTGAAAGCTGTGACAATCTCATTATCAGAAAAACGAAATATGCTACGATTCCAGAAAGAAAGAAAAAAAAGGCATTCAGATTGTAGTAAACGCAATCCTTAGCTAAATGCTCGAAAAAAAAATACAGCTTGTGGTCTTTTTTCAAAATCCCTAATCACTGAATGACTGTGCTATTTATAACAGAGTGGAGACGCTATTGGCCCCATAATTTTCTGTATTTACCATATGACAAAAGATAAACCGGACGGAAAATTGAGCTTCTTTGTTGAATACGATGACCCCACAATAGTTACTTATAATATTCGAGTATTTTGTGTAGAATGGATGAATCGAGAAAACATAAAAAGAACGGTATAACAAATCAAACAATAGTCAACAAATAAGCAGCAATAAGCATATATAAGCAAAAGAAACAGAAAGGAAGAAGAGATGTTTCTAAAAAGCATAACAATGTTAATAAAGCCGATTATTGTAAAAGCTTTCTGTCTGAATAGATTTATTTCTCAATGTAGTAACAACGAAATGAGAAAATTTGAAAATTGGAATGGCTTGTCTGGAACTTCCTCCACTTTCAAACCACTTATTTGCCATAGAGTGCTACAACTATGTCAAAAATAAAATAAAAAGAATCAAAATGAAAATGACACCTAGATGAGTGTGTTAGATGTATTAGTAGTTTTTGTGTGTTCCTATGCCAATTATCAATAAACCTAGATTAGGCTAAAATGACACTTCGTTTGTAAACCACTAAACATATGTGGTAGTATAAGAATTACCAGATACACATAAGTAATGTTACGAAGTACGTCTGCTTCGTATAAAGTATAAATATTTCATATGTAATTGGAGTTAGTCATAGGTTTTTCCCTAAGTTAAATTAAAATACTTGCAAATGAAAAATAATATGGCCAACAGATCGTCCATGCACACAAACTACCGTCAATTAAAAAAATACGTAAAATGATTTTTCTGGGTAACGTATCCAAAGAAAGATTATAAGGCAGAACCTACTTAGATTAATTTTTGTCCCCATCCACCTGAAGCCCTACTAAAAGATACAGGGTATCTCAACGGAAATGGAAAGTCGTTTTGTGAGAAAACTGGAAAAGACACCAAAAATCCGTTTACTAGTGCATATTATTAAAATTATCTTAATATACACAGAGTGTTTCATAGCTTTGTGCCATTGCTAACATGTGTTTTTTCAAATACAGTAACCTATATTTATTGCATATTTGGATAGATTCTAAAAACAAGAAGTTTGATATCATATAACGTATGGTTTCGATTTTCAATCCATTATTTATCTGAGTGGTTTCCAAGTGGTAAAAATTAAAGCAAAATATCAAGTAAAGTTTCTGTTGATCATGAATTACCTCAAGGCAGCGTACTAGGCCCATTGGTATTTATTCTTTACGTCCAATGTCCTTAACAATTCTTTTATAAATATGTTCGCGGATGATACATTAATTTACGGAATTGTAGATGTAAGGAATAGTGAAATGAGCAAACTTACTTTATGGTTAAAAACAAATATGATTAAATTAGATGTGGAAAAAATGAAATGTATGATCATAGGTTCGAAAAATAATTGCAAGTAATTGGTAAATTAAAATGTGCCAGTGGAAATTGAGAGAGAGGTACTTGATTTTGTAGATAGTTTTAAATATTTAGGGATTATAATAGATCAACAAGTAACCGCCAACAAACATGTTGACTATATGGGTTGGAAATTAGGCAAAAAGATTGGATATTTTAAGTCCCTGGTGCAGAATATATAATACAACAATTTTCATTCATTTTACTTACTGTGCATCACTTTTGAAAGGTTCCAAATTCTACTGAATAAATGTACGTATGCGGATTTTGTTAAATTGTAGCAGGTCTCTATACAAGATACGAGTATGCTAAAGGCATTGTTTTTTTTAAAAAGAGACACTATTTTGGTTTGATGTGACGACCACTTTGTAAATTTAACATATTTTTTGTAAATAATATTAATTATTGTTTGAGGCAGCCTAAAACCTTTCTATTCTACAATTGTTTAGATATTTAGTGAAATATCTGAAAAAATGCCTCAACTTTGACTGCTCGCGGCTCAGTCATTTTTGATGATATTTAGATAAATTTTTGTTTACAAAAATTTTATTATCATCGATTTTATGTTGATCTGAAAGAAATGCTAAAATATATTTCTATTTATACAGGGCATCTCAAAACGCAAAATATACCTTTTCTCATAAAATTTAAACTGAACGCCCTGTATACATTTAGAATTAAAATCAGATCTTCCATGAGAACAATTACATTTTTTTCGCACAACAAGACTCATCTCAACCCGTCAGTCATTCATTACAAAATTATTGTAATACATTCCAAATAGTTCTGTTGATTCCCAGATGTATGATCTCTGGTCCAGTATTTTTTTTACAACCACGTTGTTTCAGTAACTTGGGTAACACGATTCCCTATTATGTTTAACTCAAAGGACCATACTGATGTTTAATAAAACCTAGCGGATCTCAGAACCGTATCTAGACCGCTGGTACCCTAATACTTAGATCTTCCGAACTCACGACTCTCAACTTCCTTCTCTGGGGCCATGTAAAAGGAGAGGTTTATCAGGAGAAACCTATAACATCCGAGGGAGGAAACATCTTATAAGCGAGTAGTTTAAGCGGATACCTAGACAAACCCTTTTAGATGCGCAAGATAATTTTTCGAACAATTTATCAACTTGATTGCCTTAGGCCGATATTATTTTTGTTGTTAATACAAGCTTTGTTTTGATAGAAGATTTGATTTCATGTTTAAACGCAAGATGTATTTGGATTTTCTTGAAATTAATAGCAATAACTCAAAAACGTTTGAAAAAACGTTGTATAAACCTTATAAAAACAAGTTGACCAAAAAAACTATTGAACGATGTAGGAATATACAGGGGGTTCCATTTAATTTTGAGAAAAGCCACGTTCTGCGTTTTGAGATGCACTGTATAAATAAGAAGAAATTTTAGCGCTTTTTCTGGATAAGCTTGTTCACACACGTTTGACCAAATATCTAAGCAATTGACAATCGAAACCATATGGTATATGATATGAAACTTGTTGTTGTTAGAAGCTTTAAATATTCAATAAAATATAGGGTATTGTATTTAGAAAAATATATGTTCGCTATGACACGCTATATTCAAATAGGTTTTAAAATATGCACTGGTTATATAAAGATTTTTTCCAGTTTGCTCATTAAACTACTTTCCATTTTTGTTGAGACGTTCTGTATAGACTCTCAAACATGCAAAAATGAAAAAAAAATGTACTCAAAAGTATTCGTTATTGCATAAAATAATATGTATTCAGAATCGAAAATACTTGTTTTATATCTGTACCATAGAATAAGTTACGCTGATCATGAACATCGTTATCATCTAGTCTTTATAAAAAAATGATTTTCAAACTACATACATTTAAGTATGTATATGCTGAAAGTTGCTCGAAAATTACGTGTTATTTCAAATAAACGGAACATTTTGTCATTCATGTTTTACCAAAAATAAATGGATTTTTACGAGCAAGTAGATATATTTTTCCAAAAACTAAATGAGAATATTATATTAATTGAAATAACCTACAGACCTACACTAAACACATAGCTATGTACATATTATACAAAAATCTAATAATACTGGATCTTAGAGCATATGCAAAAGTATCTAACGTCTACCACTTACCTTGTCCAATTCCTAACGCTCCGTATACACCCAGATACATATCTCTTCTAGCTGTGTCCACTGTACCATTCTGTAAAAAAAGTAACCAATCCCCTTAGATGTGATTGAATGGAATATTTCATAATTTTATAGCAAATTTTCTTTTCAAAAACATTCCATCCAGTGCTGATTGGGGTTCAATTTACGAGTTGAAGAATATTGTTTGCGAAACTTAACATGAAATACAGACCTTTATTATGTCTTTATCGTCCGCCCAAATTCCTAGCCATACATTAGAGCCGACACTGAAGCCTTGATACACCATATTCAGTACAAGAGTAGTCAACATTAACAACAAACCAATAGATTTGATATAATGCTTGTACACCGCCCAACTGACACTGCCTGAAATAAATAATAATACAGTTTTAATGAATTTTGCTTCAATTTGTATGCGTCAGATATAACGCAATTTTAATTTTGGAAGCAAAGATATATTTTAAAAAATAGAGTAACCGACTAGAAAGCATATCCTGACGTTGTCCAAGAGAAAAAAGTTTTTTAGGCATTCAAGGGAAAAATTCGAGAAAATTCCTTCTGTTTATCTGTCTGTTACGTGTTTCTCATAATTTTTAGGCGTAGTCAAAACATTTTTGGGAGGCATTACTTTTGAAACTTCATTTGTCGATCTTTTTTAATAGGCTGATTACTTCAGGACGTGGTCAAAAATATTTTTAAGGAGCTAAAGTATTCAGAAAACGAAGAAATTTGTTGAACCTGATTTGTTAAAACAAGAATATTCCGTTTTTTTATTGATTTTTTTTTTCAAAAAATGACCAAAATGTAAAGCTTGAACTCACCTGTTTCCGCTTTCTCAACCTCGATCAACTTCTCCCCTTGCACAGGCCCGTTCTTGACATCCTCAGTCGAAACAGACGTGGCCCTCTTTATCGACCGTTCTTGACTTTCTTCTGATCTTCGTCTTTGCAAAGATCCGTTGCCCATTTTATCGGAACCAGATTCGGATACGGATTCGGATATTCGAGATCGGTTTCTGCTCAGTTTGTGTACTTCTTCGGATAACATTGAGCCGGATAGTTGGTCTTTGATTTCGTCCAGCTCTGCCAAAATAAGAAATCGTAAGTTGAATATCTACGAGGTTTGTAAATTAAGAGATGATTTATATATATATATATATACAGGCGCGTCGGTCGATGGCAAACGGTGACAATGGTTAGTTATCGGGCATCGGGCGTGTTTTCTGTTTTTGGTAGCGTACGTCGTCGTGATATTTACAATGTTGTCGAATCAAGAGTTCGCCGAAATGTTGTTAGTTTACGGTGAAGCTCGTCAGAATTCAAATCTTGCAGCTCAAATTTATCGCAGACAGATTTCGCCAACGAGTACACCCAGACAGAAGGGCATTTGTGTAAGTGTACCAAAGACTTCGAGATACAGGAAGAGTTCAGACCACTAATATTTGCACTCGTGAAAGACAGGTTACTGTAGAGCAGGGGGAACAAATTTTAAATATCGTGGAAATCAATGCAGATATCAGCACTCGGGAATTAGGCTGCCGCGTAGAACTATCGCATACCATAGTCCATAGAATCCTACAGGAAAATTTGCTTTATCCCTACCATGGACAACGAGTGCACGCCTTGTTACCAGAAGACCATCCTCGTAGACTAACATTCTGTCGGTGTTTTTGCACAAAAACATTGAAATTCCGGATGTTTTTAAAAACATTCTAGCGACGGACGAATGTACTTTTACGCGAGAGGAGATATTAAATTTCCATAATACTCACACGTCGGCTCAAGTAAATCTTCATAACTTTCGTGAAGGTCATTTCCAGTAACGGTTTAAAATAAATATTTGGGCGGGTATTCTTGACGATCAGGTAATTGGCCCTTTCGAGTTACCCCCAAAGTTGTCAGGAGAAAGATACCTTAGCTTTCTAGCCAATAACCTACCAGAACTTTTGAAACAGACCTTAGACAATATGCCATTACAACGGAGACAGAATTTGTGGTTTCTTCATGACGGGGCACCACCACACATTTTTAGAGGCGTCATTCAGTATTTGAATGAACATTATCCAAATCGCTGGATCGGTCGAAATGCTCCTGATCCTCGAAAATTGCCAGCAAGATCTCCTGACCTCAATTCGATGGATTTCTGGTATTGGGGAGAACTTAAAGGGATGGTCTATGGGGCTGGTCCAATAATAACTGAAGCACAACTTCGCGAAAAAAGGACCTAAAGTAAAAAGAAACTGGGTTCGTCGTAATGAAGCTTGTGTGGAAAGTAGAGGACGACATTTTGAACACCTTCTTTAAATACAAAAAAGTGCAGTGTGGGTTTTAAAAAGAAAAACAATGTATGTATCAAAATTGTGTTCCCTACTTGGATTTTTTTAATACGTTCAGGAAACTTTCACACATCAGGTGAAGCGCTGAGACAGTTAGTGTTAAGTCCGTTTTTTAATTGTTTGCATTTTACGAGTACATTATCGTATAATGAAATAATACCAAAGATCCAAAAATAACAAACTCCATCTTTATTTACACTGCGTTCCGTCGTTGTTTGCGTCTGGCATTGCGGCGTTGTCAGATTTTATTTTAATTTAAAGTCGCTTTTCTCTAAAGCAGTTCCGTTTTGACCCCCATGTTATATGAATCTTTTTGTTTATTTTAACCCCGTCTATCACCCATTTAAATAATAATAATAACGTTTACACCATGTATATATATATATATATTTCATTGAAATATAATTACAGTTTTATATTGGCACCCTCAAAATAACTTCTGAAGCCATACAGTGCTGAAGAAGGTTCTTTGCTGGGCAAAAACTCATTTATTGGCATTGCTGTGTGACAAGGAGCATTATCGTGAAGCAAAACAGGATTGTTGTTGATCTGATGAACAATGGTGTCAAATTCGACGATGCTTGATCATTCTGTCAACCGACGATCTGAACGCACAAGAGTACGGATTGTGTCGGTATTTTCATCGGTTCTTGAAGGCCTTCCGCTTCGTGGTTCATCTTTAATCGACCCTTTCCCTTCTGAAAATGTCTTAAGCCATCGAAAAACCTGGGCTCCGTATGCCTGCTGAAGTTTAGCAACTGTGTACTGTGCTCAAGTCTGAAGCAAAACCTGACAGCACATCGTTGATCGAAATTGATCTCGCATTTTTAGAATACAATAGAAAAAACAAAAAAAAATCGCCTAGGACAACCAACTGACGAGAGCTAGTTCAAAATTATACTGAAGGTGGATCACATGTTCCCCTGTCTTCCCTCCAAGTCCGGCGCTTCCAGCGTTGCCAGTCTCATTACTTAATTTACAAATCCTGTATACGAATATAAGGTGTATCAATTATAATGCCTTCGCCTAACGTTTGTGTTACTATTGCTTCAAACCGAACAAGAAATGATTAGGTCTGGAGTCAGAGAACCACAGAATGACAAGTGACTACAAAATCAGCAAAACTCAAATAAAAAACTTGCATATATGAGAAAAGTCAGGACAATTCAATTCATTTAGACCATGCCTTATTCTTGCGTTTACTTTTATATGTGAATTCATCCGCAACAGCGCTGTATAAGGAAAATAGCCTGAAATAACGGAAGTTTCTTATTTCGATATCGGACGAGAAAGGATTTTCTTACTACTGCACAAAATCGAATGCAACAACAAGAACACTAAAAACTAGCTATTGACGACACACTTACGACAGATTTAATAATTGCATTTGCACTTACCTTCGCCGCTTTCTGCTTGTTCCGTAATGTGTTGTAGCAAAAATTCTGCAAATGCACCTTTTTTATCCAGTAATTCCTTGTATGTGCCACTTTCAGAGATCTCTCCATTCTTCAAGACAACAATCTGGTCCGTTTGAGGTAGATATGTGATGCCATGTGTCACTAAAACCTAAACCACTTATTATTACGTGACGAATTATTATTTCGTGCAATTGCTCCTGATAAAAGTATTTCAGTTATACATCCCGCGAAAGTCTAGGCAATGTTGTCTTGCTGTTTACTTTGCCCAACTTACAAATATATTTTAGCATAGCGGGAGCGATATGCAGATAATCATCGTTATTTCGGGACTATTTGGTCGTAAGTAGAAATATACCGTTGTAGGAGACAGGTGAATGTTTTGAAAATTCATAGTTACCTTTGTTTTATTATTCAAGAGTCCTTCCTTTCCTATGACTTTATCAAATATATGTTTCCCAACATGGCTGTCTACCGCGCTCAGCGGATCATCAAGGAAATATATGTCAGCATCACAGTAAACAGCTCTAGCCAGGCTGACCTGCAAAAGCAGTTTTTAGAAGTGATATTCCGAGACTAAGTATAGTCATTGACGAATATATTCCCAGCAAAAGATATTCAATCCATTTGAAATCCGCGCCTACGCGAAAATAAATATACGCTCCATCAATTACGCAATATATGCCTGTCGACCACCGTCTTTAGATGGCAGTGTTGACACCTCTCGAAAAATGGCGCGAAGTGACTGACTATGCTCCCAATGCGTTCGAAACAACTTCTAGTACAACTGTCCATGTAGTGCAATGACATCAAAACCTAGGGGTTCGTCAGAACCATTAGTGCAGTACTTGGACTTTCCATGAAAAAACCTTTCCTCATATAGTAGCAGGTTTGAGCGATATTAATTTTTTCAACTTTAGCATTTTTCTTCGCCGCCACTGGAATGATTTTCATAAACTTTAAACCCCTACAACCCCTTACCCCAAATTTTAAACCCCAAGAAATTTTTTCCAAAATAACCAGGATCCGCCGATACATCAAAAATCGAGGTTTGAGCTATTTTACTTTTTTCTCCTTAAGCATTTTTCTTCGCCGCCACTGGAATAATTTTCATAAACTTTTTTCGTCATTCGCATAGTAGTAACATTGTGTGATAATGTCAGGCAAATCCGAGCAATACATTCCAAGTTATAGACAGACAAAGGATTAGCGGATACACAGATACACCGACGGAAATGAGTGTCATATAACATCCAAAAAACATATATCATTTTTGAAATTATTCGCGATGACAATACTTCGCTATCAGGAGTGAGAAGTAAAATAGCGTCAGAGGGCGGAGCATCATATTTATTGATATAGGCCTGGTTCATGTTTCACACTCTATATACATCAGTAGCAATTTAGCAATGAACAAAAACCTAGTTTGGTCCTGTATCTTGTAATATTGTAACCTGTGAAACGCTGTGCCTTACGCTGTGGTATCAGTGATGTTAGTACGGGGTCGGCAAAAATGGTCAATGGTGTCATGGAACGATCACGCGCTTGCGCAGTGGATCACAATGATCCAACATTGTTTTTTGTCGTAACAGATCAATTCTGTATTTCGTTCCAACCGGTTTTTTGATCATTTTGGAATTTGTTACGGTGCATAATCGAACGGTTTTCGTAGAGAACCCAAGTTAGGAACAAACCTTATATCAACGGTTTAATGTGTTTTTCTGTTATACAACTATACACTGCATGTGAACATAATTATGAGATTTTTGTCTATGAAAGCGAAACGTAACACTAGACTTACTCTCTGTTTCTGCCCTCCTGACAAATTGATTCCCTTCTCACCGATCTCCGTCAGGTCTCCAGCAGGAAGCATCTGAAAGTCAGGGGTCAGAGCACACGCCTCTACAACTTGATCATATCTATCCTTGTTAAAAGGCTTTCCGAAAAGAATGTTGTCTTTCAACGTAGCGTTCTGAATCCAAGCTTGTTGTGCCACGTAAGCTATAGACCCGTAGGTGTTCACATGCCCTGATCCTTTGTCCATCTCGCCTAGGAGTGCTGAGACTAAGCTGGATTTGCCAGAACCGACTGTGCCTACTACTGCTGTTAGAGTGTTCTTTTTGAATCGGAGGTTGATGTTTTTCAACACTGGATCTTCGCCCCACGAAAATGTGCCGTTTTCTATGATTAGTGGTTCTTCTGCAAGAAAAAATGAAATCATCGATGGTATCCATACTACAATCCCTACTACTATTACAAATGGGAAATTTTGTTTGTTACTCAGTCGCATCAAAATGGCTGAACGGACTTGGATGAAATTTGGAGATATTATAATATGGAATAGCACATAATCTACCTTTTATCCCAGGAAATAACTTTGAAACACACATTTCAAATGAGTATATAAATAGGACATCCGCATCCTGTATTTATTGCATTTAGAAATTCTTTTTCTTCGCGTGATATCTATGTTTACGTAGTTTATAAACAAACAGCATTTGAAAAACCGAAATTGGTACATTCCTAGAGGAATAACGTAGTTATCGATTTTATATCAGCACTGTTACTCCGCGAATGTAGTCTGAACGTCGCCATCATCCGCGATGTTTCTTTCTGTATATGTCTGTTTATATTGTGCAAAAGTCGTCTAAATTGAACAAAATTGAACACCTAGACAGTCCCAAATGTTGCAAATTCAGGAAGAAGTATAAAGTACTCCTGAAGTATCACTTGACCTCCCATTACCATTTAGAAAAATGTTAGGTTAAATTATAGTATTCATGTGTCAGTTTCATCCTCTCGAATTTCACCTTGATAACTTCTTAAAAAATAATTCTGAAAAGCATTGTATTTTGTAAAGAAACAGGTTTCGTATATTTTTGTTTAACTTACCGTTATTTGGTTCGTGTGTAGCATTATCAGGATCTAGTTCTTCTGCATTCATGAACTTGTTTATCCTCTTTACTGATACGTATGTCTAAATAGAAAACAATTTAGTACATATATCGCAGACTACGCCACTGGTGGATTCTGTCAAACCCAGAAATTCTAACAAATCTGATGTTTTAACGTACAATCGAAGAAAGTATACGTATAACATATAAATTCCATAATATGAAAGAACAAAAAAATAGATCTCTACAACTGTGATTTCTTTGTTAAAATGACGCAAGATATTGGCTAAAGCCAAAAAGCAGTAATGTTGCAAACTTTAACAGGACAAAATCCACCAGCATCACTAAATTTGATAGTTTTCAAAATCTACATTATAGTATGGTTAAATGTAAATGTAGTTAATTTTTTAAATGAGAGATGCTTTACCAAGATCCACACTAATATCCAAAAGCTCGATAATAGTCTGATCATGTATGACAACTTTATTGATCTACAACCATGACTTCTGAAAGTCTTCCACACATAGCTTTGAAAAAGGTTTATCCAACATTTCTATTTCGACTAAACATAAATCTTTGCTACCAAAAAGTATGTCTTGAGCGTTCTCACTTTTTTATCAATTGAAAAAAAAATGAAAAAATAGTCCTGCAAAATTGAAACGTAAAATTTCGTGCCAATGTTGTGCTACGGAACCTTTGGACTTCCATCAGATGTGATGATCTGAAACGTGAAACGTATGACCATGTTTCATTGACATTCAGAATAAAAACATAAATCAAATCCTATTGGGCGATTTCCCGGCCAACAGAATAAAACAAAATTAAATAAGTTCTTCAATATACAGATATCAATTATGCTTTTTACTAACACACGAACGAAAAAGCAATCATAAGCTAAATAATCTTCGAAGCTTGAATGTAAATGTCTATCTATCAAATTATCCTCCCCTATTTAAGATTTGTCATTTGATCATTATAGATTGGGTACTTAGACTTTCTTGATAAATACAATAAAAGGTGGTCGAAGCAGTGTGGAAGACTTCTAAATCTGACATACCATGCTATGATGTTAAAAGAGAAGAAAAAATGTGTAATAACCTGCTTACTTGTATCAAATTGGAAATCATCATGGGCAGCATGCTGAGAGGGAACCGTATGATATTGAAGAGAGATATAGATACGTAAGCTTTGTGGGCGTCCAACACCTCGCGATCGTTTACCAATACGTACGTTGCGAAAGTCACCAGAGATACCTACGGCATGCCGAAGAAAAGAAGCTACAGAGGAGCTATTAACTCATTGAACGCCAGACTAAGAAACTCAAGGATATAAGTATCTTATTCAGTTCGACGCATTCGTCATAAAATTCAACACAGACCTCATGATTGACAGCTCTAAATAACTTGAAAATAGGTATATATCAGTCCTCCATTGGAGTGGTTCAGTGTCAATCACCAGTGACTGGCGCGGTCAATGTGTTAAAATCAGATAAATTGACATGCACATCGGATTGGTGAGCCAATTGCTCTATAATGAAAAAATGACAGCTTATCTGTCGGTAAGATTATTGAGTAAAACATTAAAACAATGTTTTGACAGCAACTTTTTTTGCTATTTTTCTGCCATTTTGTCTAAACCACGGCAATCGCTATTCACATCATTAGTCTAGGAAGTATCGTCGCATCCACTTGATTAAATACGAGGGATGTCTTTCAAGTTTTGCATATAGAAACATAGTAGACCGCGCGGATCGAACGTCAGTACTGAATCTTAACCTCACTCTTTGGTAAACTTAAATTTAAATTTTCACAACAATACGTGCAGTGATCTCACTACAGTGAATTTTCAAGTGTCACCAAGTCATTAGAAAAATGGAACTCAACCGAGAATATTTTCGCGCCATAATTTATTACAATTTTCAGAGACAATTATCGCAACAAGAATGCCTTGCGGGGTTACTGTCTGTTTTCGGCAACGAAGCGCCACATCAGTCGACAATTTCCCGTTGGTATGGAGAATTCAAACGTGGACGGGTGAGTCTTAGCGACGATCCCAGGGTGGGTGCACCAAAAACGGCAGTCACCCAGGAAAACGTCGATGCTGTGCGCAAACTCATCATTGAAGATAGACATGTGACATATCGTGAGATTGAGGCATCCTTGAAGATTTCAAAGACCTCAATTCAAAAAATTGTACATGAAGAATTAGGAGCAAGAAAATTAGTTTCTCGTTGGATACCCGTTGACTGAAGAGCAGAAAGCAGCCAGGGTTAATTGGTGTCACAACAGGCTTGACCATTTCAATTCCGGAAACTCAAAAAATGTGAACAGCATTGCTGGTGGTGATGAATCGTGAATTTACTGTTATGAACCAGAAAATAAACGATAATCGGCTGCTAGGGTGTTCCCAGGTGAAGAAAAGCCAACAAAAGTCATCCGTTCTCGACGTGTTTCGAAAAAAATGGTCGCGACATTTGTGTCAAAAGCGGGTCATATTGCAACAATTCCTCTTAATGAGCAAAGAACTGTTACTGCGGATTGGTATACCACAATTTGTTTGCCAAAATTCATCGCCGAGCTTCGAAAAATCAACCCCGAAAGAAGAATCATCCTCCACCAAGACAATGCAAGCTCGCACACAGCCCAAACAACAAGGCAGTATTTAATGGAAGAAAACGTGGAATTATTGGAGCATCCTCCATATAGTCCCGATCTAAGTCCTAACGATTTCTTTACTTTCCCGAAAATTAAAAACAGACTGCGTGGTCAAAGGTTCCAGTCATCAGAAGAGGCAGTTGACGCTTTCAAATATGCCGTTTTGGTTCTGCCAGCAAACGAGTGGAATAAGTGCACATGCAGATGTGTATTAATCTTCGTGGAGAATACTTCGAAAAACAACAAAGTCATTCAAAACTACATACCGTGTTGTTTTATTTCCATATGCAAAACTTAAAAGGCATCCCTCGTATTGTAAAGGACTTTTAATAAATCTTCATGTTGTCAGATCTAGAATTTTGTTTTCTTTTTTTTCGCTCTGGTCAAGGTTTTTTGGGTTATGCTGAACAAAAAAGGTGCTCATGAACGTTTCTCTAAGGTTGATGGTTTTAAAACACAAGCGACTTAGCATTTGAATGAGCGCGAAATAAGCCATTTCCGACCCAAAAAAACAATGGCAAAAACAAATACATCCGTGAATTAAATCCCAAAGCGGTTTTAGCGGTTATTATCATTGTAAACCGTTGTACTTTATAATCAATAATCAAGCGCGCGCTCAATGCATATTCTGCATTAGTACGAGAAAGATAGTAATATATGCTCATGCAGTTGGCTAAAGCGCCATCTATGAGGTACTTAACCATTCAAAGTAGGTTTCTAATTATCGCGGAAAGAATAAATGTAGCTGTGACATCAGGACATCTTATTTCAACTCTGATTTTTTTTTTGACGCCGAAATACACTAGAAGGTTACTATCTTGATATTCAAGAAGAATAAGTTGATCAATGCTCATAGTCTCAATTTTGCGTTCCACGTGGTAATGGTACGGAACCTCCTCCAGTATTTGTATATAATTACAATATATGTATTATCAAAATATTTAGACGGATGTGAAAGTACTAGTAATGCACCCAGACTCCAGAGTATAGTCTATGATGGTTATTTTTACTTGGGCTGAAATATATTATATTATGGTGATACGTCATGCTTGCATAGTTCCAGGTGTAGTAGAGCTCATTAGCTTGATATAATCATAGCAATATGATTCCTGATGAGGTAGCACAAACCAATATTATTTCATAAAGTAAAAGATTTCCCATTAAGGACTTGACAACTTTCTTTTTAACTAAAACGCAAACCATTTGAGATCTTTCGAAAATTTTATTGGATTGAAGTATACTCAAAACATTTATGTATGGAATTCGACCTCGTTCATACACCACGGGCCAGTTCGCAGCGATCGATTCGTTGAACCCAATTTTCAATGACTCGGCCACACATTCCGACAGAAACGGCCGCTATATTTCGTACAGTATTGGCTCTGACCATTGATTGTAGTCCCACAAAAAAAGTCTACAGGTGTTAAATCACACGACCTAGACGGCCATTCGACAGGTCCATTTCTCGATATAACACGTTCACCGAATTTTAATTTCAATAAGTCGATTGTTTCACTGGCTGTGTGGCTTGTGGAACCTTCTTGTTGAGACCACATATCATTAATGTCTAGCCCATTCAATTGACCAAAAAAAAATAACGTTCCAACATGTATCTGTAGCGATCTCCGTTGACTGTAACGTGAACGTCATTTTGATCAACGGAACAAACGGCCGAATGACACCACCGGCACGAAAACCACACCATAGTTATTTTTTGTGGATGAAGTGGTGTTTCCTGAAGCACATGAGGATTTTCAGCTAACCAATAATGCATGTTTGCTGTTTGTTGACGGAGCCGTTTAGCAAAAAATGCGCCTCATCACTGAAGATGATTTTGCGATGAAATTGGTCATTTTCTTGCAACATTTCTAGAGTCCAATTCGAGAACGTACGTCGATTCGTGTGATCAAACGGCTTTAGTTCTGGAGTTCATTCACTTGATCTTATAAGGGTGCAAGCAAATATATCTTCGCAAAATTCGCCATAGTGTGGTATGAGCGATGCCCAATTCTTGAGAACATGTTCTGTTCCTTTGCGACCGACCCGTTGTCTCACTAGCACGGGAACATCCAGCAGCGAATATGTGACTCAATTTTGTTTCCTAGACTTTGAATTGCTTGTCTACTGGGACGAGAATTTCGACCAAAAATTGGCGTTAGCGCTCAAAGTTGCAGTCACCGTCTCGGAATTTCGGTAGTAAATTTTAATTACTTGTAAGCTTTGTTCGTTCGTGTACTTCAGCATGTTGAAAATGTTTTCTTTACTGAATGATTTGACATTGACAGTTCGGTAATTGGTTAAAGGTAAAAGTTAGTTGTCAAGTCCCTATTGGAAAACCCAATATTGATGAGAATTTCCAACACATTTCAACGATTTTTAGGAATTCTTGACATAAGTCCTTCAAACTTAAATTTCTTATGAAAGCGGTCCTTAGATAGTCAATTATCTCTATGACGTGCTGCCTGTTCTGGAATATCTTTATGAGATAATGGTTCCATAACCATCGATATGATAGAAATGTTAATTTTTACTAATAGCATGCCGGGTTGTTCCTTCTATTCGTCTATCTCAGCTATGAAAGCGATAAGGAGCGGCAATAGTCACAATTCAAGACGTCGTTTTGGAAACATTATATTAGTGCATGGTCCCATAACCTTCGATACGATAGAAGAGATGTTATGAGTTGCATGCCGTCATTTTCCTCCACTTTTTTTTTTTATTTTCCATAACAATACCTCCGCTATGAAGGCAATGAGGAGCGGCAATAATCCCATCGGCACGTGCATCGTAGCGAAGAGTGACAAGGATTTAAAAGCCTTGCCTGGAGTCAACGGGTTCAGTGGATCGGTGAACGTATACGTTACCAGAGTGAGGAATGTCACCTAAATACACTATCTGATAGATACAACATTCGGAATGCTCTATAAGTATTGGTATAGAAAAACTCCTCAATCTCAAGTGCAAACGTGTAAGCTAATCATGTTTCATCTTCTATAGCCATAATACCTAGTGGGAGGAGTATTAAAAGCGGAACGCCAACAACTATCGGACAGGTGCAACTGAAATGAGCAGTTTTCTACCAAACTTTTGAGTTTTCAGTTAGTATAAAAACATATCAATCGATATATAAATATGCGACATTACAGAATATCTTATACAGGGTGTTCCGTTATTAAATGAACATAGTGAAATGTTTGGCAGTAAGAAAAAGAGAGAGAGAGAGCGTGTAAACATAAAAATTGTGATCGATCTCTCCTCAAGAATGAATTCATAAATAAATTGGCAGAGTTTGTTAAAATTTTGCGTCATTTTTTTGGGGAATTATAGATCCTATTGGTTCTATTTCCTAGATACCATCTTTCGTTATTTGACGCGTTCAGTTTTGTGATTTGAGATTAAAATTATAAGCCTCACAGTTTGGCTTTTGGTTTTAATTTTGGATTTCATATCTCATCTTCGGTGGCATAAACATATCCAATACATTAAAAAGAAACTTAGGTTTCTATTATATAAATTCAGATATTGCAGACAAATTTTCAATGAAACTCAATTAAAAATTTTATATCAAGCATTAGTTGAATGCCACATAACCTATGCAATTATTATCTGGGGATCCACGGATAATAACCATCTAAATTATCTACAAGTAATACAAAAACTATTCTTAAGAACAATTCATAACAAACCTTTGCTATATCCCTCCAAATTGCTGTTTATAGAATCAAACTTTTAGATATAGAAAATTTTTGGTATAATGTTATACTAGAATTCCATAAAAACAAACATTCAACCATTTATAAAAATTATGAATATGATACTAGAAATAAAAATAAACAAATAATGATTGCAACACCAAAGAGAGAAATAATGTTGAAATGTTTAGGTCCAAAATTATATCATAACTCACCAAAATATATTAGAAAAAACCGAATATCATTATTTAAAACTAGATGTATACAAGTGGCTTTTGATATAAATATGATGTAATTTATAAAAAAGTAATACATATATTTTCTTCATTGTCAGTTTAAGATTTAAAATTAATGTGCATATTTCATTTATATTGTATAGATTTTTTTTAGTCGTATTCGTTTATTAAGTGCTATGTTATGTGCATGTTGTGCTAGCATGATATCCACATACAAGGATGCAACCATGTTAATACCACTTGAAATTTTTGATTTTGTGTTAGATAGACTGCTGATAAATAGGACATTTGAATAAATAAAAAAAAACTAAAATACTAAAAGTCGCGCAACTCATCTATTTGGCTTTTTTGTTCATAGTCAAACATTTCAGTAGACAGCTTGAACGGTGTTGATTTTGATAAACAAAACAAAAAAGTGAAAAAATTGAGCCTGGCAAAATCGGTTCAATAGTCTGGAATATGTGATATTAAAGACTTGAAGGGTTTAGATATAAATGCCTGAAGTTTGGAACATTTTTATTTTCAGCTGTGAAAAGGCCTCGGATCACACTACCTACCACTTCACGATAACCACGTAAGTACGTGGCACCCTGTAGATATAATATATGAAAATACGACATGATCTCCAAATTACTAAAATGGCACAGGTGTCAAAAGGCGGGAAATGAAACTACCTGTGCAAGTACTGTGCTTAAACATTATATAATACAGATGCTCCGTAACTGAGATTTAGGTGAAATATCACCAGAGCAACGAGAATGCTGTTAAAACATGAAATTTATTATGCAATTTTGACAAAGCGTCTCACAGATGATCAACACTTACCAGAAAAGGTGCACAAGACCATATAAATGACGTTCCAGCGTTCAAATATGCGGCCTGTTTCAATACCTTGATCTCTTTGTCTCTGATCTTTAATACTTGATTTTCGAAGCTTGGTTCCCATGCGTACAATTTTAACACCTGCAATCAACCACAATTTCATTTTTCTTCAACTATCCAATTCCCAAAGTCTCCTAGAGAGGACCAATTTTCTCCAAGGACACTTTGGGCACAGAGAGTACCAAACGTTGATGTAGTTGTTTTTATTATAACAAACTTAGTTAGAGAGAGAGATATTTGTATGTAAATAAACAATCCTGAATCAAATTTGGAATAAAAACATAATGATTATTTTACAATGTGTAATTTTATTATAAACTCAGAAGAGAAAATATAAAACCAAGTGCAAACATTGATAACAAAATTTATTACATAAAGTTCATAATTTACGTAAAATTGCGCTCTACTTGCGTCCTTCCTTCACCTCCAATACCCAAGGACCATATATTATTTAAGATATGTGTGTAAAAATAAAAAGGACACTAAAATGCTTTTCTAACGTATACCTGTATGATTTAAGAGTTGCTAAGGTCAACAATATAATAATAAATTAAAAGGAGAAGTTACTTGCCTTGATACCGTTGAGAATTTCATTCATCAATTTTACACGTTCATCTTTGTTTTTCATCTGTTTCATCTGTAAGGTTTTCACTCTATTCGCGATAAATCCATTGATTGGAATAAGCGTAATCATAACAGCCAATCCAGCCAGGACTGGCGGTCCCAACTCCATCCACAGGAAGTAGAGCGACAGGCAAATTTGTAAAGGAGCAGACCTGTAAATGATGTTAAATAGGCTCGTTCACAAAAAAATATTCCTGCAATTTGATAGACTTATTCAGTATTTCTTATGCTAGGCAGCAAAAATACGGTGTGTCAGTGTGATGTAAATGAAAGGTTTACTAAGATTTTTATTCCTTGCTTTTTTCCATGTTCATAACGTCATTATTATTATTACTTCTACAGAGTTTCCGATAATCTCAGTATTTAATCCAAAAAAATTGTGTACAGCACCATAAGTCTTGCCCATTTTTTATACTGTTCAACTATTTTCTTTACGGCAAATGAAAACATATTTTCAAAATTATAAATTCTACAAAATAAATCTATGAGTATCATTTTAAATAAAGGCAAACATGCTAAGCTTATGTCAATGTTGGAAGAACTGCGGTGGTTGAAAGTAAAAATTTATATATGCTACTTGGTTCTCATGTTCTCATTTAAATTAAAAAATCATTTATTACCACCACATTTAGAAAACTTCACAAAACTAAATAGTCATTATCATAACTACGAAACTAGAGGCAGTATAGATTTTCATCTGTAAAATTGTAAGAGCAGCAAAACTGAAAATCTGTATTTCAACAGGGAGTATCTGAATAAATAAATCAATGAATAATGATTTTAAAACAGTGTTTAAGGTGAAATTAAAAAAATCACCAAAATGCATAGCGATGTAATTTTAATAGACAAGAATATAAAATTACAGAAAATTGATACAGAGTGTGTAAAAGAGTAATTATACGAAATTGACATTGTTACATTAATGCTAAATAAATGTTCAGCAAACAAACAAAATATATCATAGAACAAAGTCGAGTTATCTGATTATGCCGAGTTTCATTCGGTTTTAACCAGAGAAGCATGGAGTACTGCTTTTCTCGAAAAGCGTTGTACCGGATAATCAGTCGAGTTGGCTCTGGGTTATTTCAACTACTGCTGGTATAATTAATATTACATTTGCGTTTTTGAAAGGACCCTTTATTTTCAAAATTGTTCATTTGTAAGAAATCAACGCACCATCCCAAAAATATTTTTGTGCAGCTTTAACCAGATTTTGTGTAATAACGATATTTTCAGAAGTTTTGTTTTTTAAATATTTAAGAATCTTGCAACAGTTAGGTATACGCTCATCGCCGTGGAATTCAGTAGAGCTACAATCTTAAGTTAAAATAGGAATCATATTTTGACATTACATTTCTGGAACATTTGTTTTTGATTTACTTTAAAATCCCTACTATTACAAAAAAGCACATCTGTAAGACATTCAAAAGGATATACTCATCCTCTTAAACCTTCTTTTTGTTGAATATAGACAACGCCAGGCCCCAATTAAAGCCTTATATGTTTCTGAACCTTTGGAAGGAGGATACAAGAGAGACAAATTAAAATTGCTGAATGTCGTAGTGGGAGCAACTCGGGTTTGGAAAGTATTAAACCTGAATTATCTTTTCATATAAGTAAAGGTTTTCTTTGCAAAATTTCGAAATTTTTGTTATTCACGTCGCTTTTCGACCTTTGCTGAATTTTATTTACTTTGCTTAGCGATTTTTTTTGTTTTTTTTTTTTTTGGAGAAGATAAAAGGACGGCTGACATTTACTATAAAATATTATTTCCATAATTCCGGCAAAAAGATACGGTAATCTTAGCTAATTTTTATGGCGCACTAATTTCGAGGAAAACATATAAGGAAGACTTGGAAGGGCATGTCAGCTCAGCCTTTTCACTTCTCGTCGGCAATTCCTTGGTTTACACAAATTGTGTGCGTAGATACCAAGTAATTACCCGGCCGAGCAATTTAAACTCGGAAAAACCGAATACTCCGTGTAATAAGCAGAGCATGCCGAGTACCGGGTACACACAGAGTAGTAGTTTTAACAACGCTTCTCTACGAGAGTCAACCAGTGATCCCAGACGTTCTCAAACTTATTTCGACTACTACCCACATTGAGAATCAATTATTTTCTAGCGCCCCCCCAAAATTGTTCAAGATTTTCATCATTGGTGATACCTGCGATTGAAAATTGAAGAGGGGGGATGGGAGGTAGGTGGTGTATACGTCAGTCCTTGTGACAATTGAAGAGCGGGGAATAAATTTGTCTATATTGTCTATTGTTTCGCCCCCAATTTCTTTTAGGCTCTTCGTCCACTCTACCCCCCTTCGTAGGTCCCAAGCGCCTACAAGGAGGCGGTATATCCCACTTGCCTACTTTGAGAAACACTGCTCTAAACTTTTCAAATACTTACCAAATCATATTCAGGTATGCAGTAAGATCCATGAACTTCTGAGCATCGACAGCCATCAAATTGACGATCTCACCCACCGTGCTTTCCTTCCTGGCAGTATTCGATATCCTCAAGGATTTCCTGTATATGGCGGATATGAGCGCGGTTCGAATACGCATGCCTATGACGAACATTCTGTTAAAGTATTGCGAAAGCAGGAGCGTTTGCAACATAGCGGTAGCCAGGAGAAGGACTGAGTAGAAATAGCCTTTCCATGTTTCTTGTTTATCTTGTACGAACAAAATTAAGAGGCTGAAATAGAGAAACATATGCATTAATAACAATGTTCAGCCCTTCAAGACTCACGCCAAAGCTCCATATCAAATTGTTTCGCCAAGACTGTGGACACTACGCGTAATAGTGTAATAATGTAGCGTCTATGGCTCGTTCGCTAACAGTAGCGCGCGAATTTAAATGTTGAACGATGGTGTTTATTTTGACGGGGCGCAAATCAGATTTGAATACTATAAATTAGTGCAGTATTTCCTGGGAATATGCGGTTATGCCGCAGACACACCGTTTCACAGACCGATAAAGCGATGTGTATTTTTCTGATATGTACGCCAAAAGTAATCCAAAAGGCGTAGATTCAAGCACATGCGTAAGTTAAAGTTGCCTACTTACCCCAATATTTGAGGGCTGACAAATGTGAGCAAATCTTGCAATAGCTTCAAAAACGCCCCAAACAAGTAGATTGGTCCAAATGATTTTATTAACGCTGGTAATACAGATGCTTGTTTCTTTTTCGGGCTTTGTATGAAGTCCACTTGAGTTCTGTTGTGCTTATATTTTGCATGCACTTGTGTAGCTGGCGGAACTCTACAAAAATCGGCTCCATATTAATAATTCAGTAATATGAATAACACACAGCAAAACAGCCATTTTGATGACGGAGAATTAAGAACTGAATTCTTTGTTTTCTAGATGCGCTGATCTCAAAAATATCTTCATTCGTATTAGCTGTGGTTGGAATAACTGCGTAATACGGTGGTGAATCAAATATGAACCCGACTTTTGTTTTAACAATTTTATTGATATAGTAAATACAAGTTTATTTACATTTTATTTTTCTCTCTGATTGATACATTTTTGCCATCGGATCGGAAGTTTTTTGATTTCCTCCTCAAAGAATGAAGCTGTTCGTGTCAAAAGCCATATGTGCACGAACGTTTCCACATCTTTATCGTCGTCAAAGTGGTGACTCTCCCAGGTCTTCTTTAAGTGGCCCAAACATATGATAGTCACAAGGCGACAAATAGGGACCGTAAGGCGGGTGTTCAAGTGTTTTCCAAATAATTTCGCATAATTATTATTTGGTCGATGCAGCTAAATGTGACCGAGCGTTGTCATGGAGCAGAATGGCACACACAATGGGCAAGTCTCGCCTTTTTCACTGATAGGCCAGTTTCAGTTCTTTAAGCAGTTGGCAGAAGTAAGCAGCATTAACAATACGGAGATCGTGAAGAAAATTAACTAGCAATACACCTCTGGAATCCGAAAATACCATTGCAAGAACTTTTTCTATAGAAAGACTTATCTTAGCTTTACGCGGTCTGCCTCTCGCGGCTTTCGCCACTCCATAGAAAATGTTTTTGCCAGTCGTATACTTGTGTCCTTGAAACTTTCTTATCGCCGAACTGTGGTGTTGTTCGAGGCAAAATTTCGGAAGGTTTTACGCCCTCCCGCGACAATAACTTTATGCTAATGCGTTGCTCAACAGACATGAGCAATTCTTCCTCAGATATGATGCTACTAACAGCTCATCTACTTCGGCGCGCCAAGCCGACTGACTTCCCTCTGCCTGACATCCCTACCCAACACATACCAAGACGTCGCCCCACTCCATTCACCTATGGCGCGTAAAACAGTCCGGTTCATTTTTGATTGTTATTGAAGACCTTTGTTTTCTAAATATACTAAGTGACATATAAATCCGAACACCCAGTTTAAATGGTTTTATTTTAATAAAAGTTGGTGAATGTATTTATCTTACTGTAAATAACAAGTGAAAAAATTTTCAGCCTTATCAGTTGGACATTCCGGTTTTTATACTGCTTTTTTTTAATTCACTAACGCTCTAAAAATGAATATTTCAGCCGCAGTAAAGAATCAACGTTGGCGGATTTTGGTTCTTGACATCCTGTACGATCAGTTACGATGCCTAGAGTACGGAGACCTGTACGATTTCGTCAACTTAGTGAGTTTGATAGGGGCCGTATAGTGGGACTTCGGGAAGCTGGAATTTCTTTTCGGGCAATTGCAGTTAGAGTGCAAAGAAGTGTAGACACTGTGGTTAGGTGGCCGTACGCAAAGAGCAAGGGGCACTGGACGCCGCCGTAGAACAACAGACCGTGAAGATCGCCGCCTAAGATTATTGGCCTTAAGGGACCGTTTCTCCACTACCAGGTCCATTGCAAATGAATGGTTTGCAGAACACGGAAGACCTATTGGCATGCGAAGTGTTTACCGACGAATGAGAAGTTTTGGCTTGTTTTCATACCGGCCACACTGGGTCCTCCCTTTAACTCGAGAACACCGACGTAATCGCCTTGAGTGGTACAGACAACGGTCACTCTGGGATCAGGAATGGAACAGTATTGTCTTTAGTGACGAGTCTCGATTTTATTTAGGCATGCACGATGGTCGTGCCAGGGTTAGAAGGCGACGTGGTGAAAGGAGGAATCCACAGTTTTTTGTTGAAAGACATGTTCATCACCCTGTTGGAGTTATGGTTTGGGGTGCTATAGCCTATGTTTCCAGGTCACCTTTAATCTTCATCAGAGGTAACATGAACGCGCAGCATTATATCCACGAAGTTCTAGAACCCCATCTTTTACCCTATCTTGACACCCTGGCAGATCCAACTCTCCAACAAGATAATGCCCGACCACATGTTGCAAGAGTCACAATAGACTTCTTTCAACATAATGATGTCACATTGTTACCATGGCCACCAAGATCTCCCGACTTATCCCTAATTGAGCACGTGTGGGATATGATGGGTAGGAGATTGCTCAATTTGCAACGTCCTCCTCAGACTCTAGAAGCACTTCGTGAGGAGTTGGTGGTTGCCTGGAATGAGATACCACAGGAGGACATTGACCGCCTGATCAGAAGCATGCCTAGGCGCGTTGGAGAATGCGTAGCACATCAGGGTGCATCCACACATTATTAAAGGTCAAAGGGCTTTAAAGCAGTGCAATCATTTTGAAATTTTTATCATTTACTTATTATGCTTCATTAAGTACTTATACAAAAATTTATTAAAATAAAACCACTTAAACTGGATTTATATGTCACTTAGTATACTTATAATTGACCTATCGTGTCAACGATGTTTATTAAATGGAAGTATGTGCCTTCTACTTCGAAATGTAAGCTCACTTAAAATGTAAAAAGCATCGCAACGATAAGTTCTCGTTTTTCTGGATTGTTTTTCTGGGTCTTACATGTATTTTGCACTTTCTCAAATATCAAATCGCTTATATCTTGAAAACCAGAGCTTATAATGAAAAATGTAGAGCATTTTTAAAATCAGTACATCGGAGATATTTAAAATCAGTTATTACATAATTTTTTACATTTTGTACGGCTGTGAAATTATAACTGTTGTTTTTACAAAAAATATGTTATAATAGTAACCTGCCACATTTTTCCAACGTATTCCGCCAATGCTTTTCAAACAAAGGTACGACTTCTTTGGACGAATCTTCTGGGTTCATCTCCCATAAATCCTTCATTTCCAATGGTTTCTTATAACCAAGCCAGGCCAGTGGATCAAACCACGTAAACAAAAGTTTGGACAAGAAGCTGGCATACTGTTCAGGACATGGACGCTAAAACAGCAAAACGTTTCTAATATGTTACATTTTTACAAAAACTTAATATCGACGAAAGGCATCAAAAGTCTCTTTTTCCAAGTTCAAGTTAAGTATTCATTGATAACCATACTGAATGGCAGAGTTCCAAATTACCCCAGCGCAGCGTACCGAGTTTAGCGCTGGTTCAAATTGTTCCTTTTAGTGATTCGATTTCACGGTATATGCTGAAACAAGTTATTAATTCATTCTTTTCCTCTTTGTAACCAAGTTGCTTTGAATAAAGCCTACTGATTGATTGATTGATGGTTTCGATGCGAACTCGGAACACTTATAGTTTGTGACCTGCGCAAGTTGCTTTCTTTAAGAATTTTTTGCCACAGAACCTCCATTTGGACTTTTCTGCGAACTAGACTGAAGGTCGATTTATAAACACTGACGTTGCCGTACTGCCGGCGTACCGTTACCATAACGCTGCCGCTGTCAGTTAAAAATGACCTATAAGCTTGCTAACGTTTTACGGCAGGTGACGCATAACCTAACCCAAAATTGCATTCTTTTTCACATATTTGAAGACCAAACTTGTAACAGACATCTTCTGATATATTATATTATCCAAATGAAATAAATAGAATATAACAAACAGTCTCAAGCGAAGTCACGCCGAGCAACACAAAACATATGTCATGTCAAACAGCGAGAAAAGCACGCGCAAAATTCGCTGGCCTGTGGCAAAAAAACACGTGATTTGCAGGCTCCCTTGGTTTCATTGGTTAAATCGGGAACAGCAACAGCAGAAAGTTAAAACTCATCAAGTCTAGCGTCAGCATAGCGGACGAACTTTGCGGAATTGTTTAACGTCAAGTGCGTGATTCAAGGTTTGCGTTACGGTTGTCGTGCGGAACGTAAGAGTTTATACATGGACTTGAAATCCTACCTCAGGTTTGGTGAGCTTCATCTCCAACGGTTTCTTGTCCGCAAAACAGTTGAGCAGCAATTGAAGTAGCACCAAGGGGTAGTACACCATATAACTGATGTATTCATAATGATCCCTTCCTTCCAGTTCCCTGCTTTGTGCTGCCCGAATTTCAGTTCGAAATTGTATGGAGCCAAAAAGCGCCAGCAAAAACCAAAACATGAATAGCAGTCCTGATGTTTGGTGGCCATGTTTGCGGTTGTAGTACAGCAAGACTGTGGCTAGGGCCTGTCAAAATAATTAGCACACTGATAAAAAATGTAAAGACTGACTGGGTATTTTTTATTATCATTTGAAAACTTCCCACCACGGATTTATCGAAAACCACTGATTAAAAGAAAAAACGCGGAGACACGTCAAAAGATTTGTCAAGGGGGACAACTTTTTAACCAAAAACTACTTCACCCCTTTTCACCCTCTGCCCCCACCCCCACCCCGGCTCATCCCCTTAAAATTTTTTCATGTCAAAGGGTATGGAGTAATAGCTTGTTTGAAAGATCTTTCGAAGTACTTTATTTTGATATTTAATTTTTTAAACTCGATTCGTCTTCAAGAAAGTTACAAAAATCTTTATTTATCTTAATTTGTTCAGATATAAAACAAATTCACAAGAAAATATCACTTTTTACTTCAACAAGTGGTTAAAATGTTTCCCGTTATTGGCCAAACAATGATATTAGGCGATGTTCAAATTCCTGACGGACATTTTCAAAACGTTGTGGGATATCGTGGCAGCTTTCGATGACTCGTTGACGAAGTTCATCCAAACTTTCAGGTTGAGGAGAAAACAATAGATTTAAAATGACCCCATAGAAAAAGGTCTAATGGGATCAAATCAGGAGATATAACAGGTCATTCTACAGGCCCGCATCGCCCTATCCATTTATCTGGAAACTCGTCGTCTAGCCATTGGCAAACAGGAAGAACAAAGTGAGGAGGAGCGCCGTCTTATTGGAAATATATTTCACCCTCATCAAGTATAGTTTCCATCCTCTTCAATTTGGTTTTCAATGGTTTCATTGATAAGCGGATTGATGTTATTTTCCAACATATCCTAATAAATGTCTCCATTGTTTCCTAAAATGCCTGCCCATACATTAATTTTTTGGAGGTACTGGGTATGTCCTTCTACAAAAGCATGAGTATTTTCATTGCTCCAATACCTGCAGTTATGCCTATTGGCTAATCCATTTAGATAAAATGTGCATTCATCACTGAAACAGATATTCTTTACATGAATGGTATTATCATTAATCGCTGCAGTCATTTGTTCACAAAACTCAACTCGCCTATCGAAATCATATCCGGTTCATTCTTGCAATATTTTCATTTTGAATGGGTGATATTTATGGAGTTTAGTAACTGTGTGTACAAAGCATAATGCAATACCAGTCGCAGCAACAATTTTGCGTAATGAAGTATTAGGATTTATCCCAAATGAACCCTTCAACTTGAGCGGCTTCATCCAAAACTCTCCAATGATCATGTTTTTTATTTGCAGCAGATCCAGTTTGAGTATTTATTAACAAGGTCCACAACATACCTGGCGTTAAACGTGACGGCAGTTTGCCGAGCACATTGATTTTGGGCACCATAAATTAGAATAATTTCCACTCTTTCAGCTAGTGTGTAAGCCATTTTGGAAGTAAAATCTGAATCAATAAATTAATTTTCACTATCCCAAGATTGTCACGAAAATAACTGATAGCAAATTAAATTCTTTCTTTCCCTTGGCAACAAATAACTAAACAGGTATAACAATAAATACAGTGTCGACCAGGATATCAGTGTTGGTGAATAGAATGCGGAAAAAAATTCGGGTAGTTATTTGGTTGTTGCCACGTCTAATCCATGAGAATGGCAATTAAACTATTTAATTGGTTAGTCGCTTGATGAATATAAATAAAACAAGGAACATTAATTTTAAATCAAAATTGTATTTGCTTTCAATTAGCAAGTGTTTACATACATTTGCGTTTATCCCCACCACTACTCTTCAGACAGTACTACTCAGGTCAGACAGTCTTGACTTTGAAAGAGATTTATCACCTTGGCAATTATATGAGGTATTTTTGAAAAATTGTTTTTATTCGAGGGTCTAAAACCTTCACTTCCCGAGTCTCCTACGAAATCAAAAACTCATTTTCTGGATGGGCAGCAACTATATATTCAGAACTTTTGTATTTTAGGAAACTTCTATTGCTATTATTTGCTCGGCGACACATGTGCTGGAATGTGTCCGAGTTATTATAAGGATCTTCAAACATTATTTAATAAAACGAATCATATCAGCCATAGTTGAAAGGATTATCGATATTTCGAGAGTTTTTCGAATATCAGTTTGACTATGTGTAATCAAACTAGATTTTTACCGGATTCTAAACATTCGAGGACGAAGATAATAGTATCTGTGCTATTAACTACTTGAATGACATGACAGTACTGATAGCGTATGAGGACCGCCTTCTGCAACTGTTAGGCGGATTCAGTAGCATTATTCGGCACCTGCGAGTAATTGTCAGCTTAGGCTATTAGGCCAGCAGGGGTACTAGGCTACTAGGTAACTTGAAAAGTGACATTATGTAGGTTGTCCTACAAGATGTCAACGACGAACTAGCTGTCGTTCATTCCATGCAAACTTGTAGCAGGCGCGGAATGAACTATTTGCATACTACCATCTATCTAGTCAAAAGTTGACATTTTATCATTGTTTTACATTATATAGGTCCTTTACGTAATAACCCTGCCGTTTACTCGTGCGGTCTTTCCTGCAGATTGGCGCGTACAAGCAAATCCTAGCAATCCAACACTTGGGAACGCATCGTGCAAATGCTCGGCCCCTAGTACGTGGAACGTCGTGTGGACCACCAAAACTGGGGCGATATTCTAGTTCTTTCGCTTGAAGGCAATACATTTTCAGAAGGCTTAGCGAATCATGTCGTACAACAAAAGCGTTAAGCGTTTGGTTTAGGTATTCGCGTTGCGGTGCGAAGCTTTAAGTTTGATCCGCCTGGCGCATATTGGGAACAGTGCTTTCTTTAATGTCAACAACATACTCTCTGTTGAGAGAGATGACGGGATGAGAGTTACAGTATGATTTATTTCACTAACATAGAAACGCAATACAGAAAATATCTATAAAAATAATGACACATTCATTTAAGCATCTATGTAAAACATTAATTGCAGGAAAATTTGCATCATTTATTGGCATTATAATAGGTATTTGGGAAATTATTTCTAATAGCTTAATGTCGACTTCTGAGCCTAGTATGTACTTGTATTTGCAAGACTAAGAAAAAAATACATAAATATTACAATGTGGTTAACAAAACACCAACCACTAGTATACCCTATTTCACGAGGATCCATCACGGTAGAATGACAGCTGATTATCTAGTAATATCTCAAAATTCCCCATATCGGCACGGGACACATAATTCTGACGGATCAGACAATGTCAGGTAGTCAGAGCCGTATTTTGTTTTGGTGTCTTGTATGCTACAGATTCATTTTGTACTTGCTAACAGCTCTTTCATGTAGAAAAGTTCATTTCCATACAAAGAACAAAACACTACAAACAAGTTTTACTAGATTTACACCCGATTCATTATTACCAACGTCGCAGACTAACACAAAAATGTCACTTGCTGATCAGCTGTTCACCTCAGTACGTGAAATATACAGGGTGTCCGCAAAGTCGGGGTTTTCCTTTTCAGAAACAACTACCCTTGAAATAACAAAGGTAATGTATAGTGGAGCGAGGGCGACCAAGTAAAAAAAATAAAGGAAAAAGTACTCACTCTCCAGTTGACGAGAAGGGCTAAGTACGTCTCTGCCCGAAATCATACCGCTCCAACAGAAAATGAAATCAGCTGATGCGCTACCGAGCAGACGCAGGCAAACAAGGAAGGCAAAATGTATAGGTATTGCATCCCGTCCAATCGATTTGGGAGAATAAATGGTCCAATGAGCATACCGCTCACCATGCCAGCCCAAACATTCACCGAAAATGTTTGTTGAAAATGTGCCCGACGGACGGCGTGCGGATTTTCTACTGACCAAACATGAGTGTTGCGAAAGTTATTCACCCCATTACGCGTGAACGTAGATTCGTCTGTCACCAAAATGCACTTCAAAAAGTCGGGATTATTGTCATGTTGATGCAAATACCACTCACAAAACCGCACTCTTGCTGGAAAATCGTCAGGTTGAAGGGCTTGTACACGTTGGACGTGAACGGATACAGCCCCTCTTCACGCAGCGTTTGCCACACTTTAGTTTTTGATACTTGCACTTCTATAGCCACGTCTCTAGTGCTTTTTGTTTTTTGAAACGCAATCGTTTATACGGGTTCGTTTACCTGTACACGCGTGACCGTAACCGTCAGTTGAAGGTTGCATACTGACCTGACACACTGACCCCGACCCAGTTCTGTCGTCGGGTTGAGCTAGTGTCCTAATACCACTTGGGGATGTCGCGGCTACAGGACGGTATTCAGATATTTTTTATGTTGCAGAGCCCTTTGTCTCGGTTCCCTTAAGACATTGGTGTATATGGTACTAAGAAAAATTGCTTATGTTTTCAAGATCTACACGTCGTATAAAGGAAAACCCCAACTTTGCGGACACCCTGTATACTCGTGAAATAGGGTATACTCGTTTTGATGTCTACAAGGATAAATGCTAACGTGAGCGAGCCAGCTAGCTACAGACACATCTAGACTTGCTGCATTGTGGTTGCGCTTTTGGAAATGACAAAATAGTAGTTTCAGATCATATTTGGAGCATACGCTTTTGGCACGTTGTACGAAAAATGTGACAATGTTTCAGTTACGCGAGGTTTTGTGTAATGATGTGCTTTTTAGTTAATTTCAGTGAACTAGTTCAATAGGTTTCGTTCTCTAAAACGAACTAGCTCTAGGAACTAGTTCGCGAACGAACTATTTAACGCAACAATACCACATACGCGTTATTATGCCAGTGAAAAAGCCGCCTTTCATCCGATGACCGGAGCTAAGCGGGCTCGGGCGCGGTTAGTATTTGGATGGATAACCGCTTCGGAATACCTTGTACTGTTAACTATTTTGTTATCCAATTTTTTTTTTTTGTTGTTTCAAATTTAAATACTCAACGTAAACTGTCGCTCACATAGTAGCTACGAGATACACGTTTTCTAACAATTTCAAATAATCGAAATATAAGGCAGCACATCATCTTTTACCAGAATCGGCAGCTACGAGAGTGAAATCAGTTCACCTGTTGGAACTGTATCTCAAATCGCATTGCCACCTGGGTCACCACTGTGGCTGTTAGATGCCGCCGATTCCGGTGCTATAGTTGATACAGTCTACTCACCATTGAACAAACTAGTAATTCGTTCATCCGACCATAAACGGAAGCTGTTTCGTGCTATTTGGCAACTCATGCAGCGTGGTCTAGGCTTGGCCTCAGGTAGGACAACGTAGGAAAGCTATATATCTAGTGTGTTCAATAACAAAAGCTATATAACTAGTTTAACATCAAATAATGCGGCAGACACTTTTGTTTTTTGTTTGACTTTTCGTGATAAATGACTTTGATTAAGGTTTCGGGTTAGCGGTTGTCTTTTTAGTATAGCAGACGAAAGCCAAGAAATACATCAGAAGCTGATAAAGTTAAAAGAATGTTTTTTAATCGAAATTTGTAGTTAATTGACGTTTTACTATTTTTACTATTTATTTGATTTATTTATTATTATCAGCCTCAATGGGGGATATGTTGCATAAAAGTTATTCAATTTTTATTGCTTTCAGCTTTTGTAACTAACAGCATTTGTTATCATCTTTTTTAATACCTATAAATTCATTTTGTCCTGTTCGATATTTTTGAGCTAAACCACGATCCTATTCAAGCAACCAGTTATACAACATTCTGTTTACTAGGTTGACTACGTCATATATCTCGTTCTCGTTCGTGCATTCACAACTAGTTCGCTTGGATCTGTGGCTTTGGGTAGTACCAGTCTAGCGTGGTGAACGAGTTTTCCGCGGAATGATGAACTAGTTCACTTAGTTCGGTCATTAAGAACATTCGTTTGAACTAGTTTTGTGTTTAGGAGTACTGTTTTGGCCTGTATGCTCCAAGCGCACAAATTGGAGCGCGTTGCAGGACTAGGCCTTTATGTTGAAACACTTCATTGTCTCTATCGATTTGTTTGTCGTTGCTATACTTACAAATGAAAAAATCTTAATCAACGGCGAATAAATGTCAACACTGTACACGGCACTCTCACTAGATGCGGCCGATTTAAACGCTGTCACTAAATCCACCAATGTCAACACGATTAGCGCCACTATTATAGTCAATTTACTAATGTTGAACCAGTTCCAGGGAACGTTCCGTTTTTTACTACTTAGTATGTAGTACACCTCGAGCGCGGCAAACGTCCATAGGAAAAAGCATGGAATCCATACTAGCACTGTTTTCTCGAAGCATTTCGTTATGTCGGGATCGGTGGTGTTCCAACTCAACGTCCAGTTCTGAAAGAAAATCAAAATTATGTTTAGAAAAGGTATATTTCATATTATATGAATATGTCGAACAGATCACATTCGTGGGCGAAATTTTCCAACTCGATTTTCTTTTTCATACCCAAGTTGTCATTTCCGTTCTGGACAAAGATGTTTTAGGTTTTTGGATCATTTTGGCCAAAAAGTGCCTCAGGGTGTCCACAGGTCGAAGTCCTCAAAAGAAGTACTAGAAAATGTGTTTTTGGAAATGATTATAAACGAATAGCTAATCTCTGGTCATACATTGATATGAATGAAAATGATCTATTGTAATGTTACTAGTAATTGAAAATTGAAGACCGAGGAGGAAGGTTACTTATGCGGCACTTCTAAATGCGAGAACCAGCGACTGAAAATGTAAAGGACGGGGAAAATCTTTGTACATTGAGTGAATAAATATTATTATTATTATTATTATTATTACTGTAACGTGTATAAAGGAGGGTTACTGTATTGGAGCAGTTCAGGAAAAAAGTAGTAGAAAAAAAGCAAAAATGAGATAAAAGAGTCCGTGGACATTCTGAATGTCCCTAAAATGATCAGTTTCAGTACTTAAAATCCATGTTAACAATTGTTTTTGATGTTGTCAAGTGTCTAAATAAAAGTTTAAGCCTTCCCTACAAGACACCGAACAGTATTTTAGGCTTAGCTCATCTTAAAGCATCGTCTCACAGCATACGGAAGAAGCGATGTACAAGGCACTGACGTGCTTAGCCCATAGCGGGTTATTAACAGTTAAATAATCCACTAAGGGTGGCGAGCACCAGCGGATAGTATTCAAAACTAAGTTAGCTTGTTGCTGGAAATATGTGAAATTCGCGGTGAAATTTGTTTCGAATACGAATGTAGTACAGCTGTGTAGCTTCAGAATTAAGGATATCATCTCCTGATGTTATCTCCTGATTCCAACAGAGAATTAAGTCGCCAATTTCAGATATTTTCAGCGACATACAGGGTCCTTCAGAAAGAACGCATGTTTTTTAAATGAGTAGTACAGTCAAAATAAGTATGGGAGAAATATTTTCTTATATCAAAATACTCAGAAATACATGCCATTTTTTTGAGTAAAACAAAATTTACGTTCTAAAAACTATGTCGGCCATATGGCGGGCTTGAGCCGAAATGCAGGAATCAAGCCTCTCCCTAAATGAGCCCATTGCGTCGGCCAGCATCCGTGCAGGAATTTGAGTTACTTCTCTTCCTATTTCCTCCTTCATATTGACGAGGGGCCGAGGCTTTGGTAAACTTTCGATTTCAGGTAGCCCCATAAAAAAAAATCACACGTTGACAGGTCCGGGGAGCGAGGGGGCCATGGAATATCGCAATGACGTGAAATGAGACGTCGTGGGATTTTTTGCCGAAGAAGTTCCATCGAAGTGCGAGCTGTGTGAGATGTTGCCCCGTCTTGTTGGAACCACACTGTTCTGAGACAGACAGGTCGACGTCAAAGTTCCGGAAAAAAAGTCTCATTTCACGCGATGGCGATATTTCATGGCTCCCTCGCTCCCCGGACCTGTCAACGAGTGATTTTTTTTATGGGGCTACCTAAAATCAAATGTTTACCAAAGCAAGCCTCGGACCCTCGTCGATTTGAGGAAATAATAATAACCCAAATTCCTGCTAGGATGCTGGCCGACGCAATGGGCTCATTTCGGGAGAGGCTTGTTTCCTGCATTTCGGCTCAAGGCGCCATATGGTCAACATAGTTTTTAGAACGTAAATTTTGTTTTACTCAAAAAGTGGCATGTATTTCTGAGTATTTTGATATGATAAAATATTGTTCCTATACTTATTTTGACTGTACTACTCAGTTAAAAAACATGCGTTCTTTCTGACGGACCCTGTAGTAACTTGGTTTTGAATTCTCTTGGTTGGTGTTCGTCGCCCTAAAAGTTCTGTGAGGGAAGGTCTGCATTCTAGTTTAGATTCTCGGAAACTTCAAATTTATATGATATTTATAGATTTTTTTGAACATTCACAATGACCATTTTTTAGGACTTCTTGAAACCGTTAATAACTCGAAAACGGTCGGTGATTGAAAAATTGAATAGCAGAAATACATCGAATTCATGGCAAAATCTATCCAATTTGTTGCCGGGCGGTAGCCTGGTGCAAATTTATTTAAGCATTTGTTTTTCGACAAATTAAAAAATTGGTATTCTCGCTCCAAGTAAAGTTTTTTGTGCTTTTTTGTCATTATAAACAAAAAATCCGTAGTAAAAGCCTGAAATTGGTAATTTTTAATGCTTAAAAACTGTGTTGCAGATCACTATTTTTGAGATTGACAGGTGTCTAACTATGGTCTCTAAATTAGAGTTCAAACATTCTCCAAACAGTATTTTATGTTTACTTAATTTAAGGCAACATTTTTTTAAATGTTAACAATGAGAGGATTGTAATTCTAAAAACGATTGGAGCTGCAATGTTGGCTTAAACACAATTTAGCTACCTTCTTCCGCTTTTGAGTTATTTGTGAAGAAACATAATTAAATTAAAAGAAAATAAAACATTTATTTATATCAAACATGAAACTGTTTTCAGAGACTGAAAATTTACACTAAAATCGCCCTCCACTATGGAGGGTTTAATAAAACAAACAATAAATCGGGAAAAAATAGTGGCAAAAGTATCCATAAGTCAAGGTAATCCTTTTGCTAAAGATGCTTAAAATGTTTAAGCTCCATAATGATTCTGAATATGCCCTAGCCTGAAGCAATTAGAAACGATGAAAGCAAATTTTCGAAAATTTTAAAAATCTTAACCTCCCCACACAGATGCTTGATTGCCCTTAAAAATCTTGTAAATCATACAAAAACAAACATTCGGGCGATTTGAAAGCTACTTTAATTTTTACTTCATAACACAGCTGCCATTCAAACGCTTTTCAAAATTAAGTATGAGAACGGTTCGATAAGTACTTAGCCTCACCGCTCGATGGCGCCACTATCGCCTGAGAAATTTAGTATCGTATAGTCAAAATCTCGAAAGATAACTATTATGTCATACCCTAAATTGTACTGAAGTAATGAATGGACGTACGTCGATGATAAAATCACGATGCCAGGAACATAATGACAACAAATTTATATTATGATTTTGCGATGTTAGGTTATTTCACTGATTATTTTTATTTTCATTTTATTGAGTGATACCTTAGTAATAATTCTAGTGGCGAGTTTTTGTTTTGAAAAAAAAACAGTTATTAGTAGAATACCTTAAGGCAGGAACACCAAAGACCAAAGTATTATTCGAAAACAACATAACCTGCTTTAACAGAACCTAACTATTCATCTTTCAAAGATGATCGATCATGCAACATGAAAACATCGTCTATCTTTGTCGGATCACTTCAGAGCAGTGTTTGGCGCTGTTCAAGCGCAACCCGAAGGAGTTTCTGCGTCGTTGTCTGTCCTGTCGGCCGTTTTCTGGGATTCACAAGGTGTGATCTACATCCACTGCCTGGAGAAGGGCAAAATGGCCATAGGGCTCTACCATGCCGTCTTATTGGGCCGATTCGACGGCGAATTGCAGAAAAAACGGCCCCATTTGGCGAAGAAAAAAGTGCTCGTCCACCATTACAACATGACAACGCACTGGCTCCCACCTCCGCCGTCGTGACGGCCAAATTAGTCGAATGAGGCTACAAACTGTTGCCCCATCCAGCGAATGCTCCAGACTTGGCCCCGTGCGACTTTTTCATTTTAAAATTGAAAAATTCACTCGCCGGGCAGAAATTAGAGTCGAATGGGGCGTTATCGCCGCCACTAAGGCCTACTTTGCAGACCTCCAGAAAACGTATTTTTCAGATGGGTTTAGCATCGCTGAGTCCAGTGTATCGAGCTAAAAGGAGACTGTTCAGAAATAAATCGCCATTTTTCCAACATTATCGTGTTTCTTTTTTGGGCTAAGTACTTATCAGACCGCCCTTGTAGCACTACCTACTATGACCCCACATGGATTTACGTCTTAAAGACATCGCAAACAAACAAAAAACAAGATTCTGAACTTCTAAAATTTTCTCATTCACAGTAGCCCCCTCCTCGCCCCCAACCCCGCAAAACTCTGCTCCCCTCGGTCTTCAAAAAGTTTTGGGAGTAGGTACACTTTTACAGAAAGTTGTCTTGATGATGATCCACCCCGTCTGACTGAGAAAACTTCCTGCGAGCACCCATGGTAAATTTATATGCAAAAATCTATACAGGGTGGCCCATCCAGGTATGGACGGAATATTACTCATAAACAAATACATTTTGGGAAAATCTATTCATGGGATGTTATACATGACATTTGAGGCACATTTCTAAAATATTGGCCATTATACAGGAAGACAGTTTCGACGTACTTATCAAAGTTGTGATTTTTCAAATGAAATGCCTCAAATTTTATTGCATATTTGGATAAACCAATTCAAAAGAAGAAAATTGATATAACGTACTATGAGGTTTTGGTAATTAGCTACTGTGATATAAGGTGTTTTGTCTAGAAAATCCCCCACTTCGCCATTTTGAAATTTGGAGTGCTGAATTTTGTATAAAAAAAACTTACACACCTCAGCTTTTATCTTATTAGTTACTTTTGCATCACCCTGTATATTTGTGCGTGTTTGGATTAAATTTTTTATAAACTTTCTTTGATACTAGGCACAAGGGTTTTTACGGCTATTTTTTCGGTTATTAGCACATCTTTTATGGAACGGCTTAATTCCTTAAAATATCGCATCATTTTTGGAAACGAATAAATTGTTGATTAGTTACAAACTGTCAAAATTAGCATTGTGAGCATTATAATTCAAAGTGTTTGAAAATGAATTTTTCTAACGAAGAAATGGCCCAAAGAAATAGTTTCCTAGCATCTCGCATTTATAAGCAACGGTACCCTAATATGCGACATCCAAGGCCGAAAACATTTTCCGCACTACGAGAACGTTTTGAATCAAGTGGAGCAGTGGAATATAGTAAAGAATGTATAAATAATCCAAGTGTCACCAATGAGGCGAATCAGTTGAAGGTTCTATTAAAGTTGCAGAAACTGATATATGCAGAGCTTCTGTCCAAAGGATTATTCACAAGCATGGGTACCATCCATATCACCTATGCTTTCATCAAGGCCTTGGTCCTCAGGATTTCGCAGATCGAATGGATTTTAGTAGAATAATGCTAAATAAAGTGAGTGAAGACACTACTTTCCTGGATAAGGTAACTTTTTAGCGATGAGGCAACTTTTAACCGCATAGGGGTTGCCATCAGGCATAACATGCACTATCATGCGACGAAAGACCCTTACTGGGTTAAGAAAAATAAATGGAGCTAGAATGTTTGGGGAGGAGTTATTGACAGACAAATTATCGGGCCTTTCTTTTTCGATAACACATTAACAGATACAGAACACTTGAATTTTTTGATCGAGCATTTGATTTGCTTTTGGAGGATGCCAGCCTGCAAACTCGATGCATATGTATTTCCAACATGACGGCGCACCTGCGCATTATCATAATAGTGTGCGTAACTGTTTGGACACCTGGCGTAACAATCGTTGGATCGGTCGTGATGGGCCTATATCTTGAACTCCTAGCCCACCAGATATGGCACTGATGGACTTCTTTCTATGGGGCTACGTTAAGAAAGATGTTTATAGATATCCACTATCTACCCCAGAAAATATGAAGGAAAGACTACGACTGTTTATTCAACATGTTGAAGATATTTTCGAGCAGTTTTGGTAGATTAGGTCTTGAGTAGTGATAGTTGTTTGTTTAAGTTGTTATAGTTGTTTTTCTCTATTACGCTTGAAGCTGATTTATATTGTTCTGATTGTTAATACTTTTTACGTCAAATCTGTACTCTTAGTGGAAATGTGGAATGAGCCCACTATTTGTCTTTTGTTTCAATGGATGATGTGATATTTTTCCTTAATTTTGGTGTGTTGTTCTATTAAAAGCTTAATAACTCAAAATCTAGTGATTTTATCTGAATCAAACCTTATACCAAAAAAAAGCTTATGAAAAATTAAATCCAAACTTGCACAAATATACAGGGTGATGCACTTGAAATTTTTGAGAAAAAGTACAATTCGCGATTTTGCCCACCCTGTATCAGCAAAAATGAAAATTCGAAAAATTGTGGACAAAACACCTTACCTCTCAGAAGCTAATTACCAAAATCCCATAGTGTGTTATATCAATCTTTTTCTTTTGAAATGGTTTATCCAAATATGCAATAAAATTTGAGGCATTTCATTTAAAAAATCACAACTTTGATATGTAGGTCAAAATTAGGACACCCTGTATAATTGCCAATATTTTAGAAATATACCCTCAAATGTCATGTATAACATGCCATACATAGATTTTCCCAAAATTTATATGTTTATGAGTAATATTCCGTCCACACATGGATCGGCCACAATGTATATACTTTTTTAGGTTTTTTAAATGGTTAGTGAGAAACTTATTACGTCATACTTGAACTTATTACGTTACAGCTTTGGCGTACGAAGCACGAACTTTAAAGGGCACGTTTCGCCACTTGTTGAATAGTTATTGATATTCCGTGAAAATAAGATTTTGGACAATACTCCATTAGCTATGTACTTTGCCGCTGATACGGATAATGCACTTACTTTTTAAACAAACACTATGAAACTGTGTTGCATAATGTATAAAATTGTTGTTAAGCCTTGATGCACTCACAGTCATATTACATAACTATTGATAACAAGATACAATTTGAATAATGGTTGTAATGCAGTGAAATGGGTGCCCTACGATTTCGGAAAAAATAGCATCCGTGAGGAGAAAGAAAGTTCTGTTGAGTCACAAGGCTCAAGGCTTTCCCTTGAAAAAGGCTTTGGATTGAGTACCTTTCCATAGCATCTTTACCAGGCATTTGCCCAGCTTATATGGCCAGTCTGACATTTACGTCCAATGAATGACGGTTTGGCGATTGCACCAAACAGTTAAAATAGAAATATGTCCACTTATCTGTAAATTACATAAACAGTCAGAAACAAGAATCTAACCGCATTACATATCTACTATTATGTTTATATGGATAAAGCATTTGCTTTTTAAGCAGTCACACAGTCATATTACACAAATATTGATAACAAAATGCAATTTGCCTAATGTTATGTAATGCACTGAAATGGGTGCTCGACAATTTCATGCTGATTAATTTCTGGTGGCACTGTTTGCTTTGATATTAATTGAAGTCTCATTGTGACTCTTTAATAGAGAGATTATTTGTTTGTTGCCCTTGAGTATGCCATGTGTTTACAGTCTTATGATTAGTAAGTGAAATTGGAGCACTTGCTACTTATTGTTAATGTCATGAGTAGATTTATGGAATATAATGTGAGACAAAATCGAGTTGTTAATAGCTGGAAATGTTTTATTCTCATTTCAGGTAATTTTTATACCAGATACCCACGAACAGATACTTCTATAGGTGAAACACATTATATGTCAACCGCTAATGAAAAAAGGCTTTCCTCACCTCTAATAAAAAAATGTCTCTATGGCAAAATAGAATGTTATTCTAAGGACATGGAAAAACCTATTTACTATGAAATTATTCTGTCACTCCATTGACGCGATATTTCGCGTTTGAACCTCGAAAACCGGTCAGAATATACTTTTTAAGAACAAAATATTGATATTCCTTGGAGTTTTTTTTATGAAATACCCCACATAATATCAGTTTGGATCCTACAGCAGTCCTCAGTTCAATAAGAATCCCTGCAAGCATCCATACCCACATCCCATGACATATGTACATCTTTGGAAATATTTGAAATTACACTCAATACATCAAACCAGCTATATAATTTAAGATGTATAATGTTTTTTCCTAGCTGAAGCTTTTCTTATCACATAATCTTTTTCGAAGCACTAAATTATAAAAAATATGTTTTTGCACACTCCTCAGCTGTGCAACCAAACTGTAAAATATGTAGGGCTAAATTAAATCTGTGACATCATTACAATTCACAAAATCAGTATTACTATAGTAGTGTTTTTCTTGAGCCAATATTCGTGTCATTAACAAGGTACTAAGAAAATACCATCCATGAATTGGAGCTGGTCTTTACCTGTGAAATTTAAGACCAAATAATATAAATAAGGATTTATAATCTACACACAAATTTTTTACACATTTTGGGACACCATGTATTTTAGGATAACTTGAGAAGTAGGAGTAGGTAGTATGTAGCTTAAATATTCGAAAGTGACATACAAATATAAATATTGAAAGACTCACCCAGAATGGTGACCCACAAAATTCATCCAGAGGTGCTGAAACCGAGGTTGAATTCGCCATTTTGCAGCTCAGTACCTATGTAAAAATGACAAAAAGTTATGTTTGATTGATCGTTATCTAATAATAGTTGTTCGGAGAAAAAAGTACAAGGTTGATTTGTTTAACCTAAATTTGCGGTGTAAATGAGGTTTATCTAAGCTTCAAAGCTCATCAAATGATGATTAACAAAAGATAAATTAAAGTCTAAATGAATGAGGTTTTCACACTACTTAGCCTAGTACAGGAATGAGTTAAAAGCAAATAATTATACAAATTGGCACGATATACAAGTTTGCACAATAGTGATTATTGAAGGTGCTTTACTGGTTATCTAAAATTCGCTCCTACTTCCAAATTTTTGTAATTTTTGGTGGTTGTAATATACTTTTAACTAAACTAATTTGTTATTAAACCCTGTTGATCCTAATTTTTATTTTAAATACACGTATCACCCGCGATCGCGCGATCAACGCATGAAAATGAAATTGAAATCCAACAAATCCAATAGATGTTGATTACTTTTAACTTTGACAGTGACAGTACATGTGACCTTGAAGGTCACCATCCCTCAAATGTGATCCATAGAACCTAAATAAGCTGTCCTCTTGCCGGAATGTCCATTTTGTTTGAGCGTCTGCTATTTTACTTATTTTTTTATTCGCATGGCCTGGAGGCCAATTATTCTTGAAAATGAAGAAGTAGAACACCCAGTAGAAAGTGTGCAAGCTTCAATTATTTCAAAAAATGGATGCATTTACAAACTCATTTGAAACGACAAAACCTAACCAGAGTCAGAAAATGTAATTGGCATCCTAGCAGATCGGAAAAATTAGCATTCGTCGGAAACAATGAAAGTTTTGGGGGCATAAGCCTCAAAGCTTTACCGTGAATACAACCTAGGATTACAAGTGGATGGTACCTACATAATGTCACAAATAACTAATATAAGGACGAAAAAAATCAATATAATATCACTTTTCAGGATACGTAATACCGGCATGGGTATCATGTAAAAAACATATAAAAAGTCAAAAAACCTATAAGATGTCATCTTGCAAACTAGGTAGTTTTTATAGGGCGCAAACAGTCATTCCACCTTTGCTCACTAGGATCGTTGTGAACGTCCATCTCAGGAGGAATTACTCAATTAAACTAAACGCATTATTGGTTGCATATGTTTTGGGAAACCAAATGGTCCTTGTCTGTAGTTTTTATCTCTGAGAAGAAAGTTGGTTGAATAGCAAGATCGCATATATCTGGATGATTGTGTATTGGTCTGCATGTGTATAAAATCAGTGATATTTGCTGTGTGAGAAAATCATTACTGACGGCTTATTTTTATGTTGTGCTTTCTAAAGAGAGGTTATGTTCAAAGTTATAAATTACGAAAAACTGAGGAGAATTACGGGAAATCATCACCGCGCCCGCGTTGTGTGTAATTACTATTAGCACGTATATGGCTTGTAATTCGACAGTGTACAGTGAATATAATTATTTCTTATCTCTCTCATTTTTGAAATTCAGCAAATTTGCATATGTAATTTCCAGAATGGATAAGAAAAAGTGGATGCTAAACTATATTCTAGCTTTGAATCTCAATTAAGTGTATTTGAGACAAGAACCTAATGTAATTATCATCACCACATACAACTTACAGTTTAGACCTCCAGTGATGCCATCTCAGAAGCAGATTTTACATCACTTCAGAGCCAAATAATGTCAAAAAAACAGCATAATGTAAAAAAAAATCGGCATAATGTCACTTTTCTAGATACGTGATACCCGTGCGGTGCCGTTTATAAGGTCAGTCTGATAATATTGGCGTCCACTGAATGACGATTGCACTAAACAGATGCTCAAATTAGAAATACTTATGTGGACATCTTTAAATTACATAGACAGAAACAAGAATCTTATGAACGAAAGCGCACTTCTCTCCATTGATTGTGTAGTAAAGTATTTATGATTTTAAAACTTGGCAACGTGGCGACAAAAACATCACTTAGATGCGGCTCGTCTTATACCGTAATAACTAATTCTGACTTTCATATGACGTGACAGGTGACATTCAGTGCTGTTTTGTAGATGTTTTGTGGTGGTTGTGTATTGTGTATTTCCAGAAAGGCAACAAACCGAATTTGAAAATATTGCTGATTTTTCGTTTGATCTACCAAAAACACTCAAAGTTTAACTTATTTATACAACATATAATACTTAAAATGGCAAGTAGCAGCAAAAAACCTGTATTTCTAGATGTGGATTCAAGTATAGTTGAGAAAAACCTTCGCTTTGCGGTAAGCACATATAAATTTCTTAAATTATTGCTTTTACATAGTTTATAATTTCAGGAAGACCCTACCGATGAATTTAAAAAGATATTTGAGGAGCCATTGCCTTATCCTTCGAAATTGGTGCAACCAACACCAGGTATGTATTTGTCGATGTTTTCTTTTTGAATGTCTTCTGGTAAATTCATATTTAAACATGATTATATATGTTATATTCCAAATACGACACGAACATATCTATTTAGAATTCGGAACCAGATCTAGAGTTAGAGAGGGACCAGGCCTATTACACAACTGTCAAATAAGGCGAGCAGTTACTCTGAGCCCCCTGGATCCCATAAGATTGACAGTGGAATCTCAAGGCAAATTCTACATGTTCAGTATTCACTGTGATCAATACCATCAGTATTTACTGATTGATCTATCAGTATCAGGGGGTTTCTACATAACAAGGGGTTATACAGATGTGATAGCTACTATCTGTCTCTTTGATCTCTGAGTCACCTACTGCTTGGCCGGTTTCCTAGCTCATTCCATGGGCGTCAGGAGGAATTTTTCTCAGGGGTGTCATGAATGTCTTATATGACAAACTACAAAATCAAGAAATTCTTCATTTGCCCACATGCATTTAGGAAAGATAATTTTTCTAGAGCTTCTTATAATGAATATAATGAATAGAACATCTAGTGGATAGAAGAATAACGACCCTCTAGTGTATTAGTAATCTGTGCATCCATCACACTATGCTACAAGTTCAGTAAGTGCCATGTTTCTGATGGATCACAGTAAATATTGAACATGTAGCACTCACACCTGCAATGGCCATGTTTACCCCATAGTAACAAAGCACTTGTATCGTGCATAGCCAGTGGGCACCAAACAGAATTCATACACAGAAGTATGATGCCTTATGGCTATTTAAGCACTTACAGTTACCTATGGTGCAAACTTGTTCAAATTATTTTGTTTTTGTTTTTATACTGATGCAGCTGCATGGGTTCATAATTTTTGTGAACTTAATCCAAACCTTGCCAAATTGAGGAATGGATCCATTATCAAGCAGATAACTTGATTTTGCTTCAGAAAAAGCTTTTTCATTCATCCCAATTAATTTCTTTATATAACTTTATATTGTAAGCTAGGGAAAAAATGGCTTCAAGTAGATTAACTCTACACTTCCCATGCATTGCTCTTATCAGAACAAACTAGAACCTCTGAGAAAAAATTCAATCAAACAGATCCATACAATTAGTTCATAGACATTCCTTCCCTGCCCTACTGGTAGTGCACCTGGAAACGTTGCCTTTCCCCAATACCTAACTCGGGCAGATTTTGGGAGCAAATAAGTATACCAGCATCAAAATCTTGAGATAAACACTCTCCACCCCCACACCCAAGTTTTTTACCTGTTACTTTATTCTCAAAAATGATCAGGATCATCTAAAACATCAAAAAGGTAAATTTGGGAGGCCTTTTTCGCTGCCACCACTGGATGGGTACAAATCTTTGGCGTCCATGGCATAGTAGTAAAATTGTTTAAAAATTTCATCGAAATCCGAGCGGTACTTCTCAATTTATAGGCGGTCCTAAGATTAGCGGACCGACCGACAAACATGCCGACGTAAATGAGTGACATGGTTTTTCGTGATGTACCTACATGTCATTCTAGAAAATTTCGCGCCACAAGGCGTGGGAAGTTATAATCAGTATGCACTTCATCTGTATCTGTATTTAAATATGTATACTACTCTTTTAACGATATTCTTCCTATAATGGTGCCATGAGGTTATTTTTTATAAAATTATCTAAATTGTAAAAAGCATAAACACATTAACAAGTTTTACCTGGCACTAATTTATTGTTAGTATTTATGCAAAGTAATAATACAACATCATAATGTAATAAAACAAAATTATGTCTGGTGGCATTGTACAGGGTGGTGATTGATGAATATGGACAAATACTGCATATGTGAAGAATAAATTGATAGAATTAAATCAAAGCGGAAACAAGGAAATCTTCAGCAAAGTACATTTCTGATTGATGGGTGGCTCGTCTATACCAATTGGGAAATCCACCTTATTATCATAAAAATTAACGTTTGTGTTAGTGATTGCCATTCTGGAACACTGAACTGCAAAATCAATTCTTGGCAATTAGATGTTGTGATAAGAATTAATTATCGGCTTGTTTTTCTCTGAAATTGAATAAAACCAAATGAAAGTACTTAAAAAGGTTCTGGTGCATACAAACTAAGTAGTTCGCATACTTGAATAAAAAATTAATGTGATTTGAGTCCATAAAACATCATTTAAACTTCCATCCTTAAAATATGCAAAAATGGAGGAATCAATATCAGCATAGTATGTGATAAAGCTACTTAGGCAGCAGCGGTGGCCGCAGTAGTAGACTTCTGTCTCCTGATCAGTCGCCGTGCGCTGTGCGGGTTCGAATCCCGTCCCAGGAGAAATTTTTCTCTTGGCTATGGATGTTGTGATTGTCCGTAGGTGGTAGACGGTCTCTGACTGTCGAACGCGGAGCTACCACCCGGCGGATCTCGTAGGCGGGGCCAGAATGTGTGCATGTTGCATGCACACGTGTTCCCTCGCCAGAGTCCGTGTGGCGTTCCCCCTTTCCCCTGTAGCCCCCTATAGCCCCACGGTACCCCATGGGTGCTTAGGCCTTAGGCCTTCGTGGCATTTGGAATATAGAGAAAAAAACTTAATAAAAGCTCTAACCGAAAGGCAAACGCCTGTGACACAAACTCCCTACAAAACATCATTAAATATAGTATATTGGCTTGGATTAGCCGTATTTATTTCTCAGTCACAGTAGACATTGTTTTTGGGTAGTAATTTACAAAAATTTTGCCTAAAAAGATAGAAAATGTAAAATTTGGGTGATATTTGCAGGTTTGATCGGATTTTTAGCATATCTTTATAACATACGCTAGCCTCTTTTTTTAACTCCTAAATGCCAGAACACCGTGGTTGCTATCAGGATCCCAAAGAAGTTTTATTAATCCGATATTTGAACTGCCTAAAGTTAGTAGAACTGGGAAAAGCTCCCTCTTGTAGATTCTTCCACAATGTCGACATCCTCGGGACAAGACGAAGACGAAGATGAAGTTCGACACGGTTAGGATGAGAGGCCGATGTCAGACGGATGTGTCTGGCAGGCACATCGCGTGACAGCACCATGGAGGAGAGCTCTGAGTATCAAAGCTTGTTGGTGTAGCGGTGGAAGAGAGCTAGATCGCCGATGGCCCGCCGGTGCGAAGAGGTCCCGAGACTGTAAGCGACTGTAGCGAAGAGTCATCGATCAGTCGGACAGCCCTCCTCTGGATCGAGCATAAATAATATAGTCGGGGCGGCAGCACCCCAGACGTGAGAGCAATACTCGATGCTAGGTCTTATCTGAGACTTGTATAGAGTGAGGAGGTCATATGGAGAAAAGTACTTCTTAGCCCTAAACAAATAGCTTAGCTTTTTCCTAGCAGCTACCGCTATTGACGAGATGTGTCCGAGAATCCATTCTTGCATGTAGAGTGCTGTCATCAACAAAGTTGTGGATTGGGTTCATCGTACAGGAAAGGAGGTCGTTGATATGTAAGAGGACCAATGTCGGAGCCAAGACCGATCCCTGGAGAACTCCCATGTTGACGTTGTGGGATGAAGAAGAGAACCCATCTGCAAAGCTCTTGTGGTAAGCCATAGGATGGAAGTTTGCATAAGAGGCTTTCGTGATACCAAGAGCAACGACATGACCCTCACCATAAGATTGGATAAGTTTACTCCACAATTACGTGACTTAAGCTAGGAGGTTCCCTATGGATCGCTAATACCAGAAACCATACTGCCTCGCGCTAAGCTCGTTATTTATGCACCTCCCCATCACCTTAGTTATAACAGAAAGCAAAGCTATAGGCCTGTAATAATTGTAAGGGTCGGTCTTATATACCTTTTTTTTGAATCGGTTGGACGTGAGCAGATTTCCAGTTTCCTGGGTTTTTCGTAACATATCTGGAAGAGACGCGAAAGATTTGGAAAAAGCTCCGCTTCACACTTCTTCGAGCGACAATAGCACCCATATTAAGATCTTATGCTTATGTTACTTCCAGCATAGTGTAGGGAACCTTTTGAATCGACGACACTCGTGCGTTGAGGGGGACGTCTATGGTGGAGTAGGCAGCAAAGATCTTGACAAGCACTTCCGCCTTAGCCTTTGAATCGGTTGCAGTCGTTCCATCCTGACACGTGAATGGTGGAAGGCTACTCTCGGTTATGGATCAACAGACAGCCGACGCATCCGCGTCAGCGAAACAAACATTTCTCCAAGGAAATGTGGAGAAGAAGTCTCTGCGCCCCTGCCAATCGCCATGTCCGTAATGCCAAATTTTGTGGCCTGGCAAGTTTCTGTTGCCACAGCGGATTCTGACCGAAACCTAACCTCCACAACACCGTGGTCTTAGTTACCCAGGGGAGACAGGCCAGCAGTGCTGTAAGGGACTCAATGCGTCGTCAGGAAAAGATCCAACAGGCTATTGGCGCGTGACGAAATGCGGGGGAAAAAGTGGGGCTCGTCACCAGCTGGCCCAGTCCTGGGGTAATAGCGAACGCTTCAACTGCACGACCTGCTGCATCGGTCTTGTTTGAGCCCAACCATAGCTCAATTATGGGTATTGAAATCACCGAGAACTACCTCTGAAGCGGGGTGATTGATGTTCAAGAAGTCGATCTTGATAGCGAGGTATTCAAGTAGGTCATCCCAGTTATAGTCCCCGGGAGAGCGATACAGGCATAAATTTGGGGACGATTTGAAGTTGAGGCGAAGCCACAGAATGTCCTTGCGGTCTGATTTCAAAGAAACGACTTTGGAGCAGGAAATACTACGAGCACTGTGGACCAAAGACATAACTCCCCCGTTCTTTCCGAGATTGAAGTGCACCTCGTAATTTGGGAAGCTAATATGATTAATCGGTGCAGACTTTGAGATTTTTGTCTCCGACAAGAAGAGAATGGCGGGACGATTGGATTGCAGGTAGTGATGAACAGCATCATTGTTGCTGTTAATCCCGCAGATGTTCGTGGAACAAATTTTATCATCGATGTTCTTCCCTCGAGTCCATCCTACACCCACGCATTCCGAGAGTGGAGTGAGTTTATGTTCTGATTTCCCAGCTCTTGAGAGATCCATGATCATTAGTTCCTTTGATGGGAAATATAACCGACTGCGTAGCTTAGGTGTGGAAACAATCTTAAGACACCCCGGAAAAGCTAGCTGGTGGTACCGCCTCGGTCATCTGGTTCTTGACTACCACCTTCTTGGTGTTAATAATGTGAGATAGCCTAAAGTGGACCGTTGGCCGAATTGTACTACCATTCGGCAATCGGTACAACTTCCGGAACAAGCATTTGCCACCGCCCCGCTCAGTAGCGTAAGAATTGATCAAGAAACCCTGAAATGAGAGAATATGAATGGTCTTTCATCCATTTTGGCGTCTTGTATGGTCTGTCTCTCGCATGTGTCGACATTATATGCGTTCAAAAAAACCTGCAGTTTCCCCATCGAGAAAGCTTCTTCAAATGTAAGCCATAAGTTAGACGCTCACCCCGTATAGTGTTACAAGATGTAATACTACTTCCCAAGATATTTAACCGCTTCCACCTTTTATATCAAATTTCATTGAGTGAGGTTCAAAACTATATTTTGTTGTCAGTAGCCCATTGTTAATTTATTCTCTTCGGTATGCACGTTCTTAAAATAATCCGTCAGACTCGAATGATTCAAATTGAAGATAATTATTACCTAAGAACCTGCCTAGCATCCTTGTTTTTTATTAATAACCTTGGCTTCATAAATATCGTGTCTTGATTCTCACTGGGTTTAAGAATTTCATCAACAGAGTTTATTCATAAGAAATGCATAGATTAGTCTGAGTAGTTATGATGGTACAGTAGCGGTGAGAAGTATAATGTTTTTTTTTTCAGTTCGGTATGCAGAAATAATTGTGTGAGGAATTTTTGCATATGGATCTAGAAGTCGTTGATCGAAACCATTTTTTCGAAATTTTTTACTAGTTTATTGGGTTGACAATTCGAATGCCTTCCGAAACGAAACATTAACAACACTGATTTTTCCTATCTCGCTATATGTATCAATGAAATTTCGTACTCACGCCTTTAAATTGGTCGGACAGGCCTTTGGATCCAATTTTCGATATTTTAACCAAGGTTGAGCATTTTTACGATATTGGAAGGCTGGTCATGACTCATACATGGCTCAAGTTTGTTTTACTGAAGAAAACCTATAGAAACAAGAGACTTTGTTAAATCTGAAACTCCTAGGTCGAACAGTTCGCCTGGAGACCGCGTTAGAAAAAGACATAGAATACTTTTTAAGTTATCGTTGAAGATACAACAACGAGAGAAGCATGTCCCTAAAAACGGATGCGCTGGTTTTTTGCTTTTATTTCGCATGCGCACTGGCGGGGAAGTATTCCTTTCGCGAAAGTTTTCGAAAATGAGATATTGTTTTTGGATGTTATATGACATGTGAATACGTCACGGAAAACCATGTCACTCATTTCCGTGGCTCTCTGTCTGTCTGTCGGTCTGTCCGCTAATTTTATAACCTGAAACATGGAAAGCACCGGTCGGATTTCGATGACATACTTACACAATGTTACTACTATGATAAGGACGCTAAAATTTTTGGTAAAATCGGTCCAGTGGCAGCGGAGAGAAAAAAAAGTTGCCCAAACTTCGTTTTTTGACGTTTCAGACGATCCTGACCGTTTTCGGAAACTTTTTGTAGGAGCTAAAAATTGGGGGTCAGAGATTGCAGGGGGTGGGGGAGGGTAAATCTCAATTTTTTTCACGTTGGTATATATACGCCTCCAATCCCAGTAATTCTACGCACATATTAGGCATATTTCACTCATCATAGATTTACCAATTAAATATCTCCTACAGTCGGGTGACATACGTGCGACGTGGCCCTCGAACTGATGACATCGTAGCGTGGAAAGTACAGCGTCAACTTCTTGACGCCATTCCGATGTCACGCTTGGTTATTTAACCATGCTTGGTCATTTAACCACAGACGTTACAAGAATATACACAATTTTGAAATACACATATTTTTTACCATAATAAACGTATAGCGATTCTCTCTACTAAGCACTTCACTTTCTTATGCCCAACATTCTTGTTTGTATCTTTTAAAACAAGTGCGAGAACTTCGTATGCAAGTCTTACATATGGGGGTAATGGAAAGCATCAAGAGGAGGAGAAAACTTATATAGCACAAAATTTTTTTGCGTGGACTTAATTGAAACTACTTGAGTCGCCACAAGCTAATGGGGTTAATGCCTTACTTGTGTCTATTCAAAATCGGTTAACCAGGTCAGCTTGGTTAATATCCGCCGTTCAAATTTTTGTTATTCCAATACTGATAATCCATCTTCTTTTTTCGGAAACCATATGTATTATCTCTCAATAGCCGCTAGGCAATTTTTGGTAACATCCTTGAATGGTTTGACCTTTTATGCGGATTACGTAATTTCCAAGGAAATTAAGATTCTAATAGTTTTTTATATTAGATTTTATAGCTGTGTGATTTATATATATTCTATATTAAAAGTTGAATATCAACAGTAACGTGAGAATGAATGTTAATAATTTTCTGTGATTGCTAGGTCAGTTACAAAAGTTGCATAATTATATACACGTATTCAAGGCAAATGCGCCGTGGTTTTTCATACACAGTGATTTTTAGAAAAGTTCCTCCTTCTATGTATTTCTTTGAATAGGGCATATTAGCAAACTGAATTCTGGATTATGAAATTAACGCAGGAATACTATATTTTAATGTGAAAATAATGGTTAAAAATTTCAAGATGATGGTTGGGCGCTATTTTCTAGCACTTTTAGAAATGAAATGAGGGGTCATATATATTTTGAACACTTATGAGCACTTTTTAATCCCAGAATATAAAATCACTCTATTTCAAAATGGCAGACTGGGAAGTTGACAAACTGGTGTTTTCTACATTGAATCGCTTATACGAGTACTTATCTCAACTCATCACCAAAACGCTATAGTTTTAGTATGTTGTGTCAGTCTTCTTTTTTTGAATACAAGGTTCTTCTGTCTGTATGCAACTAATTATACTAATTTTGTCCAGCGCCTGATTGAAAACATCTTTAGCAACGTCAGGTCGTTTTGTAACAATCTCTGTGGGTCTCACATTTTTTATTTGATTGTTCAGTAAATATGATTCGGTCCTATTCTAACGATAGGTATACAATGCTACTTTTTCTCACTCACCGTTTGATTCAATTATTACACCACATTACGTATGCATCACATAAAAAACGACATTGATCTATCCACAGAACACGAATACAGCTTCGCGTCTCGGTGAGCATCGGTTTTTGAATGAAACTGAAAGAAAAGCACCGGCTGAATATGCTATTTCAATGCCGATACCATACCGGTGACTGTTAAAGGTAAACATAGTTGATAGGGATTCCACTTGAAAAAATCAAACGTTATACACCTACACGTGTCAAACGGATTCGTGTTTGCTTATGTCGTACTTAAGGTACGTCTCCAGTACAATAAAGTTGCTTCGCATATAGCATATCACAACTTACGCCGTGGATCACTTTGCAACATGTGCCCGGCATTTTTGTACGGACGAAGTGTTACAGATATTCAAGGATCTCTTCCGCTCGCATGTTACGAGGACTGTAAATTAAGAGTGTGATTTTTTTTATTCAAATATAATTACAATTTTGTATTGTTACGCTTAAAATAACGCCCTTCTGAAGCTACAAAGCGCTGGAGACGGTTCTTCCACTCCTCGTAGCAGCGTTGAAACTCCAAACTCCAGCTGGTCGGTTATAGCAGTTTGAACGTTATCGACCATCCCAAAATGTGTTCCGTTGAATGATTTTTCAACTTCGGGAAGAGAAAAAAGGAGGAGGAAGTACACGAATGTTTTTACTGGCCCAAAGGTCGTTTATTGACAGTTCTATGTAACAAGGAGCATTATCGTAATGCAACACGGAGTTGTTCTTGATCTGATTGGTGGCGTGAGTCAAATTTAACTTTTCGTTCTGACTGTTAGCCGACGATCTAAACGCACAAGATCCCAGATTCTGTCGATATTTTCATCGGTTCTTGAACATCAAGGCCTTCCGCTTCGTGGTTCATCTTCAATCGACTCCCTCCTGAAAATGCATTAAACCACCGTAAAACCTGGGCTCTTGATAAAACACTATCTCCGTAGAATTTTCCCAAAATCGTTATTTTTTCCTGGCTTTATTTGAGATGGGATTTTAAAATAAAAGAACATTTTGGCACTTTTTTCCACTACAAAATGCAATCGCCTCTTGTCCTCATTTATCAACTTCATTTTATCTTACAGACGCCATATTGGACTTTTGAATAGAATATTCTATTCTGATTCCCAAAAATCAGTTTTTTTACACCCAAAACAGCCGCGCAGGCAGATGCCTAAATGCCAGGGTACCGCGGCCAAAGAAAAGCCTCCTCTTGTTGATTATTCGAGAATCCCGACACCATAGCGGAGGAGCGGTCGTATCGGCCAGTTCTGGACGTACGAAGTTCGACACGGTTAGGATGGGAGGCGGAAGTGACGCGGGTCTGTCTGGTAGGCACGTATCGCGCAGGCATCATGGAGGAGAGTTCTGAGGAGCAAAGCCCATTGGCTTACCCATTTATCGGCTATAAAAAACGTTATTTTAGCACTCTGGAGTCGCTCTACACGGCACCTCAGATTGTTTATGAAATGTGCTTAGGAAGCTGTGAAATCGTATGAATAAGGCCCGATTCACAAAATAACCATCCCCAATTGCATAATTATATCCATGAGACATGGGTATGCTTCCGCAATGATCGTGACGAGTCTATGATTGAATGATGTTTCTCTGTTCTCTTTTTTATTATTTCTGTCTCAGTGAGTGCGTGAGTGTATGTGATTTAAATCTGTCTACACACTTTACACACTATTAGGTTGTACTCGTTACTTCTCAGTACTATATGTCTTGATCATTATTTTTTGTATCTGTAATTTTTTTATGTTTGTTATTCTTATGTAGCCCTGGTTAGTACCAAAAGCAGCTATTAGCTGATATACCCGCCAGGTCAAATAAAGGCATATTATTATTTTTATTATAATTGAAAGGGTCTTCAAAAGAATAGGACACCTCAGCTTAACCTAGTGGTTACCATGGGAAGAAGACTTATTGGATCAGGGTTATGTAATCAAGTCGACGATCTCACTCGCTCATCTAAACTGTTGCTCAAAAATAATTAGAGCATAATTGCAAACAATGTGTTTCTCTCCTCTTAGTCCACAATCTGAATCCGATCGAATTTCTTTGGAATGAACTTGATCGGGCCCTCAAAAAACAATTCACAAAATGTGCTCCGAAACAACGCGAAAAAGGCGTCGGGCATCTTGAAAGATCTATTCTTGAGGAATAGAATAAAATATAGAATACCATGAAGGATTGAGTATGAAAAAAGGATGTGCAAATATACCTAGCGTTACAATGCGTCTACAATACTATTATATTAGGTATATTAGACTAGGGAGTAAAATAAACAAAAATTGCTTCATATCTAATTTGTTCCTTATATGATCCAGCTTGTATCTTTTACTTCCCGCGCTTATTGGCTTGTAATCACGAAAACCATGTCACTCATATCCGTCGGTCTGTCTGTCGGTCTGCCTGACGGCCTGTCTTTTGGTCTGTCTTTCTGTCTGTCCGCTAATCCTTGACCTGTCTATAACTTGGAAAGTACCGCTCGGATTTAGATGAAGTTACCAGACAGGATTAGTACACTATCCCAAGAACGAAAAAATGATAATAATCGTGCAAAGTTCGTATTTTTACGTTTCAGAGGCTCCTGTTCATTTACGAAAAAAAATTGTAGGGGATAAAAATTGGGGATTAGGGGTTGGGGCGTGTGCATCTCAATTTTTTACGTTGGTATATTTATACGCCTCCAACCCCAGTAATTCTACGCACCTAGTAGGCATATTTCACTCATCATATAGTAGATCATCATCATTTATACGTAAACTTGGAAATATCTCCAACAATCGCATATCGGTTCCTGTGACGTGGTCCGGCTGATGGTCGTGAGTTGCAGTCGGCAGTGGCTTCCGTGCTGCTGTGGGCTGTATGCTGTAATACATCGCCATCCGCGCAACGATCATGTGCGCCCGCAGGAATTTATCTAAGGGGAGGAGCAGGGTCATTTAATTTCTTGTTATACATTTTCGTAGCTAACTTTTTTCTCAGGAGGGCTAATATGCCGAAGATAATTGTTTACGAACGATGACAGTGTAGTACAGAGTCGACTTGACGGCATTTTTTCATTTTCAATTAGACATTTTTGAACAGTAGTGTACCAGACATTTTGACAGTCTGCAACCTGCTGTGGCACATGTGCCCAGTCAGGTGCATGTTGCGCAACATTCACCGCGTATATGTGCCTGCAACTCTTTGTAATGGAAACCTACCTTTAGTAGTTATCACTCTGTGATTAGGCATTTTTGTTGTGATTTCGTTATATTATGCAAGATGATGCCTTGTATTTTTAATTGATAACATACTAAGTTGCATACATACGTAACGTGCAGTTTTATTTGTAATTGGCTTCGAAATGGGATACAATATACAGATTTGATCTTTAAAATTACACCGTTCCGGAATGATAGTCGTTATGTTAGAGTTAAAACCGGTCTTAGTAACAACGCGTTTTCCCTAGTTGAAAATAGCTTCAACTGAATGTCGTTGTTACAATTAGACAACTAGAACTGAGAAACAAAGTATTTTGTCAAGGTGGTTCACTTAAACCTGTTTATCCGACGCTAAAAGTCATATCCTCTGATTAGTTGGTGTGCTGATTTGATCTTTCTTTATCGTAATTATTTGAAATTAATATTGTCACTATGGCATTACTGTTGAATTTTAATATCCCTTAATATTCCTTCGGTGTATTATTGTTATTTTTGATTAATAAATATTGAATCATTACTAATTGATATTTTAATAAACAATATAACCAACCTAATGTTATATTATTCTATCCAAATAAAAAAAATTACGCCTATGTATTGATTTGTCACCTTGTTAGACAATGGTAGGCAAATGAGCTATACACCAAAACTACCGAATTTTTTCGATAAACAGTGCAATGCAAACATATAATGTATTTTTCATGAGTATCGAATACGTTTTGTCGTCTACTGAGGTGAACAGTTGATCACAAAATCGACATCTTTGTATTATCTATGTAACGTTGGCAATAATATACATCAGGACCGTATTCAGAGCGTTTGTTCACATATCTGGATTATACTTTTAAATGATTGGGAATTGTGACAATAAAATGTACGAAATGCAGATAAAAAATGTTTATTAGAAAATTATTATAATTGATCTGGGATTTATTGATTACAAGGTGAGTCAAGGAAGGCTGCGTTGTCCTGTACAGTAGTTGGAATTTTAGCTGTAAAAATATACGGAGTGACAAAAACAGTAAACACCTGCGTATGTTTATCCGATTTTAATAATTCTTGGCATATATATTCAGTGTCCCTTACTAGTAAAATGATTAAATTTTCAGCTTGATTCGTCAACTGACTGCAGAAGCTGGTTCAATAATGTTACATTTTTGTAATATCTAACTTGTAAGAATTAACTGAGTAATGTTCAGGCCTAGTTTAGAAAATCGAACCTCTATCAACGCGGTTATATACTGCCGCACATTCTGAATTAATTGTGTAGCTGTTTCATTGCCCTTTAAAATCATATGGTGTGTTTCATGTTATAAAAAGTAGATATGTTTAACATAGTCAAAAATGGTTTAACTCATTTTATTCCTGTCTTGAAATGTAGTTATGATCATTAGCAGCCATTGGCTTGTAGCGTTTTCTGCGAAGGGACTTTTCTAAATAAATTAATCTGTAGCGTACAAAGAACCACAACAAAAGATCTAAAAATAGATCTGTCTACCTGGCGTTGGCGGATCCCACAGAATTATGTGCCACTTGTCAATATGGGGAGTTCTGATATGTCACTAGATAATCAGCTGTTATTCTACTGTAATGGATACTCGTGAAACATACCGTAAGCTGGCTTCTTCTAACCTATTCGTTAAACGTGACACGTCACTTCACTTCGCGTCTTTCCTGTGTGCGGGCTATCATTAATTATGTATAGTATGACGTAACACAGCCGAAGAGTTTCGCAGCTTTTCTCTTCGCTTCTATTCCCCTTATTAAACGAGTACCTGCAAGAATCGGGGTGCTTAGACTCTGGTTCAATTTTAGTACTTTTTGTCTTGAGTTGTTGAATACAGGCAATTTTACTCTTTGCTTCAGGTTTTTGTGTAAAGGCCAGAGAAGTGGCAGGACAAAAAGTATTTGTGAATATCTGCAAAACAGAAGCTATACCGCCACCAAAAGAAATATCTGTAAAAGAATTGCACGAAATCATAACATCGGAGTGTCCTGGAGATTATAGAGTAGGAATATCATACCGTAGGAGGATAATATGAAAATTTCTCGGCCTGATGTAGAAAGAGCTCTAGAATCAATGAATATTCATACTCGTAACACCTGCATAGGTGCGCATGTCTTTGTTCGTATGACAAGTTTCAACTTGTGTTCAAGTAGCTTGTCTTCAACGAAGTTTTGTAGGGCACGTCTTGCGTGGGCTGTGCTATCGGGTGGTTTAGCTTTAGCCCATAAGGAAATTGTTCCAAGGTTAACAAAAGCCTAGGTAAAAGACAGTAAAATGTAAATGAGAAAATTGAGTTAAAAGTTCTGGATCTATCGAACTAAATACATAGTATTATTATGACAGTACAGAAGAGAATGAATATTGCATAGTTACCTAACTTTATACAGAGTCATTTAAATGTAATTTCGGATCATAATTGTTGTTTAGGCCTAAAATGAATTCATTCATTCCGTCCTTAATTATTGTAAATCATAAGGCAGTAACATGTGATTTACTGCTTTTGTACTTTGAAAATACAAATTTACTGCCTTGTTTCGGAAGGAAAAACGCAGTATTGCAGAATTCGATTTTATTTCATACAATTTGTTCATATTGAAATCCACATAAATAGCACAAACCAAACCTGTTCAACATGAATTTAACAATTATATGATTACATTGAATAATTCACTTAACAAAAATAATTATATAAATAATCTTGAAACACCATGTTACTTATATGGGAAGTTAAACGAAGAATATTTTTCAAAATTATTCTTTTGGAGACATAGTAATTTGTTATTTATAACGATAAATACTTACAACCAATAGAATTGTTACATAAAAAAATAAATAACTAAGTACCATATCGTCAATCGTTCTACAATAATTATTGCAGATCGCCTTTATGGCCTCCTTGATTTTGATAGTATTTTCTCTCATTCAAAAGACTAGGGTATTTCTAGATTTATACGGTTCCGGGTCACCGTCAGCGCTCTTTTATTGTTTTCTTTTTGAAGTGAAGTAATTTTAGGAAGAAATTAATTTTCTGTCAAAACACACGCATCTTCTCACAAATGAGGGTTTGCAATGGGAAAACTGTGGGATTTGGGGAATGATTTGCTTAACCACCACTCCTCTTCTCCTGTTCTCATGATTTAGTACGTTCAAACTTCCGTCTGTTCCCAAAAATTCTTTTTGGAAAGCGCTACGGTTGCCGCCCCACTTTTGGCTCTAGGGCAAAATACCTCTATGGTTGAGATGACCGTAGATGAATATATTGACAGACTTTCACTTCACTTTCAGTAGGAGTCCTAATGATGAGAAACATTGAACTATGAGTGTTAGAGTCAAATCGGATTATGCAAAAAAGTAAAATAATGCTTTAACTGAAAGTTGCAGTCTTTCATTTTCGGCCCGAGATTTTTTCACTTACCGTCGTAATATCTAATTAACGTCTCTATCAGGGTGATTGAGATAAGTATCCTATGCATGGGAATGTCAATACCTGGGTGATACACAGCTTAGGTTAGATTAGGAAAAAGTTGCATTCCTTGGAGCATATTTACATGCCGATGAGAAACTTGTAAAACTTAATGGCTTATAGTACCTCAGATATTTGGGAAAACCTAAAATTTGGCTAAATCATTTTAATTTTTTTGAATTTATTTTAAAAACGACAGCATTTTCATTGCACTTTTTATGCACTACATGATGGGGTTTTTAATTTTGTGCCCGATGGTCCGAAAACGTACACCCTGTATCTAATAGAATGTTTTATACACATTCATCGATGTACCACATGTTACATTTATTCTCTTGTTGGGTGGAAAAATTGCATTTTTCTGTTTTTTTTTAAGTAGTTGCAAACAAATGCTTGACTTGACGTGAATACCTGTCACCGAGTATTGTTATTATTGTGTTATTGTTAATATTTGTTATCGTCAAAGATGCCAGGCGGTCATTTTAGCAATGAAAAAAAGATGAAAGACGGCAGCCAAGTAAGTCCGTTTTCTTAAAGTTGGCTCGAAATTTAAATGAATATGGTTCCTTCAAAAAGCCTAATATATCTCGAAAAAAGGAATCAGAGGAAAACTCAAAATAGAGTATATTTCTCAGCGATTTCCCGGAAGGTGAATTAGAACCTCCAGCAAAGTGTCCCTGTCTAGGGCGTTCCCCGGAGTTAACTGCTCTGGACTTTTTTGTTTGGGGTTTATTAAAACCAAGTTTATCAGCATACTTTTGAAACTAAATAGCAATTAAGAGAATGTGTGATGGAAGCATTTACTATGATTACACCTGAAATGTTTACGTGATTGTTATTTAATTCTACTGATAGATCAAATTTATATTTAGAAAATAGTGGCAACCTATTTGACAACGTATTGTGAAAAAAAATAGAAATTTTAAAAATGTTATTCGTTATTCTGAATATTATCTAGTAGTACTCTAAATCATATTAGACGAAATACCGCTGGTTGCAAAATAATTGTAAAGTCTGGTTTTATTTCTGCACGTTGTTCAAGGGGGTATTCAAAACATGGACGCATAAAATCAGTACACACCAATTTTTGTGGGATAACTTGTTATTCGACAACAAAGAATGAGAAAACGTAGGGTTTTTTGGGATTCAATGGAAAGTGTTGGCAGGAACGAAAAAACTCTTCATATAAGATTGTAAGTATTTATAAGACCAACAAAATGAGACTACACTTGAAAAGATCCGACTAATAGCAAAAAAGTTATGGCCGAAAACCTAGGCAAAAACACACAAAATTGCAGTAGATTGGTCAAGTAGTTTTTGAAAATTTCCAATAGCTTTATCCCAAAACACCTATTGTTCCGACCATCACTACTAGTTTATTGAGCAATATACAGTTTCAATATAGTTCAAATTACATTTTATAGCAAAATAAACTAGTTTAAATGTTATTGTTATGCAAAAAAGGATGGGTTAAACGTTTTTTTTCTTCTAAACAAATTCAAACATGTCGTATTTGTGAGTAATTCGCACAATAGATGATAGAAACATTCCGCTTTGTTTTAAAATCTGTATAATCACGTATATTTTTGAATATCGTAGCGCATTTGTTCAATTACTCACAATACGAATGTTTGAATTTTGTTTAGAAGAAAAAACACGTATTCCTTTTTGCATGAAACTAACATTTATCTTTCGAATGGTTTGTGATTCATATCGGCAAGGTAAACACGTGTATTTTTCTATTATGCTCTTTGAACGAACCCTGTATATTGCTCAATAAACTAGTAGTGATGGCCGGAAAACAGGTATTTTGAGATAAACAATTAGAAGTACTAAAAAAACTACTTGACCAATATAATCCATTTTTTTTTTTGTTATTTAGAAGTATGAATCTTACGGGTTTGAAGAATTTCAAATAGTTGCGTGAAATTACCGTCGCATTACCAAGTGCCAAAACCTGCATTTTGCCTCGTTTATCGGCCATAACATTTTTACCTAAAAATCTTTTGTCTGAAAAGTTTTTTCGTTCCTGTCAACACTTTCCAGTAAATCCCAAAAACACGTTTTCTCATTTTTCTCATTCTTTGTTGTCAAATAAACAGTTTTGCCACAAAAAGTGGTGTACCCATTTTATGCGTCCATGTTTTGAATACCCCCTTGAACAACTTGCACTAGAAAAACAAGACTTTACAATTATTTCGGAGAAATTTGCTAAGATGATTAGACTATAGATTAAGCATAGTTTTATAAAATTTTACCCCATCACACAATCTTACATCAAGCATTTGGTTGCAACGCCTACTTGAATAAAATAAAAAAAATGCATTTTCCTTTATAACTAAGAAAACAAATGTAACATGTGATACATCGTTGAATTCATAGAAAAAGATGCTATAGGTTTTTAGACCATATAAAAAATGCAAGTGGAAGATGGTTTCTCGAAAACGTAATGTCGGGCACAAAACTTAAAAACATCATGTAGTGCCTAAAAAGTGCTATTGAAAAATGTCCATTAGTTTTTTTGGTATTCCTTAAAATAAAGTCATAAAAAAATAAAAACGATTTAGCTAAATTTTAGTTTTTCCCGAATATCGAGCTATGAAATGTTCACAAGTTGTTCAACGTCATGAAAATACGCTGCAAAGATCGCAGCTTTTTCCCAATTTAACGTAAGCTGTATCTCCCACAGGTGTGTGCGGGTGTGTGTGTGTGTGTTACACTTGAGCATCGTAGTGAATATAAATTGCAATATTGGCTGACTCGGTGTGTGATTAGCGCCACGCTCTATCATGTATGACAAATTGCTGAATGGACAGCACTGAGCATTTGCACCAATTTACCTTTTCTACGATTCTCGAGTCGTATACTATTTGTAGTAACACACTGTATATCATTCTTATAGGTACCAATGAGCATTGGAGACGTAAAATCAGAAAAAGATAACAAAGGACAACAAGTCAAAGTTATTGATGTCGCGATACATCCAAGCTTCTTTCATAAAGTCGATACAATTGAGGAGTTCAAGAGCTTCTTTATAGCTGTGGTATTCTCTGGGTAAGACAATTTTGCCGAAGTAAATAATTTTTAACAGTTTCACTCACTTAGGCTAGAAGATAAATACAAGATAATTTTTGAAGATGAGAAAATACTTTTACGAAACAAAAGGGCATTTGGAAAACTACAGCAACATAGGATTCAACAAAGAGAGGTTGCTCAAAAAATGCAAGAAGCCCCAGGACAAAAGTCACTTATTAGTGAACTGACAGGGGAAACACAGACAAATTCTAAGGTTATTGATTATTGTGTGGAATGTTCACTCGAGAAACCAAAGCATTTAGTAAATTTATATTTTTAGGTGATGATAGAGACGATATCGAGTACAGAAACTCCAAGAAGAGAACCAATGTATAGGTTGTTCAAAAAGAAAGTCGGTCAAAACTGTCTTTATGGAGAATTTAAGTTACCTGATGTGGTTAGTATAATTATTAGATAGTATTATTTTGAAGTTTATCTTTGGAGGTTTTCGAAAGCCTGCATTCTTCATCATTTTTTAAGAAACATTCGGAGATCAATGGATCGCCTCGATTATGTCTTGCTCAAACCTCAAACTCCGGTCTTAAATCTCATCGATTACTTCTTACAGGTCATCTAACGTCATAAGTAACATGTCATAAAAATTATAAATCGTTTTCCTGTATATTTTGCAGATTTCTGCAAAGGAAGTAACCTTGGACGTCGGTGAAGATAGAATTATTTTGGAGTCAAAAGCTAGAGGCTACCTCTTAGATATTTTTGTTCCTTACATAGTTAAACAAAAGGGTTGCACTTCGACGTTTGATAGGGCTAGAAAGGTAGGATTTCTGTTAGTTCAAATTATTTTTAATACTTTCGAGTATTTTTATTTTTCAGACATTGACACTGGTAATGCCACTTGTTGGGGGATAAAAGCTTTCTTGGAACGTTTCGTCGCGGTTTGATATAAAATATAAGTTAATATTACGAAAACATGTATGCATGTTATAATATATATATATATAATAAAAGTGAAATGCTTTAATTAGTTTATTTTTAAGGTCGGCATCCACAGTGTCCCACTAAACCCTCGGAGGCCATGGGCCGTGAAACTGAATGAGGCCTCCATTTGTTAAGAAATTGATCATTATATAATGGTTAAAAAATTAATGACACAAATAGGTGAAAAAATCGTTTATTTGTATTGTATTTTATTCTTATAATTATTATAGTAAGTGTGAAGTGATCAATGCGAAGAGAATAAGTGAAATCCTCCTAAATGCACTAAATTGTGACGTGCCTAAAAACGACAAGTAACAAATGATGACTATTTTTAAAAAATCTTCCGCCCTCAACAATAACAAAACAAAACGTTATGTTCCAATAAAATAATAGTTTCTTTAACAGCAAAATGCTGGTATTCGTATATTTATGCATCTTTAAATATCAGGCAGATTTTGATTATTTATGAGAGAATTTATGAATGTTTTCGCACCTAAATTTTGCTAAATCTATTTTTTTTTTAAAGTGTTTTTTCACACACATGGAAGTCTTTGGTGCAAAAAGGTGTTAAATCAGATTTTATAGTTTGGAGATAATTGGGCTCAAAGTTTAAATCCTGACATTTTTTATTGAATAGTGTTAGGGCTGCTTTTATTATTTTAGACACATAAAGTATCTCAAATAGACAGTCTTGTTAAAAAAATTGTATTTATTATCAAAAATTTGAAGTTGTGTGTGCTTTGCAATTTTAAAAAACTTATTTTTACATTTTAAACGATCACTAGATTCATTTTTTTATATAATCTTACATGCTAATAAAATACTAAAACTTCAGATACCTTATCCATCTAAAAAAGCAGTCCAAATGTTGTAATAAAAATCAGAAAAACAAAACTTTTCACGAAACGTGTTCAAACGTAATCAAATTTAAATTTGAGTGGAAAAAGGTTTTAACAAGGAGTTAACACCGTTTTACCCATAATGTAAGAGTTAATACTTTTCAAAGTTTACAGATTGAAGTTTTTGATATTGTCAACACTTTATGAATCTGAATCTAAGAACTGAGAGCCATCTTATATATAAAATATATCAGGGTGTCCCAGAAGTCGACGTCAAGCCGAAACCGGGTGATAGGCAAAGTCGTAACAGCTATCAGACAAATATTTAAAAAAAATGTATGTATGTGTTTTGAAAATTATAGGTCTTTGAAAAAAATATAGAAATTTCACACCCTACGGCAGTCTGTCAACTCCTGTTACTACAAATATTAACTTTTTTTAGATTTATTTTTACAATGTAATGATGAATAATGCATCTTCAAACTGGTGTCTCAACCTTACTGCCAACTTTTCTCGTTCAGGAAAAATTGCCACTTATTTCCCAACCAAGTATTCCAAAGTAAAACTTTGCTCAACTTTAACTGGCTGTACTGGAAAAAAATGTACTACGAGAGTTTGGCAAGTAACCTTAAAAGTTGGCGCATTTAATAAGGATTCCAAAATGGTATAACACTTAGAAGATTACTCGTTAACTTATGCACAATTTTTATTTGAAGAAAAACTGATGAAAATTTTTCAAAATTTCCTAATTAAACAGCGGTTATGAAGACGCACAAGGACCCTTAAGGATAACTGTTTGCACAACAGTGGGCGTCAAAATGCTGCTGATGATGATTTACCTTTACAGCAATGCTCAAACTGTTTTCCTTCAGCCGCAATACACGCTCGACATCTTCTTAAAAAGATCGGGTTATTAAACGAGCGAATCCACGGTTATTAACAAA
>CAVLJG010000001.1:34827925-34867264 GCA_963669975.1 Acanthoscelides obtectus
CCCCAGACGTGAGAGCAATACTCGATGCTAGGTCTTATCTGAGACTTGTATAGAGTGAGGAGGTCATATGGAGAAAAGTACTTCTTAGCCCTAAACAAATAGCTTAGCTTTTTCCTAGCAGCTACCGCTATTGACGATGTGTCCGAGAATCCATTCTTGCATGTAGAGTGCTGTCATCAACAAAGTTGTGGATTGGGTTCATCGTACAGGAAAGGAGGTCGTTGATATGTAAGAGGACCAATGTCGGAGCCAAGACCGATCCCTGGAGAACTCCCATGTTGACGTTGTGGGATGAAGAAGAGAACCCATCTGCAAAGCTCTTGTGGTAAGCCATAGGATGGAAGTTTGCATAAGAGGCTTTCGTGATACCAAGAGCAACGACATGACCCTCACCATAAGATTGGATAAGTTTACTCCACAATTACGTGACTTAAGCTAGGAGGTTCCCTATGGATCGCTAATACCAGAAACCATACTGCCTCGCGCTAAGCTCGTTATTTATGCACCTCCCCATCACCTTAGTTATAACAGAAAGCAAAGCTATAGGCCTGTAATAATTGTAAGGGTCGGTCTTATATACCTTTTTTTTGAATCGGTTGGACGTGAGCAGATTTCCAGTTTCCTGGGTTTTTCGTAACATATCTGGAAGAGACGCGAAAGATTTGGAAAAAGCTCCGCTTCACACTTCTTCGAGCGACAATAGCACCCATATTAAGATCTTATGCTTATGTTACTTCCAGCATAGTGTAGGGAACCTTTTGAATCGACGACACTCGTGCGTTGAGGGGGACGTCTATGGTGGAGTAGGCAGCAAAGATCTTGACAAGCACTTCCGCCTTAGCCTTTGAATCGGTTGCAGTCGTTCCATCCTGACACGTGAATGGTGGAAGGCTACTCTCGGTTATGGATCAACAGACAGCCGACGCATCCGCGTCAGCGAAACAAACATTTCTCCAAGGAAATGTGGAGAAGAAGTCTCTGCGCCCCTGCCAATCGCCATGTCCGTAATGCCAAATTTTGTGGCCTGGCAGTTTCTGTTGCCACAGCGGATTCTGACCGAAACCTAACCTCCACAACACCGTGGTCTTAGTTACCCAGGGGAGACAGGCCAGCAGTGCTGTAAGGGACTCAATGCGTCGTCAGGAAAAGATCCAACAGGCTATTGGCGCGTGACGAAATGCGGGGGAAAAAGTGGGGCTCGTCACCAGCTGGCCCAGTCCTGGGGTAATAGCGAACGCTTCAACTGCACGACCTGCTGCATCGGTCTTGTTTGAGCCCAACCATAGCTCAATTATGGGTTGAAATCACGAGAACTACCTCTGAAGCGGGGATTGATGTTCAGAAGTCGATCTTGATAGCGAGGTATTCAGTAGGTCATTCCCAGTTATAGTCCCCGGGAGAGCGATACAGGCATAAATTTGGGGGACGATTTGAAGTTGAGGCGAAGCCACAGAATGTCCTTGCGGTCTGATTTCAAAAGAAACGACTTTGGAGCAGGAAATACTACGAGCACTGTGGACCAAAGACATAACTCCCCCGTTCTTTCCGAGATTGAAGTGCACCTCGTAATTTGGGAAGCTAAGATGATTAATCGGTGCAGACTTTGAGATTTTTGTCTCCGACAAGAAGAGAATGGCGGGACGATTGGATTGCAGGTAGTGATGAACAGCATCATTGTTGCTGTTAATCCCGCAGATGTTCGTGGAACAAATTTTATCATCGATGTTCTTCCCTCGAGTCCATCCTACACCCACGCATTCCGAGAGTGGAGTGAGTTTATGTTCTGATTTCCCAGCTCTTGAGAGATCCATGATCATTAGTTCCTTTGATGGGAAATATAACCGACTGCGTAGCTTAGGTGTGGAAACAATCTTAAGACACCCCGGAAAAGCTAGCTGGTGGTACCGCCTCGGTCATCTGGTTCTTGACTACCACCTTCTTGGTGTTAATAATGTTGAGATAGCCTAAAGTGGACCGTTGGCCGAATTGTACTACCATTCGGCAATCGGTACAACTTCCGGAACAGCATTTGCCACCGCCCCGCTCAGTAGCGTAAGAATTGATCAAGAAACCCTGAAATGAGAGAATATGAATGGTCTTTCATCCATTTTGGCGTCTTGTACTGGTCTGTCTCTCGCATGTGTCGACATTATATGCGTTCAAAAAAACCTGCAGTTTCCCATCGAGAAAGCTTCTTCAAATGTAAGCCATAAGTTTAGACGCTCACCCCGTATAGTGTTACAAGATGTAATACTACTTCCCAAGATATTTAACCGCTTCCACCTTTATATCAAATTTCATTGAGTGAGGTTCAAAACTATATTTTGTTGTCAGTAGCCCATTGTTAATTTATTCTCTTCGGTATGCACGTTCTTAAAATATCCGTCAGACTCGAATGATTCAAATTGAAGATAATTATTACCTAAGAACCTGCCTAGCATCCTTGTTTTTTATTAATAACCTTGGCTTCATAAATATCGTGTCTTGATTCTCACTGGGTTTAAGAATTTCATCAACAGAGTTTATTCATAAGAAATGCATAGATTAGTCTGAGTAGTTTATGATGGTACAGTAGCGGTGAGAAGTATAATGTTTTTTTTTTCAGTTCGGTATGCAGAAATAATTGTGTGAGGAATTTTTGCATATGGATCTAGAAGTCGTTGATCGAAACCATTTTTCGAATTTTTTACTAGTTTATTGGGTTGACAATTCGAATGCCTTCCGAAACGAAACATTAACAACACTGATTTTTCCTATCTCGCTATATGTATCAATGAAATTTCGTACTCACGCCTTTAAATTGGTCGGACAGGCCTTTGGATCCAATTTTCGATATTTTAACCAAGGTTGAGCATTTTTACGATATTGGAAGGCTGGTCATGACTCATACATGGCTCAAGTTTGTTTTACTGAAGAAAACCTATAGAAACAAGAGACTTGTTAAATCTGAAACTCCTAGGTCGAACAGTTCGCCTGGAGACCGCGTTAGAAAAAGACATAGAATACTTTTTAAGTTATCGTTGAAGATACAACAACGAGAGAAGCATGTCCCTAAAAAACGGATGCGCTGGTTTTTTGCTTTTATTTCGCATGCGCACTGGCGGGGAAGTATTCCTTTCGCGAAAGTTTTCGAAAATGAGATATTGTTTTTGGATGTTATATGACATGTGAATACGTCACGGAAAACCATGTCACTCATTTCCGTGGCTCTCTGTCTGTCTGTCGGTCTGTCCGCTAATTTTATAACCTGAAACATGGAAAGCACCGGTCGGATTTCGATGACATACTTACACAATGTTACTACTATGATAAGGACGCTAAAATTTTTGGTAAATCGGTCCAGTGGCAGCGGAGAGAAAAAAAAGTTGCCCAAACTTCGTTTTTTGACGTTTCAGACGATCCTGACCGTTTTCGGAAACTTTTTGTAGGAGCTAAAAATTGGGGGTCAGAGATTGCAGGGGGTGGGGGAGGGTAAATCTCAATTTTTTTCACGTTGGTATATATACGCCTCCAATCCCAGTAATTCTACGCACATATTAGGCATATTTCACTCATCATAGATTTACCAATTAAATATCTCCTACAGTCGGGTGACATACGTGCGACGTGGCCCTCGAACTGATGACATCGTAGCGTGGAAAGTACAGCGTCAACTTCTTGACGCCATTCCGATGTCACGCTTGGTTATTTAACCATGCTTGGTCATTTAACCACAGACGTTACAAGAATATACACAATTTTGAAATACACATATTTTTTACCATAATAAACGTATAGCGATTCTCTCTACTAAGCACTTCACTTTCTATGCCCAACATTCTTGTTTGTATCTTTTAAAACAAGTGCGAGAACTTCGTATGCAAGTCTTACATATGGGGGTAATGGAAAGCATCAAGAGGAGGAGAAAACTTATATAGCACAAATTTTTTTGCGTGGGACTTAATTGAAACTACTTGAGTCGCCACAAGCTAATGGGGTTAATGCCTTACTTGTGTCTATTCAAAATCGGTTAACCAGGTCAGCTTGGTTAATATCCGCCGTTCAAATTTTTTGTTATTCCAATACTGATAATCCATCTTCTTTTTTCGGAAACCATATGTATTATCTCTCAATAGCCGCTAGGCAATTTTTGGTAACATCCTTGAATGGTTGACCTTTTATGCGGATTACGTAATTTCCAAGGAAATTAAGATTCTAATAGTTTTTTATATTAGATTTTATAGCTGTGTGATTTATATATATTATATATTAAAAGTTGAATATCAACAGTAACGTGAGAATGAATGTTAATTACTTTTCTGTGATTGCTAGGTCAGTTACAAAAGTTGCATAATTATATACACGTATTCAAGGCAAATGCGCCGTGGTTTTTCATACACAGTGATTTTTAGAAAAGTTCCTCCTTCTATGTATTTCTTTGAATAGGGCATATTAGCAAACTGAAATTCTGGATTATGAAATTAACGCAGGAATACTATATTTTAATGTGAAAATAATGGTTAAAAATTTCAAGATGATGGTTGGGCGCTATTTTTCTAGCACTTTTAGAAATGAAATGAGGGGTCATATATATTTTGAACACTTATGAGCACTTTTTATCCCAGAAATATAAAATCACTCTATTTCAAAATGGCAGACTGGGAAGTTGACAAACTGGTGTTTTCTACATTGAATCGCTTATCGAGTACTTATCTCAACTCATCACCAAACGCTATAGTTTTAGTATGTTGTGTCAGTCTTCTTTTTTTGAATACAAGGTTCTTCTGTCTGTATGCAACTAATTATACTAATTTTGTCCAGCGCCTGATTGAAAACATCTTTAGCAACGTCAGGTCGTTTGTAACAATCTCTGTGGGTCTCACTTTTTTATTTGATTGTTCAGTAAATATGATTCGGTCCTATTCTAACGATAGGTATACAATGCTACTTTTTCTCACTCACCGTTTGATTCAATTATTACACCACATTACGTATGCATCACATAAAAAACGACATTGATCTATCCACAGAACACGAATACAGCTTCGCGTCTCGGTGAGCATCGGTTTTTGAATGAAACTGAAAGAAAAGCACCGGCTGAATATGCTATTTCAATGCCGATACCATACCGGTGACTGTTAAAGGTAAACATAGTTGATAGGGATTCCACTTGAAAAAATCAAACGTTATACACCTACACGTGTCAAACGGATTCGTGTTTGCTTATGTCGTACTTAGGTACGTCTCCAGTACAATAAAGTTGCTTCGCATATAGCATATCACAACTTACGCCGTGGATCACTTTGCAACATGTGCCCGGCATTTTTGTACGGACGAAGTGTTACAGATATTCAAGGATCTCTTCCGCTCGCATGTTACGAGGACTGTAAATTAAGAGTGTGATTTTTTTTATTCAAATATAATTACAATTTTGTATTGTTACGCTTAAAATAACGCCCTTCTGAAGCTACAAAGCGCTGGAGACGGTTCTTCCACTCCTCGTAGCAGCGTTGAAACTCCAAACTCCAGCTGGTCGGTTATAGCAGTTTGAACGTTATCGACCATCCCAAAATGTGTTCCGTTGAATGATTTTTCAACTTCGGGAAGAGAAAAAAGGAGGAGGAAGTACACGAATGTTTTTACTGGCCCAAAGGTCGTTTATTGACAGTTTCTATGTAACAAGGAGCATTATCGTAATGCAACACGGAGTTGTTCTTGATCTGATGGTGGCGTGAGTCAAATTTAACTTTTCGTTCTGACTGTTAGCCGACGATCTAAACGCACAAGATCCCAGATTCTGTCGATATTTTCATCGGTTCTTGAACATCAAGGCCTTCCGCTTCGTGGTTCATCTTCAATCGACTCCCTCCTGAAAATGCATTAAACCACCGTAAAACCTGGGCTCTTGATAAAACACTATCTCCGTAGAATTTTCCCAAAATCGTTATTTTTTCCTGGCTTTATTTGAGATGGGATTTTAAAATAAAGAACATTTTGGCACTTTTTTCCACTACAAAATGCAATCGCCTCTTGTCCTCATTTATCAACTTCATTTTATCTTACAGACGCCATATTGGACTTTTGAATAGAATATTCTATTCTGATTCCCAAAAATCAGTTTTTTTACACCCAAAACAGCCGCGCAGGCAGATGCCTAAATGCCAGGGTACCGCGGCCAAAGAAAAGCCTCCTCTTGTTGATTATTCGAGAATCCCGACACCATAGCGGAGGAGCGGTCGTATCGGCCAGTTCTGGACGTACGAAGTTCGACACGGTTAGGATGGAGGCGGAAGTGACGCGGGTCTGTCTGGTAGGCACGTATCGCGCAGGCATCATGGAGGAGAGTTCTGAGGAGCAAAGCCCATTGGCTTACCCATTTATCGGCTATAAAAAACGTTATTTTAGCACTCTGGAGTCGCTCTACACGGCACCTCAGATTGTTTATGAAATGTGCTTAGGAAGCTGTGAAATCGTATGAATAAGGCCCGATTCACAAAATAACCATCCCCAATTGCATAATTATATCCATGAGACATGGGTATGCTTCCGCAATGATCGTGACGAGTCTATGATTGAATGATGTTTCTCTGTTCTCTTTTTTATTATTTCTGTCTCAGTGAGTGCGTGAGTGTATGTGATTTAAATCTGTCTACACACTTTACACACTATTAGGTTGTACTCGTTACTTCTCAGTACTATATGTCTTGATCATTATTTTTTTGTATCTGTAATTTTTTTATGTTTGTTATTCTTATGTAGCCCTGGTTAGTACCAAAAGCAGCTATTAGCTGATATACCCGCCAGGTCAAATAAAGGCATATTATTATTTTTATTATAATTGAAAGGGTCTTCAAAAGAATAGGACACCTCAGCTTAACCTAGTGGTTACCATGGGAAGAAGACTTATTGGATCAGGGTTATGTAATCAAGTCGACGATCTCACTCGCTCATCTAAACTGTTGCTCAAAAATAATTAGAGCATAATTGCAAACAATGTGTTTCTCTCCTCTTAGTCCACAATCTGAATCCGATCGAATTTCTTTGGAATGAACTTGATCGGGCCCTCAAAAAACAATTCACAAAATGTGCTCCGAAACAACGCGAAAAAGGCGTCGGGCATCTTGAAAGATCTATTCTTGAGGAATAGAATAAAATATAGAATACCATGAAGGATTGAGTATGAAAAAAGGATGTGCAAATATACCTAGCGTTACAATGCGTCTACAATACTATTATATTAGGTATATTAGACTAGGGAGTAAAATAAACAAAAATTGCTTCATATCTAATTTGTTCCTTATATGATCCAGCTTGTATCTTTTACTTCCCGCGCTTATTGGCTTGTAATCACGAAAAACCATGTCACTCATATCCGTCGGTCTGTCTGTCGGTCTGCCTGACGGCCTGTCTTTTGGTCTGTCTTTCTGTCTGTCCGCTAATCCTTGACCTGTCTATAACTTGGAAAGTACCGCTCGGATTTAGATGAAGTTACCAGACAGGATTAGTACACTATCCCAAGAACGAAAAAATGATAATAATCGTGCAAAGTTCGTATTTTTACGTTTCAGAGGCTCCTGTTCATTTACGAAAAAAAAATTGTAGGGGATAAAAATTGGGGATTAGGGGTTGGGGCGTGTGCATCTCAATTTTTTACGTTGGTATATTTATACGCCTCCAACCCCAGTAATTCTACGCACCTAGTAGGCATATTTCACTCATCATATAGTAGATCATCATCATTTATACGTAAAACTTGGAAATATCTCCAACAATCGCATATCGGTTCCTGTGACGTGGTCCGGCTGATGGTCGTGAGTTGCAGTCGGCAGTGGCTTCCGTGCTGCTGTGGGCTGTATGCTGTAATACATCGCCATCCGCGCAACGATCATGTGCGCCCGCAGGAATTTATCTAAGGGGAGGAGCAGGGTCATTTAATTTCTTGTTATACATTTTCGTAGCTAACTTTTTTCTCAGGAGGGCTAATATGCCGAAGATAATTGTTTACGAACGATGACAGTGTAGTACAGAGTCGACTTGACGGCATTTTTTCATTTTCAATTAGACATTTTGAACAGTAGTGTACCAGACATTTTGACAGTCTGCAACCTGCTGTGGCACATGTGCCCAGTCAGGTGCATGTTGCGCAACATTCACCGCGTATATGTGCCTGCAACTCTTTGTAATGGAAACCTACCTTTAGTAGTTATCACTCTGTGATTAGGCATTTTTGTTGTGATTTCGTTATATTATGCAAGATGATGCCTTGTATTTTTAATTGATAACATACTAAGTTGCATACATACGTAACGTGCAGTTTTATTTGTAATTGGCTTCGAAATGGGATACAATATACAGATTTGATCTTTAAAATTACACCGTTCCGGAATGATAGTCGTTATGTTAGAGTTAAAACCGGTCTTAGTAACAACGCGTTTTCCCTAGTTGAAAATAGCTTCAACTGAATGTCGTTGTTACAATTAGACAACTAGAACTGAGAAACAAAGTATTTTGTCAAGGTGGTTCACTTAAACCTGTTTTATCCGACGCTAAAAGTCATATCCTCTGATTAGTTGGTGTGCTGATTTGATCTTTCTTTATCGTAATTATTTGAAATTAATATTGTCACTATGGCATTACTGTTGAATTTTAATATCCCTTAATATTCCTTCGGTGTATTATTGTTATTTTTGATTAATAAATATTGAATCATTACTAATTGATATTTTAATAAACAATATAACCAACCTAATGTTATATTATTCTATCCAAATAAAAAAAATTACGCCTATGTATTGATTTGTCACCTTGTTAGACAATGGTAGGCAAATGAGCTATACACCAAAACTACCGAATTTTTTCGATAAACAGTGCAATGCAAACATATAATGTATTTTTCATGAGTATCGAATACGTTTTGTCGTCTACTGAGGTGAACAGTTGATCACAAAATCGACATCTTTGTATTATCTATGTAACGTTGGCAATAATATACATCAGGACCGTATTCAGAGCGTTTGTTCACATATCTGGATTATACTTTTAAATGATTGGGAATTGTGACAATAAAATGTACGAAATGCAGATAAAAAATGTTTATTAGAAAATTATTATAATTGATCTGGGATTTATTGATTACAAGGTGAGTCAAGGAAGGCTGCGTTGTCCTGTACAGTAGTTGGAATTTTAGCTGTAAAAATATACGGAGTGACAAAAACAGTAAACACCTGCGTATGTTTATCCGATTTTAATAATTCTTGGCATATATATTCAGTGTCCCTTACTAGTAAAATGATTAAATTTTCAGCTTGATTCGTCAACTGACTGCAGAAGCTGGTTCAATAATGTTACATTTTTGTAATATCTAACTTGTAAGAATTAACTGAGTAATGTTCAGGCCTAGTTTAGAAAATCGAACCTCTATCAACGCGGTTATATACTGCCGCACATTCTGAATTAATTGTGTAGCTGTTTCATTGCCCTTTAAAATCATATGGTGTGTTTCATGTTATAAAAAGTAGATATGTTTAACATAGTCAAAAATGGTTTAACTCATTTTATTCCTGTCTTGAAATGTAGTTATGATCATTAGCAGCCATTTGGCTTGTAGCGTTTTCTGCGAAGGGACTTTTCTAAATAAATTAATCTGTAGCGTACAAAGAACCACAACAAAAGATCTAAAAATAGATCTGTCTACCTGGCGTTGGCGGATCCCACAGAATTATGTGCCACTTGTCAATATGGGGAGTTCTGATATGTCACTAGATAATCAGCTGTTATTCTACTGTAATGGATACTCGTGAAACATACCGTAAGCTGGCTTCTTCTAACCTATTCGTTAAACGTGACACGTCACTTCACTTCGCGTCTTTCCTGTGTGCGGGCTATCATTAATTATGTATAGTATGACGTAACACAGCCGAAGAGTTTCGCAGCTTTTCTCTTCGCTTCTATTCCCCTTATTAAACGAGTACCTGCAAGAATCGGGGTGCTTAGACTCTGGTTCAATTTTAGTACTTTTTGTCTTGAGTTGTTGAATACAGGCAATTTTACTCTTTGCTTCAGGTTTTTGTGTAAAGGCCAGAGAAGTGGCAGGACAAAAAGTATTTGTGAATATCTGCAAAACAGAAGCTATACCGCCACCAAAAGAAATATCTGTAAAAGAATTGCACGAAATCATAACATCGGAGTGTCCTGGAGATTATAGAGTAGGAATATCATACCGTAGGAGGATAATATGAAAATTTCTCGGCCTGATGTAGAAAGAGCTCTAGAATCAATGAATATTCATACTCGTAACACCTGCATAGGTGCGCATGTCTTTGTTCGTATGACAAGTTTCAACTTGTGTTCAAGTAGCTTGTCTTCACGAAGTTTTGTAGGGCACGTCTTGCGTGGGCTGTGCTATCGGGTGGTTTAGCTTTAGCCCATAAGGAAATTGTTCCAAGGTTAACAAAAGCCTAGGTAAAAGACAGTAAAATGTAAATGAGAAAATTGAGTTAAAAGTTCTGGATCTTATCGAACTAAATACATAGTATTATTATGACAGTACAGAAGAGAATGAATATTGCATAGTTACCTAACTTTATACAGAGTCATTTAAATGTAATTTCGGATCATAATTGTTGTTTAGGCCTAAAATGAATTCATTCATTCCGTCCTTAATTATTGTAAATCATAAGGCAGTAACATGTGATTTACTGCTTTTGTACTTTGAAAATACAAATTTACTGCCTTGTTTCGGAAGGAAAAACGCAGTATTGCAGAATTCGATTTTATTTTCATACAATTTGTTCATATTGAAATCCACATAAATAGCACAAAACCAAACCTGTTCAACATGAATTTAACAATTATATGATTACATTGAATAATTACACTTAACAAAAATAATTATATAAATAATCTTGAAACACCATGTTTACTTATATGGGAAGTTAAACGAAGAATATTTTTCAAAATTATTCTTTTGGAGACATAGTAATTTGTTATTTATAACGATAAATACTTACAACCAATAGAATTGTTACATAAAAAAATAAATAACTAAGTACCATATCGTCAATCGTTCCTACAATAATTATTGCAGATCGCCTTTATGGCCTCCTTGATTTTGATAGTATTTTCTCTCATTCAAAAAGACTAGGGTATTTCTAGATTTATACGGTTCCGGGTCACCGTCAGCGCTCTTTTATTGTTTTCTTTTTGAAGTGAAGTAATTTTAGGAAGAAAATTAATTTTCTGTCAAAACAACGCATCTTCTCACAAATGAGGGTTTGCAATGGGAAAACTGTGGGATTTGGGGAATGATTTGCTTAACCACCACTCCTATTCTCCTGTTCTCATGATTTAGTACGTTCAAACTTCCGTCTGTTCCCAAAAAATTCTTTTTGGAAAGCGCTACGGTTGCCGCCCCACTTTTGGCTCTAGGGCAAAATACCTCTATGGTTGAGATGACCGTAGATGAATATATTGACAGACTTTCACTTCACTTTCAAGTAGGAGTCCTAATGATGAGAAACATTGAACTATGAGTGTTAGAGTCAAATCGGATTATGCAAAAAAGTAAAATAATGCTTTAACTGAAAGTTGCAGTCTTTCATTTTCGGCCCGAGATTTTTTCACTTACCGTCGTAATATCTAATTAACGTCTCTATACAGGGTGATTGAGATAAGTATCCTATGCATGGGAATGTCAATACCTGGGTGATACACAGCTTAGGTTAGATTAGGAAAAAGTTGCATTCCTTGGAGCATATTTACATGCCGATGAGAAACTTGTAAAAACTTAATGGCTTATAGTACCTCAGATATTTGGGAAAACCTAAAATTTGGCTAAATCATTTTAATTTTTTTGAATTTATTTTAAAAAACGACAGCATTTTCCATTGCACTTTTTATGCACTACATGATGGGGTTTTTAAATTTTGTGCCCGATGGTCCGAAAAACGTACACCCTGTATCTAATAGAATGTTTTATACACATTCATCGATGTACCACATGTTACATTTATTCTCTTGGTTGGGTGGAAAAATGCATTTTTCTGTTTTTTTTTAAGTAGTTGCAAACAAATGCTTGACTTGACGTGAATACCTGTCACCGAGTATTGTTATTATTGTGTATTGTTAATATTTGTTATCGTCAAAGATGCCAGGCGGTCATTTTAGCAATGAAAAAAAGATGAAAGACGGCAGCCAAGTAAGTCCGTTTTCTTAAAGTTGGCTCGAAATTTAAATGAATATGGTTCCTTCAAAAAGCCTAATATATCTCGAAAAAAGGAATCAGAGGAAACTCAAAATAGAGTATATTTCTCAGCGATTTCCCGGAAGGTGAATTAGAACCTCCAGCAAAGTGTCCTGTCTAGGGCGTTCCCCGGAGTTAACTGCTCTGGACTTTTTTGTTTGGGGTTTTATTAAAAACCAAGTTTATCAGCATACTTTTGAAACTAAATAGCAATTAAGAGAATGTGTGATGGAAGCATTTACTATGATTACACCTGAAATGTTACGTGATTTTTTTAATTCTACTGATAGATCAAATTTATATTTAGAAAATAGTGGCAACCTATTTGAACACGTATTGTGAAAAAAATAGAAATTTTAAAAATGTATTCGTTATTCTGAATATTACTAGTAGTACTCTAATCATATTAGACGAAAATACCGCTGGTTTGCAAAATAATTGTAAAGTCTGGTTTTATTTCTGCAAGTTGTTCAAGGGGGTATTCAAAACATGGACGCATAAAATCAGTACACCAATTTTTGTGGGATAACTTGTTATTCGACAACAAAGAATGAGAAAACGTGTTTTTTGGGATTCAATGGAAAGTGTTGGCAGGAACGAAAAAACTCTTCATATAAGATTTGTAAGTATTTATAAGACCAACAAAATGAGACTACACTTGAAAAGATCCGACTAATAGCAAAAAAGTTATGGCCGAAAACCTAGGCAAAAACACAACAAAATTGCAGTAGATTGGTCAAGTAGTTTTTGAAAATTTCCAATAGCTTATCCCAAAACACCTATTTTCCGACCATCACTACTAGTTTATTGAGCAATATACAGTTCAATATAGTTCAAATTACATTTTATAGCAAAATACACTAGTTTAAATGTTATTGTTATGCAAAAAAGGATGGGTTACGTTTTTTCTTCTAAACAAATTCAAACATTTCGTATTTGTGAGTAATTCGCAACAATAGATGATAGAAACATCCGCTTTGTTTTAAAATCTGTATAATCACGTATATTTTTTGAATATCGTAGCGCATTTGTTCAATTACTCACAAATACGAAATGTTTGAATTTGTTTAGAAGAAAAAACACGTATTCCTTTTTTGCATGAAACTAACATTTATCTTTCGGAATGGTTTGTGATTCATATCGGCAAGGTAAACACGTGTATTTTTCTATTAAATGCTCTTTGAACGAACCCTGTATATTGCTCAATAAACTAGTAGTGATGGCCGGAAAACAGGTATTTTGAGATAAACAATTAGAAGTACTAAAAAAACTACTTGACCAATATAATCCATTTTTTTTTTGTTGTTATTTAGAAGTATGAATCTTACGGGTTTGAAGAATTTCAAATAGTTGCGTGAAATTACCGTCGCATTACCAAGTGCCAAAACCTGCATTTTGCCTCGTTTATCGGCCATAACATTTTTACCTAAAAATCTTGTCTGAAAAGTTTTTTCGTTCCTGTCAACACTTTCCAGTAAATCCCAAAAACACGTTTTCTCATTTTTCTCATTCTTTGTTGTCAAATAAACAGTTTTGCCACAAAAAGTGGTGTACCCATTTTATGCGTCCATGTTTTGAATACCCCCTTGAACAACTTGCACTAGAAAAACAAGACTTTACAATTATTTCGGAGAAATTTGCTAAGATGATTAGACTATAGATTAAGCATAGTTTTATAAAATTTTACCCCATCACACAATCTTACATCAAGCATTTGGTTGCAACGCCTACTTGAATAAAATAAAAAAAATGCATTTTCCTTTATAACTAAGAAAACAAATGTAACATGTGATACATCGTTGAATTCATAGAAAAAGATGCTATTAGGTTTTTAGACCATATAAAAAATGCAAGTGGAAGATGGTTTCTCGAAAACGTAATGTCGGGCACAAAACTTAAAAACATCATGTAGTGCCTAAAAAGTGCTATTGAAAAATGTCCATTAGTTTTTTTGGTATTCCTTAAAATAAAGTCATAAAAAAATAAAAACGATTTAGCTAAATTTTAGTTTTTCCCGAATATCGAGCTATGAAATGTTCACAAGTTGTTCAACGTCATGAAAATACGCTGCAAAGATCGCAGCTTTTTCCCAATTTAACGTAAGCTGTATCTCCCACAGGTGTGTGTGCGGGTGTGTGTGTGTGTGTTACACTTGAGCATCGTAGTGAATATAAATTGCAATATTGGCTGACTCGGTGTGTGATTAGCGCCACGCTCTATCATGTATGACAAATTGCTGAATGGACAGCACTGAGCATTTGCACCAATTTACCTTTTCTACGATTCTCGAGTCGTATACTATTTGTAGTAACACACTGTATATCATTCTTATAGGTACCAATGAGCATTGGAGACGTAAAATCAGAAAAAGATAACAAAGGACAACAAGTCAAAGTTATTGATGTCGCGATACATCCAAGCTTCTTTCATAAAGTCGATACAATTGAGGAGTTCAAGAGCTTCTTTATAGCTGTGGTATTCTCTGGGTAAGACAATTTTGCCGAAGTAAATAATTTTTAACAGTTTCACTCACTTAGGCTAGAAGATAAATACAAGATAATTTTTGAAGATGAGAAAATACTTTTACGAAACAAAAGGGCATTTGGAAAACTACAGCAACATAGGATTCAACAAAGAGAGGTTGCTCAAAAAATGCAAGAAGCCCCAGGACAAAAGTCACTTATTAGTGAACTGACAGGGGAAACACAGACAAATTCTAAGGTTATTGATTATTGTGTGGAATGTTCACTCGAGAAACCAAAGCATTTAGTAAATTTATATTTTTAGGTGATGATAGAGACGATATCGAGTACAGAAACTCCAAGAAGAGAACCAATGTATAGGTTGTTCAAAAAGAAAGTCGGTCAAAACTGTCTTTATGGAGAATTTAAGTTACCTGATGTGGTTAGTATAATTATTAGATAGTATTATTTTGAAGTTTATTCTTTGGAGGTTTTCGAAAGCCTGCATTCTTCATCATTTTTTAAGAAACATTCGGAGATCAATGGATCGCCTCGATTATGTCTTGCTCAAACCTCAAACTCCGGTCTTAAATCTCATCGATTACTTCTTACAGGTCATCTAACGTCATAAGTAACATGTCATAAAAATTATAAATCGTTTTCCTGTATATTTTGCAGATTTCTGCAAAGGAAGTAACCTTGGACGTCGGTGAAGATAGAATTATTTTGGAGTCAAAAGCTAGAGGCTACCTCTTAGATATTTTTGTTCCTTACATAGTTAAACAAAAGGGTTGCACTTCGACGTTTGATAGGGCTAGAAAGGTAGGATTTCTGTTAGTTCAAATTATTTTTAATACTTTCGAGTATTTTTATTTTTCAGACATTGACACTGGTAATGCCACTTGTTGGGGGATAAAAGCTTTCTTGGAACGTTTCGTCGCGGTTTGATATAAAATATAAGTTAATATTACGAAAACATGTATGCATTGTTATAATATATATATATATATAATAAAAGAGTGAAATGCTTTAATTAGTTTATTTTTAAGGTCGGCATCCACAGTGTCCCACTAAACCCATCGGAGGCCATGGGCCGTGAAACTGAATGAGGCCTCCATTTGTTAAGAAATTGATCATTATATAATGGTTAAAAAATTAATGACACAAATAGGTGAAAAAATCGTTTATTTGTATTGTATTTTATTCTTATAATTATTATAGTAAGTGTGAAGTGATCAATGCGAAGAGAATAAGTGAAATCCTCCTAAATGCACTAAATTGTGACGTGCCTAAAAACGACAAGTAACAAATGATGACTATTTTTAAAAAAATCTTCCGCCCTCAACAATAACAAAACAAAACGTTATGTTCCAATAAAATAATAGTTTCTTTAACAGCAAAATGCTGGTATTCGTATATTTATGCATCTTTAAATATCAGGCAGATTTTGATTATTTATGAGAGAATTTTATGAATGTTTTCGCACCTAAATTTTGCTAAATCTATTTTTTTTTTAAAGTGTTTTTTCACACACATGGAAGTCTTTGGTGCAAAAAGGTGTTAAATCAGATTTTATAGTTTGGAGATAATTGGGCTCAAAGTTTAAATCCTGACATTTTTTATTGAATAGTGTTAGGGCTGCTTTTATTATTTTAGACACATAAAGTATCTCAAATAGACAGTCTTGTTAAAAAAATTGTATTTATTATCAAAAATTTGAAGTTGTGTGTGCTTTGCAATTTTAAAAAACTTATTTTTACATTTTAAACGATCACTAGATTCATTTTTTTATATAATCTTACATGCTAATAAAATACTAAAACTTCAGATACCTTATCCATCTAAAAAAGCAGTCCAAATGTTGTAATAAAAATCAGAAAAACAAAACTTTTCACGAAACGTGTTCAAACGTAATCAAATTTAAATTTGAGTGGAAAAAGGTTTTAACAAGGAGTTAACACCGTTTTACCCATAATGTAAGAGTTAATACTTTTCAAAGTTTACAGATTGAAGTTTTTGATATTGTCAACACTTGTATGAATCTGAATCTAAGAACTGAGAGCCATCTTATATATAAAATATATATACAGGGTGTCCCAGAAGTCGACGTCAAGCCGAAACCGGGTGATAGGCAAAGTCGTAACAGCTATCAGACAAATATTTAAAAAAAATGTATGTATGTGTTTTGAAAATTATAGGTCTTTGAAAAAAATATAGAAATTTCACACCCTACGGCAGTCTGTCAACTCCTGTTACTACAAATATTAACTTTTTTTAGATTTTATTTTTACAATGTAATGATGAATAATGCATCTTCAAACTGGTGTCTCAACCTTACTGCCAACTTTTCTCGTTCAGGAAAAATTGCCACTTATTTCCCAACCAAGTATTCCAAAGTAAAACTTTGCTCAACTTTAACTGGCTGTACTGGAAAAAAATGTACTACGAGAGTTTGGCAAGTAACCTTAAAAGTTGGCGCATTTAATAAGGATTCCAAAATGGTATAACACTTAGAAGATTACTCGTTAACTTATGCACAATTTTTATTTGAAGAAAAACTGATGAAAATTTTTCAAAATTTCCTAATTAAACAGCGGTTATGAAGACGCACAAGGACCCTTAAGGATAACTGTTTGCACAACAGTGGGCGTCAAAATGCTGCTGATGATGATTTACCTTTACAGCAAATGCTCAAACTGTTTTCCTTCAGCCGCAATACACGCTCGACATCTTCTTAAAAAAGATCGGGTTATTAAACGAGCGAATCCACGGTTATTAACAAACTCAGCTGCTTCCAATAGTCTTTGCCGTAGCTCAGCTACATTTTGAATCGGCTTGAAATACGCTTTTTCTTTTACAGTTTCCCAGTAAAAAATCTAAAGGATTCAAATCAGGTGATCGGGCTGGCCACGATATTGTTTTGATCGAGATACTCTCTCACTGAGAGTGCATAGTGCGCTGGGCAGCCATCATGCTGAAACCACATGTCCCTGTAAATACTCAGTGGCACGTCCTCCAATAAATTTTCTAAATCATTTTGCAAAAATCCCAGGGCAGAAGAGCTTGAACACGCTGTACGTGGTATGGATGGAGCACGTTTTTTTGCAAGATTCCATAGGCTGTACTTTTGGGCATACCTGTTTTTAGTTCTATTGCACGCACTGAAGTACCCGGGTCTTCTTCGACAGCTCCTAGCACCACGTCTTCGTAAGGAAGGAAAGATCTTCCCTCACCGTGTGATTGGTTTGGTAGTTGGCCCTCTGAGAACAGTAAGCGGTGCACATTTGTGAACACTCGATGCTCTGGATGACGAGCTGCATTCGCGTACCTCTCACAGTAAAGTCTCGCTGCAGCACTAGCGTTGCATCTGCATTCCTCATAAATGAGGTGCATGTTAGCATATTCTTGTACGGTGTACACGGACATAGCGGCACTGCACAATCACACTATCAAAGATAGTCTAAGGAAAGCAAATGTTGTTTTGAAGAGCAATTAAACAGTCCAAATCCAAATAAGATGCGCAGTAAACGAAGGAGTACTGATCGGTATCGAAGTGTGCAATAGCAAGTAAGTGATGTGCTTCATCCATACCACATACAGCGTGTTCAACCTCTTCTGCCCCGGGATTATGAGCCCCGAGTTGCTTTTTGTCGCACAATGTTAGAAAGACACAGGAAAGATCCACAATTCTTTGAAAAAATTTTATGGTCGGATGAGACCACATTTAAGAAATATGGGTACATGAACCTGCATAACTTAGACGAGTGGCACGTAGCAAACCCACATTTGATGAGAGAAGATAAATCTCAATATCGCTTCAAGATAAACCATTGGACAGGAATTTTAAATGGTAAAATAATCGGTCCGTTTGAGTTCCCAGAGACTTTGACTGCTGAGGTTTATTTAGGTTTTTTGCAAAATCATTTAGAAAATTTATTGGAGGACGTGCCACTGAGTATTTACAGGGACATGTGGTTTCAGTATGATGGCTGCCCAGCGCACTATGCACTCTCAGTGAGAGAGTATCTCGATCAAAACTTTCCAGGCAGATGGATAAGGCGGTCTGGTACAATACCGTGGCCAGCCCGATCACCTGATTTGAATCCTTTAGATTTTTTTACTGGGGAACTGTAAAAGAAAAAGTGTATTTCAAGCCGATTCAAAATGTAGCTGAGCAACGGCAAAGACTATTGGAAGCAGCTGAGTTTGTTAATAACCGTGGATTCACTCGTTTAATAACCCGATCTTTTTTAAGAAGATGTCGAGCGTGTATTGCGGCTGAAGGAAAACAGTTTGAGCATTTGCTGTAAAGGTAAATCATCATCAGCAGCTTTTTGACGCCCACTGTTGTGCAAACAGTTATCCTTAAGGGTCCTTGTGCGTTTTCATAATCGCTGTTTAATTAGGAAATTTTGGAAAATTTACATCAGTTTTTCTTCAAATAAAAATTGTGCATAAGTTAACGAGTAATCTTCTAAGTGTTATACTATTTTGGAATCGTTATTAAATGCGCCAACTTTTAAGGTTACTTGCCAAACTCTCGTAGTACATTGTTTTCCAGTACAGCCAGTTAAAGTTGAGCAAAGTTTTACTTTGGAATACTTGGTTGGGAAATAAGTGACAATTTTTCCTGAACGAGAAAAGTTGGCAGTAAGGTTGAGACACCAGTTTGAAGATGCATTATTCATCATTACATTGTAAAAATAAAATCCAAAAATCGTTAATATTTGTAGTAACAGGAGTTGACAGACTGCCGTAGGGTGTGAAATTTCTATATTTTTTTCAAAGACCTATAATTTTCAAAACACATACATAAATTTTTTTTAAATATTTGTCTGATAGCTGTTACGACTTTGCCTATCACCCGGTTTCGGCTTGACGTCGACTTCTGGGACACCCTGTATACAGGGTGACTTCGAAGTTGAGTCATTTATTTTAACAGTGAGTAGATCTGATCAAAAGAAATGTTTTTTCCTTTAACATTTTTGTGGTAAAATTAAAGTAACAAAAGTTATAGCGCTTTAGAAGTTTGAGTACCGCCCTGTCTCAATAATAATATTATGTGCTCGTGTTTGGCAACAACGGATATAATCCGCCTTATCGATTCATCCTATCGGAAACAAAAAAGCGAAAGAATTTGAAACGCTGATCACCATGTTTTTATTCAGTCGATGTGTCAGTCGGTAACGCGTGAGTGAATAGTGGTGTTTGCTGCGTGGCTCAAACGAAATAGAAAATGGCACATGTTTATGCGGATCGGTTTCCCAATCGAGTGCAACCAACCCCTCGTGCCTTTGTTAATGTAGTACAACGGGCTCGTGAATCAGGTGACTTAAGACCTCACAGGAGAGGGCATGCCGGTGCTCCAAGACCTCACGATCAAATACAGGTCCGCACTGAAATACTTGTTGGGAGGATACTTTATAAAACAAGGTAATTTTTTTTTTATTTTTACACACATATTTTGGTTTATCTTCCTTCTACAATCATTATCTGAAAATTAATTACTCAACTTCAAAGTCACCCTGCATATATATAATTTTTAAAGGCTTAAGCTTAGAATGGTTTAGAGAACTTCTCTCGCATTACAACTGACATGCAAATAGTCAAAAAGTATTGTAGTGTCAGTGATTTTCTGGGCAGTTATTCACTAAAGACCCATTTAATAATAATCGAAAAACTTCTTTGGCGGAGCATCTAGAAACAGCTTCCATACTTGAATCCGTTGCACGAAAATGCCTATGATATCTTTGTTTTATGTATCACCTGCTCTTTATTAAATGCATCATAGATTTCCAGCAATTAGCTATTGCTACATCCAAAGCATCATCAGAAGCTTCAAGCATAAACTTTATCCGAACGATTTGGAAGGTTTTGTTAATTTCCTTCAATGCCGTGTTTCGTTGGGAAAGGTGTAAAAAACGGACTAAGCATTCAAACATGCAAGTTCGATTCGGATTGGCTCAAACGTTCATAGTGATTTCAAATAAATAAAATTATTTCTTTGTGACGTAGCTATTGTAATACACAAAACAATCTAGAAATTGAACATGTTTCTACCTTATTCTATCAAGCAATTATAAAAAAAAATATTTCATTAACGAAACGACCAGTTCGCACTATACTCAGGCAGCAGCGGTGACCGCAGTAGTAGACTCTTTGGTCTCCTGATCAGTCACCGTGCGCTGTGCGGGTTCGAGTCCCGTCCCAGGAGAAATTTTTCTCTTGGCTATGGATGTTGTGATAGTCTGTAGGTGGTAGACGGTCTCTGACTGTCGAACGTGGAGGTACCACCCGGCGGATCTCGTAGGCGGAGCCAGAATGTGTGCATGTTGCATGCACACGTGTTCCCTCGCCAGAGTCCGTGTGGCGTTCCCCTTTCCCCTGTATCCCCCTATAGCCCCACGGTACCCAATGGGTGTTTAGGCCTTAGGCCTTCGTGGTAGTTGGAGTATAAAAAAAATACTGCTTTTAGAATTTTCGCCTACCAGCTATAGGCCATTCAACATGGTAGAATTTCATGAAGGGACCAATCCGTGCCGATGACGCCATAGAGATTGTCGAACAGTCACCATTGAAGACACCACCGTCCTCGTGGGTTCATTTTCATTGTGTCATCTGTGCAAATCGTAAACGAAAATCCAAACGGTACACTGAAAATAGGATTGCAAATGGTGACCGCCTCAGCAATTCGATTGCTTTAGATGCACTACCAAAAATTAATTCATCAAGTGCTCACTGCTTGATGCGGACCTATGGACGCATACCTTTATCAAAACTCAATAATTTATTGATCTTATGTTTTCCTGGATTGTATTAAAACAATTAAATAAGTGCTTATAATATTGACCAAACCTAGCATAGTACTTCGGTTGATACGAAATAGCCCTAAAACCGTAAACACAGGCGCGTACTCCTTACATATCTCCATAAATGCAGATACTTCTTTTCTCTTAGGCGACTTCCAAGGGAGTTTCTCAAATAGTGTCAAACTGATAAAAATGCTCCGTTCTGCCTCTTCTAACACTGAATCGTAGCAAAAAATGATGATGATACTAGTTAACTGAAAAACATTTAGACTTTAGTATAACCAGCGGAAAAAGTTTTGACAATTTGCGTGATAATAAAATTAAGCGTGAGTTTTTAGTGCGGACTAGTTAATTAAAAAAATTGTAGCTCCTTATTACTAGGAAAATATTTCTATTTCTACATATTGTTTTTTTAATAAAAATGCCTACATTTTATAGCATTTTACAGGATGTGATTTGATATACTATTTAGTTTTCTTTCGAATTGTTTAGATATTGAACAATCTATCGAAAGAAATAATCAACTTTGACAACTTTTATAACTATAGTACTAAATTTTTCGTTAGATAGTTCATACAGCAGGGCGGTCAAAAACTCAAAATGAACGAGTTCCTCCCAGAATGGTATTTGTGTATATTTTCATACCTTTTGATTTCCATTTTCCAAGGCCAAATGGAAATTGTTACAATACCTTTCAAAATAAAGAATAATTCAAGGTGTCCCAATTTTACAAACCCCCATGAACCTAAATAAAGTTTATTAGATGGGAAATCGGAAACTGTGAAAATATACAAGGTTGCCGTTTAAAAGTTTTGAGAAATTTTTTAATGAATATAATTCAGTACTCTAAACTCATCTGTGAATCGTCAAACTGATAGTAGGTAATATGCTGTCACATTAGAAGTGTTACACCCAGAAAGAATAATTTCTTCAACTTGTTTTTTAGCAACATAGTGACTATATTTAAACCATACTGTGGCATCAATGTGAATGTTTTATCTTTGTTTTTGCTGACTTTTGTTAAAATGTTATCTCTTAGTTTTTGTGAAGAAAGCAGTTTTCAGAAACGTCCAAATTATCACCAGGTTAGCGACTTTGACAGGGGTAGAATTATTGCCTATCGAGATGTTGGTTTGTCCTATTGCAAAATTGGCCGCCGTGTTAATTGTACTGCAATGACGGTAATGCATGTGTGTTGTGTGTTGATACAAGAAGATAGAGGAATACGAAGAAGGCCAACTGGTCCAGCGAGGCGTATCAAAGAGCCTCAAGATAGGCGCTTCAGACAACTGGCCCTACGAGACCGTTTTGCTACTACGCGTTAGATCGCTGACCATTGGTTTGGAGAAGAAGGTAGACTGTTACTATGCGTATACTCTATCGCCGCATTCGAGCCTTTCGACTTTTTTCATACCGTCGACGGTTATTGCTTCCTCTGACTGCGGACCACTGTCGGCAACGTTTGAACTGGCGCAGAGAACGGCAACATTGGGAGGCAGGATGACATAACGTCATCTTCAGCGACGAATCGCGATTCTATCTAGGTACGCACGATAGTCGTAGAAGGGTTAGACGCTGTCGTGGAGAACGGCGTGATATTGTATTTGCTGTTGAGATGCATGTACACAGGACCGTTTGTAGTAATGGTTTGAGGGGCTATTGCCTATGGTAGCCGACCATCCCTTCCATTTGCTCAAGGCAATATGGCTGTTGCGCGTTATGTTGATGATGTCCTACTAACCACTTTACTGTCGTATGTATAGGGCCGTAAACTTGTCCTTTTTCAGCAAGACAACGCACGTCTCCATATTGCTCGTCGTACTACGGACTTTCTTCAAAAAGCAGACGTATTATTTTTTCTGGGTATAGCACTTCTTATGTCACTGAATATATCAAATTGCTTCGTTTGAATGGGGCTATCCAAGTCTGCTATAAAGTATAGGAGTTATGAGTCGCTCTGCAGAGATAAAAATATTTTCCAAGTGATACTAAGCATACCGTTAGCTACAATGTCTGCCAAAAACTGAACCTGTATATAAAAGAGCACGACGGCTAACTGCTTGGCTGACATATCAATGCAGAGCTGAAATTGCTGAATGTAGAAACTTTGTCGAGAGAAAAGCATAAATAAATACTAAAAGATTATCTACTTACAACGTTAACAGGCATGACAGTAACATGTACGAGAAAGGGAGTATCACTGAAAATGACCAAACTCAACCATCCAAGAGCTGAGAATATGATGGAACCCAATAAGAGAAAGATAGAGAATCCGAAGAACTTGTTGAAGCAATGCACTGCGCTCTTCATTTTTTTGTAATACACCCCTTGCAATGTCATTCTTCTAGTGAACTCAGAATCATCCAAACCATTTTGAGATAAATTTATTTTTTCTGTGAAAAATTGAAAATATATTTGTATACTTCAGGGCATATTCAAAAAAAATTTAAACTATGGCTAAGGCTAGAAAACATCGGAGAACAGCAGGGAAAACGATTTCTCTCCCTATAGAATATACTATTAATGAAAAAAATTTCCGCGGTGTCAAACTGTGGTAAAAATAGCCCGAAAACGTAGTCAAAATACAAGCTGTTGTTTGATGATACAATTGGTACAATAGTCTTTAAGATTGCTAATTACAGATCTGTTATCAGATGGTCTTTAAACAAAAAATAGCAGAATCAAAATGGCGGGCTACTAGCTCTGGTGATATTTGTCCGACTTGAACGGAGTACTATGTCTTTGATTTTTTGATGCAGCGAATCACGAATTATATGCCAAATTCTATACATAAGATGGTGGACACAAAATGGCAAACAAAGGGACTTTTCGGAATTCCATTTGTAATAGAGAATTTTGCACCTCTGGGGTTTCCAAATTGTTGTTTTTGAATCTAATGTTAATTTGCCTCAAATAATGTTGAACAAAACAGTATGATGAATATCATTCTGAAAAGTGCTAGTAGAATTTCGTTATACAGGGTTATCCAAATTAAGTGTCCACCATTAGTAACTTTGTTATTAGTGAAAATACAAAGTTGTTTGAATTAGCAAACTAGTAGCATTTTTAACGCTGGTAAAAATGAGAAATAAAAAAAAACAATTGAGAGTCGTTATTTTGATTTTTTTCAGTAGAATAACATTTTTTTAAATGGAAACCCCTGTATATTATATTTTTTTCTGTTAAAAGCATCAAATTTTAAACAAAAAAGTTCATAATGACTTTTCCGCTAAAGTCAAAAATAAAGTCAAAATAACGATAAATATTTTTAATTATTTGCAGTATTATAATATTAAGACGGCTATGAAAACAACATGGCGTTCGCGATTTGACAGCATTAAGATAAGCGACAAATTGTTAAACTGGACATACTCGCAACTAGAAGGCTTTGGAAAACAATGATAAAATCAAATAATGTCAAACATTAGTGTAAATACTTGTTTATAAGCTTTATTGTGTCATTAATTTAAAGAAAAATGTTCTCCCATGAAGAAAAGTGTGATATGTTAGAATGCTATTTAGTGTGCAGAAAATCCTCCTTGAGAGCAACAGTTAATTATATCCCGCTCGCATTCAACCGTATGAACGATATTTTCTGAGACTTTATCGAAAATTTAGGGGCAACGAAAATGTTTTTGCTAAAACAAGGGCAAAAAAAGAATTCATAATAAGCGAGGCCAGGGAAATTGCAGTTATTGGATATTTTGAAGCTTATCGTGAGAATTCAATAGCAGATATTCTCAAGGACTCTAATTTCAGTTATGGTACTGTTCAAAGGATTTTAAAAAAATACAAATTTATTCCGTATAAGTACCGACCAGTTCAAACGCTTTTGGCAGGGGATCCAGAGAGAAGACTTGTTTTTTGCCATTGGTATCTTAGCTTCTGTCGCCAAAATGTAAATAACTTTCGTTACCTTTTATGGACAGATGAATCAAATTTTTCAAATTCTGGAATGTTTAATAGAAAAAACCACCATTATTGGTCAAGAGAAAATCTTTTGTTAGTACATCCAAGAGGCCCACAAGTCCGTTTCAGTTTCAACGTTTGGTGCGGTATAATTGGTTCAAAAATTGTTGGCCCGTTCTTTTATGAGGGAACCCTAACTGGTGAAAGATATGTGGAATTTATGTCAGAAATTCTGACTAATGTCTTAGACGAATTGGATCTTATAAGTAGACATCATCTGCATTATCAGCAAGATGGCGCACCTGTCCACAACTCCAGAGGTACTTATCATTTTCTAAGTACTACTTTTAATGATCAGTGGATAGGAACAAATGGCCCAATACAGTGGCCTCCCATGATCACCAGATCTAAACCCACTTGATTACTTCTTGTGGGGTTACTTAAAGAACCAAATTTACAAGCGAAGGTACGATAACCTTGACGCGTTAAAGACTGCAGTTGGGGAAAAGATAACCCAGATAGATGGTAGGACCATACTTAAGACAGTTCGAGCAGTTGAAAAACGTGCCCAAAAATGTATTGAAGAACAAGGTGGTGTTTTCGAGAATCTTCTTTAAAAAAAATTGTTATTGTATTTTGTAAGATTATAAGTTGATGTTGAAAATAAAGTTTGTCGATACAATTTAATTGTTTCAGATTGGAGGCCATAACTTCAACAATTTGTAACCTAGGAGAAAAGTTATTGTAAGCTTTTTTGTTTAAAATTTGATGCTTTAACAGAAAAAAATATAATATACAGGGGTTTCCATTTAAAAAAATGTTATTTTACTGAAAAAAATCAAAATAACGACTCTCAATTGTTTTTTTTTATTTCTCATTTTTACCAGCGTTAAAAATGTTACTAGTTTGCTAATTCAAACAACTTTGTATTTTCACTAATAACAAAGTTACTAATGGTGGACACTTAATTTGGATAACCCTGTATAATAAAGTATATTAAAATCTGAATTAGAGAAAAAATCGATAATAGTTTCAAACACATTCACTAATCAAGCTTTTAACATCAATACGACTTACTAAAGTTTTCAGATTAGTATAACTTTTAAGTTAGGACCGAAGTCACATTCTTAGTAATATCCGATTCATGGTCAGCATAGTTGCCTTCATTCAACACCCGATCGTACAGCAGAACGTTTTGACAAGGTAAGCTCAGCTGATTCAAGGTATTCCGGACAGTTTGGTGACAGTTGTTGAGTTAATAAATGCGGACCTGCCTAGGTGTCTAGAAGTCCGATTTATACGTGTAAACCTTCCTTGAGGCTTCATTGAAAATAATGGATCTATCCTTGGAAACGGTGAAGCAATGACGTTTCCTTGAGGAACCTTCAGGGGACCATTTAAAATTTTATTTCACAGTAAGCTGTAACAGTTGTCACAAGTTGTCATCGATATCAGAAATATTTTTTTACTGGCCGCAACTATGTAGTATTTTGATGATAAAATTGGAACGACTGGGTTTATTTGTGCTAAGTTATTAATGAACAATGCAAAATAATATTGTGTTTGCTTTGTTGAATTACAGCCTCGATAGTACGAAATACTCATTAAATATTTATTTAATACTTATCTAATAATATCTTTATCTTAATCAAATATTTATTTTCTTAAACAAATGTTTAATAAATATTTGTAATATAATATTTTTATTAAATATTTATTCAATATCTTTTAAATATTTTAAATAAAATATTTCTTTTATAATATTAAATATTTACTTTTCAATCAATGGAAAGTATTAAATCTCCAATATTTAGAAAATATTCATTAAATATTTTCGGCTACGGCGCATGTGCGTCTGACCTCAAACGACCAATGAGATAATAGCAAGTCGGCCTGAGACGACCCGTTTGCCGGCAGCCATTTTACCTGTGACTTTCACTATGATAGCGTGCTTCCTGTGTATCTCCAAGTGGTTGATTATTTGAGTGTTTTTTTTTTGTGGAAAAAGGGAAAAGAGTAAGTTTTTCGATAATTACATAGCTTAATTTATCTGACTAGTAAACATTATTGTCCCAGCTGAGTATAAAGGTATTCATAAGAACATAAATAACTAGCCTTGAAGTGTGCTACTAAAAAAAGTGACATTTCAACAAAATCAATTGAAAGTGTTGTCAGGATCAAGTTGTGTCCATGAACATTTTTCATCAAAATATCATAAATCACATACTAAATTTTCTTAAAAATTAACCTAATCTCGAACTATCATAGGCATAGCGTGTGGGGTCCTTTTAGGTGCATTATAGAGCTGCTTTTCAGTAACCCGGTTGAGCTACTCGGAGTAACTCACCATGCTCAGCACCAATAAGTACACTGGAAATAATAATACTTCATAATTAGAAAAGTTTATTTTTTTTCAGAGGAGAGGACTTGCAAGATGCAGAAGAGGCTTAGAATGTTTTCTTGATAATATTTTTCTAGTAAATTAAAGCAATATATCTAGAATGAATTTTCTATATAAACCCAATTTTATATAAGCATTCCTAGAGGTTTTGCTAAAATAACAAATGAAGAATTTTCTATCTACACTGAAAATATGTATCAGATTAAAGTGTATCTAACGAAGCTACAAAGTAATCGTAAACAGTGGTTGATTCGTGATCAACGCATGATCGGTAGCCATGGCGCTCTGTCGGCCTCTTCCTGATTGGCTTGTAGCGACGAGCCTCCAGACAAAGTCGCACGGTTGCCACGCTCGGCGAGTTTTCGCCAGAGTGGTTGATCACATTCGCATGGATCACAAATCAATCTGTTGGTGCAATACGTGCAATAACTGTTGTAAAGGACATTATATAACAATAAATGGCATCACAAAGGTATATTCCAATTTGATCTGCAGCAAATTATGAACGGCATATACGGAGATGCGAAAACAAGCTCAAAAAGGTGAAGAAAATTTTTGTGCAATCTTTATAGTTAAATTTTTCCTAAGAGATAGCATCAGTGAGGGAATTTTTTTCTATTGTCTTATTTTTCACATTAATGCGATGTCGAGGTATGTGGCCCTATCGCAATTGAAAATAAGGTTTCGATAATCCTTCCATAAAGTTTCGATGAGTACATCTGAAATAACCTTGAGATATTCTTCAGGGAAATACAAAAATCTCCTTTTGTGTTTTTTTGTGCAGATTTATCTATTAAAATCCTATCCGCAATCTATTTTCCGTGCACACACCTTCAACCGAATGTATGCCATATATGATATTACCGTTTCCAACTTTCACCAAGGTTAATAGGAACCATAACAGCTCCCTACCCTTCCCCCCTATAAGAATATCGATTTGTAGCCTCACATTTCAAGGTTAGACTTCTTGTAATGTTTCTGTTCAACATTCGGCGATTTCTGACAATTTTCCCAATAAAACATGATCATTGTGACATTAAGCCTGGTAACGCTGCATAGTAGAGGGAACTCTCAGCGTCACGTTGATGGTTCGTCACCACGCACAGGATTGTAATCAGTTATGGATACCCGTTTATAAGCGCGAACGTTTTATGCACGTCTTGACTTAATTTTTCTTGCGGAAATTTAATATTAGTCTAAAATGTCTGACACAGATACAGCTGATGAAGTGGTTGAAATCAGCTTAACGTCACCCAGAAAAAGGGCTAAAAAGCTTCATCTTAGCGCAGGTGAAAAACAAATTATTCTAAATATCTACAAGAACCAGATGCAAGAGAATAGTGGATTGGCTACAGAAAATATCGTATGTAAGGTTGCTGAAATTTCTGGAGTAGGTCGATCAAGTGTTTACAAAATCTTGAAGGAATATAGACAAAATCACTCACTATCTGAGCCAAAAACATATCCAGCGAGAAAAAAAATCATCGAAAAAATAGATGACTTTGACAAAAGTGCCATTAGAAGAAAAGTACATCACTTGTTTTTCAGGAATGAAATACCTACAATAGATAAAATATTGAAGCAAGTGAATGATGATGAGGACCTGCCAAATTTTAAAAGATCTACGTTCCATAAGCTGTTGAAAGAACTAGACTTTCGATTTTTGAAAACAGGAAGGAATAGTTTATTGATAGAAAAGGAGGAAATTGTTATCTGGAGGAGAGAATACCTTAGAAAAATTAGGCAATTCCGCGCTGAAGGAAGAAAAATTTATTATTTAGACGAAACATGGGTGAACGCGGGGCATACGCAGGGAAAGGTTTGGGTAGACAGATCTGTGAGGTCCTCAAGGCAGGCTGTTTTAGATGGCCTTTCGACGGGATTGAAAAATCCTGCAGGTAAGTTTCGAAGTATATGAACTTTTTTTGGATGCAGATAATTCATTTTCTGATCGAATCAATGATTTGGAAGCTCCGAACTCAGTTTTGCTATCTCATCCAAGTTTCTGAGTATTTCCTTCACCCAAAAACTAATCTAAGACCCTATCCTACACTAACCTAAAAAGAGTAAGTTGCTTAATTTCGTCATTTAGTGCGCTCGCTGAGAAGTAAAATAACTAATTACTTTCAGGTAAGGGAAAACGCCTGATCATTTGCCACATAGGTAGCGTAGATGGATTTGTTCCTGAAGCATTGTGGGCATTTGAATCCAAAAAAACTGGAGACTATCACGAAGAAATGAACTCATTTGAAAATTGGTTCATAAAATTTTTGCCGACACTTGATGATAACGCAATTATTGTGATGGATAATGCCCCGTACCACTCCAGAAAATTGGAAAAAATTCCAACAATGGCCACCAAAAAGGCAGACATTCAACAGTGGCTTGTCTCAAAGAAGATCGACTTCGACCAAACAATGGTCAAAGCTGAGCTGATAAATATAGTCAAGCGACATAAGTATAAATATGATTTAAAAATTGTTGACGAAATGGCCAAAAACCAAAATAAAACGATTCTCAGGCTGCCTCCCTATCACTGCGAACTGAATCCTATCGAGTTGATTTGGGCCGACATCAAGCAATACGTGGCGTCAAATAACAGCACTTTTAAGTTTTCTGACCTTAAAAAGCTGTTTGATGTTGCTGTCGATAGAATTACGCCAGCAAAATGGAGAACATGTATTGACCATGTCCAAGAGAAGGTTGAAACCAAAATGTGGGATATGGACAATATCATTGACCCCCAAGTTGAACCCCTTATAATTGACATCAACAATTCTGATGATTCAAGCTCCTCGGAATACAGCATATAAATCGATTGATACCATTAAGACTGGCAGTTTAACGGGCTTTTTGGCAAGACAGGTAACTTCATTATAGACTGCAATCAAAGTGTAAGTTTCTAGTTATTAATGTGGGAATTCCAAATTTATAATTACACAAAACTAAGGTTAATTTAGGAGTTCCAAAGCATAATAGTGCCATTTTGACCTTCTTCCTATTTCTCATGTAAATTTTAATAGCAATCAAACTAACAAACTTTATGGAGTCTGTAATAAACTTTTGTACTACTACTACTACGTCTGTAGTTTCTATTTGCTCAAAAAAATTTGCTCTGTATTGTGAATAGAAGGTTGATTTGTAAATATTATTGGGTATATATGTAAGTTAATAATAAAATATGAACAATTTCAATTGAGATGGTCCACAAGTTTTTTTCGTGTGCGTTTTAGTAACATTTTGCTGAAATGGTGAATACAGAATTTTTTGCACTGATTCCTAATGTCGAAATATGATTAGAAAGGCGTGGTATATTCCTGATAATTTACTATGCTTTTGATAGAATTTACAGCAACACATATCTTGTACGACATTTTTTGATAGATCAGTCACAATAGCTTGATACGGCCCTGTAGCGTCTCCTACGGTTAAGTTCTTGATCACGTGCAATACGGGTGTATATGTTTGATTTTACTTTGTTTCTTCGATGGATACAGTTTAATGCTTGAAAATCGATACATATTTACGAAAAATATTAGACATTTCATCAAAATATAAAATTGATATTTAAAAATCTTTCCTCATATATTTTCTAAATATTTGGAAAAAATATCGCAAAAATATATGAATTATATATACTACAAACATCTATAATGAATTTAGAAATATGTAAGAAATATATTTATTAAATATTAAAAAATCTGTCGCTACAAATATTTAACAAACATTTTTTTAAAATATTTAATAAATATTTAATGCTATCGGGGAGCGCAATCACAGAGAAGTAAGAATATAGTCAATCAGTTGCACCGAATTGCTCTGCTGCTGCTATCTGTTTTTAGTTTCAATAATCCGTTTGAATTTGTCCAGTATCTCGATCAAATGCATCTTCTCGCTAAACTTTTTTTTCATAGTCGCTCCTTGTAATTTATAATATCAAATTTGGGTGTACATATGTTTTTGTGGAATACTGTGATAGTTGAAATTGATAGACGTAATCTACAACCAGCAGAGCATTTCGGTGAAACTGGTTGCCTATACTCAATTTTTACTCCCCTGTGATTCCGCTGTAATTAGAGGAATCAACAAAATTATTATTTTGCATTGTTTATTGATATTTAGCACGAATAAATAGATAAGGCTAACTTAGTTCTTCCCTTGAAAGCTCCTCAAGGAAGCGTCATTGTTCCACGGAGATATCTGATATCCATTGTTTCCAAGCCCAAGTCCTCAAGCCTCAAGGAAGGTCTATAAATCTGACTGAGCCTTAGGGGTGTTCCACAATACGTATCGCTACCTGTTAGATAGTTATAGATATAGTTGGCGTTCATGCAGGAAGCTTTTCTGATGTGATCCCGCCATGGTATAACTAAAGTTATCCTGGTTTGAGCAAAAGGAGCCAGAAGCAGTGAATTTTGTATCACAAGGTGCTTCGTATTATATGAATACTTATTATTGTATATATTTGCGCCTAGTCGGATAACTGGGTTAAGGTGGTTTTGAGGTAAGTCACCTGACGCGACACCTGAAAATGTAGTAATTGGTTAAGTGCTAAGAGACATCCTTTGTCCGGGGTCCAAGGTAGGAAATAACTAAACTGAATCCAAATTCAAGACGAGATGTAAATAATAACAGTTAGCGCGTGATCTCTCGGTAACAGGTGGGGACAACGCCTCTCATTGGTCAATTCGCCATTAAATTTCAAGTGGTCGCCTGGCGGAATAATGCGCGGGGCAGGGGCAGGGCAGACAGAGTTGCATTCAGGCCACCGACCGTCGCGTGTATCACTGCGTGCTTGTGTTTTCGTATTCACCTTGCTTGGTTGTTGCTGTTGTTGTTGTTAAGTGTATTTGAGTAATTTGTTAAGTTTCTGTTTGTTATTGTTATTCCTCGTTATTGTTTGTTTTGAACCAATCCTGAACATGTCCAGTACAGATACTGCTGACGAGGCTGTAGGCTACTCCCTTAGGCCTCCTAGAAAGCGATGAAAAAAAAAGACATCTTAGCGTAGACATGAAAGACGTCATATTGAATACATTCAAGATAGAGCGGAAGGAAGACGAAACATCAACTAACCCGAAAATATCTCTGAAAGTGGCAGATAAAATTGGGGTATGCCAAGCGACAGTGTAGAATGTTTTGAATGAACATAAGAAAAAGCATGCTTTTTCCAAGCCAATGACGGGTAAAAATCGCAAAAGTATCATAAGATCGTTGGATGACGCTGACAAGCATGCGATTCGGAGGAACGTGCACGAGTTCTTCTTCAGAAACGAAATACCGACAGTTGATAAAGTACTACGGGAGGTTAACGAGGATGCTATCTTACCAAATTTCAAACGTTCGACTATTCTTAAACTTTTGAAGCATCTTAAGTTCGAATGGAAGAAACGAGGTCGTAACAGCTTACTTATGGATAGAGAAGAAATTGTTCTGTGGAGGAGAGAGTACCTGACCAAAATTAAATCATTGAGGGATCAGCACAGGAAGATCTATTACCTGGACGAAACCTGGATTAACGCTGGGCACACTACTCCGAAGGTATGGGTTGACAAAACTGTGACTTCATCCAGAAGGACATTTCTAGATGGACTGTCGACCGGATTGAAAAATCCAGTAGGTAAATAGATCGAAGTAGTTCACGGTATCAATTTTTGCTCACAATATCTCTCTATCTTCGTACCTACAAGACGTGCATGTGTACTTAGCGGATTTTATCTTTCTAGGCAAAGGAAAAAGGCTCATTATTTGCCACATTGCGGGTGTAGATGGCTTCGTGGATGACGGCTTATGGTCTTTTGAGTAAAAAAAAAACCACTGACTACCATGAAGAGATGAATGGGGAAGCATTCGAGAAGTGGTTTTCATGCATTTTACCACGTCTCGAAGACAATTCTGTGGTTGTTTTGGATAATGCTCCCTATCATTCTCGCAAAATAGAAAAAATCCCAACTTCAGCTTCCAGGAAATCAGACATTCAGAGCTGGCTCCGTTCCAAAAATATAACTATCGACCCTTCCTTACTGAAATTATAACTATTAGATATTGTGAAACAACACAGACCAAGACATGATAAATATGTCATAGATGAAAGGCCAAAGCACACCACAAAACAGTACTACTCCGTTTGCCGCCTTACCACTGTGAGCTCAACCCCATTGAGCTCATATGGGCAGATGTTAAGAATTTTGTTGCTGCACACAATACAACATTTAAATTTTCTGACATGCAAGAGCTGTTCAGAATTGCTATACAGAGGGTCACACCAGAAAGATGGCAAAAATGTGTGCAGCATGTTCAGCAGAAAGTGGAGATAGCAATGTGGGAGCTGGACAACATAATTGAGAGAGATGTTAAATCCATCATCATAAACATTAATGACGATAGCTCTTCAAATGAGTCTGAGTAAGTTTCGCGTTTTTGTTTTGTCACAGAATTCATATTATGGGAATCCTAGTTATAGTGAAATATTAACTTACAGATAAACTACAGACAATGCAAGTCCGAAGTGCACCTTCAAAATCTATTTTCAATTGATTGAACAGCCTTATATTTATTCCATGTACAAAAGTGTCATCTCTACCCCTCCTTGACTACGGATTCATTGTGCATAGTGAGCAGCTGGTTACATCTGGTATGTATTTCTCCATGCTGTCTATTTTGAAAAATCTGTAGAAAAACTTAGCACCCCTTCAAGAATAAAAATTCGATTTTGCGACACCCTTAACTATAACTGCTTCACTATATTAGATAATTTCGTTAAATACTGTCATCTTTGTTTCACAACACGTTGGTGGTAGTCCATCATTCGGAGGTAGCCCTGAATGCGGTCCTGTACGCCGTCCTTAGCTTTGGCAATCACGCATCCATTCTATCTTGGGTGTAAATACACTATACGTCTAGAGAATATTTTGGTGTGACCTATTAAATGAAGGAAGTCACTGGTAGTGCACATAACTCTTGTTCCGAAATCAAGATTTTCCGTTGCTATAAGTTTAGCGGTTTGCTGAGCGCCCAGAAGTAAACGCCTGTATCTAAAACATTCCTTTCGCTGAGAGCTTGAAGCGTGGACATTTTACACAAATTTTGTCAATGTTGCGGGGTTTTCGAAAAAAGTCGATATAACCTGAACTTACCTAGTCTTCGGTTGATGTTCTTGTATGTTTGTTTGAAACACAGCAATAGTGCTATCATAGTCGCATATACAGACGTACTTGAAATTGTAATCACAGTGGTTACTTTGAGAGATTGTGTCACCACAGCGATACAGAGACAAACTGAAATCAAATTGGACAATATATTGAAATACTTTGAACTTTGCGTAGGTTAACTTTTTGTTGTTTCATTTTATGACAAAAATATTTCGGATTTGCCTCCGCATCACTCATCTCCAGAATGCGACAGCACAAGTGCTATCTATTATCAGATTCGACAACATTGAAAGAACAGCAGATGATGTCTATTGGAACTGTAAAGGTAACTCAGTTCACGTCCATAGCTAAACATCAGAGTCATCACAATGATCCCGTGATGCCATTGATTAGTACTTCTAACATCAGTATTGCGTTTGTTTGTACGACCAATAGAGGACTAACCATATACATACAACGCTGTGTTATATATACTTGTTGGCAATCATCAGCACGATCTAGATTTATAGGCAGGACTTCGAACGAAAGGTATACCAAAGTACCCCAGCCCAATGTCTTCAATTATTTATCAGAATCGTCTACTACGACACATTACTAACGGTTTGCTCGTAGAGTGGTCGATGACTTGACGTTGACTGTATCTGGGATCCGGCCATGTAAATTCCGTCTATATAGCGTAGCAGAATGAGCGGCATTTGTGCGGCGAGATCTTGGACATCGTCATTGACATGCTGGCGACTGCTGTACGAACAGGGCTTAGACTCTTATAGCCATAATCGATGGCACCACGCGGTCATAGAGATGGTTAGGCTGTCGACGGGAACTGAGATGTCGTTACAGTTCCAATAGGCAGCTACTGTTTACTGTCGTGCTTCGATAGTCCATAATGCCGTTACAAATGGGCGTCAAATTGTCGCGCCGTAAAAAAGGCCCGTTGAGATGTCGATGCACGTCGACAAGTCTTGACTGTCATTTTGAATCACACGGGCATCACCCATAGTGTCGCGCTGCACAACGGGCATTGGAATAAAATCATATCAAAATTAATTTATTGGTGTGTTTCTGTCATATGATCAACAGAGGTCAGGAATATGTAAGTTTATATAAGTACATATAGAGTATACGTAACAACTCAAATATATATTGAAATTTGAAATAGTTTTGTTGAAATATTCATCCACAGAGTATAGAGGATTTTTATAAATACGTCTCTAATAAGTTTTTGCTGTATTCATCAGCAGCTTATTTGTATATATTTCTGTCCGATTTATCAAAAGTAGATTCAGTAGAAGCAACAGTTGTGCCAGTCGCAAAAAGCATGTATCTGTAACTTGCGTCCATAGGTGGAAGGTCATTTATATATCAGCAAGAGAATGATACCTAAAACTACCTTTGAGGGACACCATACCTGCTTCCCTCTTTTTGGCTATGATGCCTCAGCAACCATGAACTTTTTTAATCTTGGAGAAACGATTTCAGGAAATGGATGCTGTCCACTGATACTGTATAGTATACTGTACAAGGTTGGTCCTCTGTTAGTCGGACAGACGAAAGCAGTATTCATTTCGATATTCAGTTGTTTAGGAGATACCAAGGCAATTCACTATTTTTGTATTGATACTGAACTGTATCTTACAAACTTACTTATCATGTTGAAAAGCTGTAATCCCATAGGAATAGCCCAAGCTTTGTATCTTATTTTGCGGATATTATATTCGAATCAAAGTTATAAGCAGAACAAACATCTTCAAGCATGCTGGAAAAACATCTGCTGTTTATTACATTTCTTGCGTAAGTGAGAAACATTGAAAGTCTGAAGATTAATTCTGTTGTGACCGCCGATACCCTGCAATTAAAGAAAATTCATTAATTTCTACTTGTATCATAAAATTTACAGGGTGTATAAAAATGTTGTTTAAGCCAGAGTATCACTACAATACTGCTATATCACAAAATTATGTATACCTAATTTCAACAATCGTAAGCTTCTACAGTGCTTTTTTAGAAGGTCGCCCTACTTCCCTACTTATTTCTCGGAGGGGTCAAGTTAGTAGGCTGAACAGTTAAACATTTCAAGATGGTAGCTGGGCATTATCTTGGAACATTTCTTAAAATAGAATAGAGGTCACAGTTTGAAGCCTCTTTAAGTACTTCATGGTCCTAATATCTAAATTTATTGCCTTTCAAAATCGCGAACTGACGGGCTGAGTGCTTTTGTACATCACTCGACAACTAATCCTCAAAGCGTTATACTATTTTCATTCAATTTGGAAAAAATGGCAGATTTTAATATTCTTTCAAATGGATTGTTATATACCTATATTTTATTACACATTCGTATAGATCGTATAGAGTTGTTGATTATGAGCGATTCAATGTACAAAACGCTCAACTTCAACTGCAGATCCGCTATTTTGAAATATAGTGATTTTCTGTTCTAGAGTTATAATATTACTATTTTAGAAAATATCCCAAGATTGCGACTAGCCGCTATCTTAAGGGTTTCATTAATTCCATCTCCTCAAATTTCAACTTACTAGCTTATTCGCTCAAACACAAGTACCTGGAGGCGGCCTTGTGAAAAGAACTGTCCTCAAAGTTGGGACCTTACAGAGCGTATAGGCCAGCAATAATTATTTTCTTTAGTAACTCATATGCCAAAGCGTTAATATGACTGAGATATGAGGTTCCGACGTTTCGTAAGTTATATATATATATATACGAGTATATATATACAGGGTTATCCAAATTAAGTGTCCACCATTAGTAACTTTGTTATTAGTGAAAATACAAAGTTGTTTGAATTAGCAAACTAGTAGCATTTTAACGCTGGTAAAAATGAGAAATAAAAAAACAATTGAGAGTCGTTATTTTGATTTTTTTCAGTAAAATAACATTTTTTTAAATGGAACCCCTGTATATTATATTTTTTTCTGTTAAAGCATCAAATTTTAAACAAAAAAGCTTACAATAACTTTTCTCCTAGGTTACAAATTGTTGAAGTTATGGCCTCCAATCTGAAACAATTAAATTGTATCGACAAACTTTATTTTCAACACCAACTTATAATCTTACAAAATACAATAACAATTTTTTTTAAAGAAGATGCTCGAAAACACCACCTTGTTCTTCAATACATTTTTGGGCACGTTTTTCAACTGCTCGAACTGTCTTAAGTATGGTCCTACCATCTATCTGGGTTATCTTTTCCCTAACTGCAGTCTTTAACGCGTCAAGGTTATCGTACCTTCGCTTGTAAATTTGGTTCTTTAAGTAACCCCACAAGAAGTAATCAAGTGGGTTTAGATCTGGTGATCTGGGAGGCCACTGTATTGGGCCATTGTTCCTATCCACTGATCATTAAAAGTAGTACTAGAAAATGATAAGTACCTCTGGAGTTGTGGGCAGGTGCGCCATCTTGCTGAAAATGCAGATGATGTCTACTTATAAGATCCAATTCGTCTAAGAAATTAGTCAGAATTTCTGACATAAATTCCACATATCTTTCACCAGTTAGGGTTCCTCATAAAAGAACGGGCCAACAATTTTGAACCAATTATACCGCACCAACGTTTGAAACTGAAACGGACTTGTGGGCCTCTTGGATGTACTAACAAAAGATTTTCTCTTGACCAATAATGGTGGTTTTTTCTATTAAACATTCCAGAATTTGAAAAATTTTATTCATCTGTCCATAAAAGGTAACGAAAGTTATTTACATTTTGGCGACAGAAGCTAAGATACCATAGCAAAAAACAAGTCTTCTCTCTGGATCCCCTGCCAAAAGCGTTTGAACTGGTCGGTACTTATACGGAATAAATTGTATTTTTTTAAAATCCTTTGAACAGTACCATAACTGAAATTAGAGTCCTTGAGAATATCTGCTATTGAAATTCTCACGATAAGCTTCAAATATCCAATACTGCAATTTCCGTGGCCTCGCTATTATGAATTCTTTTTTGCCCTTGTTTTAGCAAAAACATTTTCGTTGCCCTAAATTTCGATAAAGTCTCAGTAAATATCGTTCATACGTTGATGCGAGCGGGAATATAATTCACTGTAGTATTCTCTTGCTCTCAAGGAGGATTTTCTGCACACTAAATAGCATTCTAACATATCACACTTTTATTCATGGGAGAACATTTTTCTTTAAATTAATGACACAATAAAGCTATAAACAAGTATTTACACTAATGTTTGACATTATTTGATTTTATCATTGTTTTTCCAAAGCCTTCTAGTTGCGAGTATGTCCATTTTAACAATTTGTCGCTTTTCTTAATGCTGTCAAATCGCGAACGCCATGTTGTTTTCATAGCCGTCTTAATATTATAATACTGGCAAATAATTAAAATATTTATCGTTATTTTGACTTTATTTTTGACTT
>CAVLJG010000001.1:34867764-35111284 GCA_963669975.1 Acanthoscelides obtectus
ACAAGGTAAGCTCAGCTGATTCAAGGTATTCAGGGACCGTTGTGTGAAGTTGTTGATTTAACATGCGGACCTGCCTAGGGTCTAGGAAGGTCCGATTTTACGTGTAACCTTCCTTGGAAATAATGGATCTATCCCTTGGAACCGGTGAAGCCAATGGCGCTTCCTGAGGACCCTCCAGGGGGACCATTTAAAATTTATTTCCCGTAAGTGTAACAGTTGTCACAAGTTGTCATTCGCATACAGAAATATTTTTTTGCTGGCCGCAACTATGTAGTATTTTGATGATAAAATTGGAACGACTGGATTATTTGTGCTAAATTATTAACTGAACAATGCAAAATAATTGTGTTTTGCTTTGTTGAATTACAGCCTCGATAGTACGAAATACTCATTAATATTTATTTAATACTTATCTAATATATTTTTATCTTAATCAAATATTTATTTCTTAAACAAATATTTAATAAATATTTGTAATATAATATTTTTTATTAATATTATTCAATATCTTTTAAATATTTTAAATAAAATATTTCTTTATAATATTAAATATTTACTTTTCAATCAATGGAAAGTATTAAAATCTCCAATATTTAGAAAATATTCATTAAATATTTTCGGCTACGGCGCATGTGCGTCTGACCTCGAACGACCAATGAGATAATAGCAAGTCGGCCTGAGACGTTTGCCGGCAGCCATTTTACCTGTGACTTTCACTATGATAGCGTGCTTCCTGGGTATCTCCAAGTGGTTGATTATTTGAGTTTTTTTTTTGTGGAAAAGGGAAAAGAGTAAGTTTTTCGATAATTACATAGCTTAATTTATCTGACTAGTAAACATTATTGTGCCAGCTGAGTATAAAGGTATTCATAAGAACATAAATAACTAGCCTTGAAGTGTGCTACTAAAAAAAGTCACATTTCAACAAAATCAATAAGTGTTGTCAGGATCAAGTTGTGTCCATGAACATTTTTCATCAAGATATCATAAATCACATACTAAATTTTCTTAAAAATTAACCTAATCTCGAACTATCATAGGCATAGCGTGTGGGGTCCTTTTAGGTGCATTATAGAGCTGCTTTTCAGTAACCCGGTTGAGCTACTCGGAGTAACTCACCATGCTCAGCACCAATATGTACACTGGAAATAATAATACTCCATAATTAGAAAAGTTTATTTTTTTTCAGAGGAGAGGACTTGCAAGATGCAGAAGAGGCTTAGAATGTTTTTTGATAATATTTTTCTATTAAATTAAAGCAATATATCTAGAATGAATTTTCTTTATAAACCCAATTTTATATAAGCATTCCTACAGGTTTTGCTAAAATAACTAATGAAGAATTTTCTATCTACACTGAAAATATGTATCAGATTAATGCTTGAAAATCGATACATATTTACGAAAAATATTAGATATTTCATCAAAATATAAAATTGATATTTAAAAATCTTTCCTCATATATTTTCTAAATATTTGGAAAAATTTCGCAAAAATATATGAATTATATATACTACAAACATCTATAATGAATTTAGAAATATGTAAGAAATATATTTATTAAATATTAAAAAATCTGTCGCTACAAATATTTAACAAACATTTTTTTAAAATATTTAATAAATATTTAATGCTATCGGGGAGCGCAATCACAGAGAAGTAAACAACTGAATATAGGCAATCAGTTGCACCGAATTGCTCTGCTGCTGCTATCTGTTTTTAGTTTCAATAATCCGTTTGAATTTGTCCAGTATCTCGATCAAATGCATCTTCTCGCTAAACTTTTTTTTCATAGTCGCTCCTTGTAATTTATAATATCAAATTTGGGTGTACATATGTTTTTGTGAAATACTGTGATAGTTGAAATTGATAGACGTAATCTACAACCAGCAGAGCATTTCGGTGAAACTGGTTGCCTATACTCAATTTTTACTCCCCTGTGATTCCGCTGTAATTAGAGGAATCAACCAAATTATTATTTTGCATTGTTTATTGATATTTAGCACGAATAAATAGATAAGGCTAACTTAGTTCTTCCCTTGAAAGCTCCTCAAGGAAGCGTCATTGTTCCACGGAGATATCTGATATCCATTGTTTCCAAGCCCAAGTCCTCAAGCCTCAAGGAAGGTCTATAAATCTGACTGAGCCTTAGGGGTGTTCCACAATACGTATCGCTACCTATTAGATAGTTATAGATATAGTTGGCGTTCATGCAGGAAGCTTTTCTGATGTGATCCCGCCATGGTATAACTAAATTTATCCTGGTTTGAGCAAAAGGAGCCAGAAGCAGTGAATTTTGTATCACAAGGTGCTTCGTATTATATGAATACTTATTATTGTATATATTTGCGCCTAGTCGGATAACTGGGTTAAGGTGGTTTTGAGGTAAGTCACCTGACGCGACACCTGAAAATGTAGTAATTGGTTAAGTGCTAAGAGACATCCTTTGTCCGGGGTCCAAGGTAGGAAATAACTAAACTGAATCCAAATTCAAGACGAGATGTAAATAATAACAGTTAGCGCGTGATCTCTCGGTAACAGGTGGGGACAACGCCTCTCATTGGTCAATTCGCCATTAAATTTCAAGTGGTCGCCTGGCGGAATAATGCGCGGGGCAGGGGCAGGGCAGACAGAGTTGCATTCAGGCCACCGACCGTCGCGTGTATCACTGCGTGCTCGTGTTTTCGTATTCACCTTGCTTGGTTGTTGCTGTTGTTGTTGTTAAGTGTATTTGAGTAATTTGTTAAGTTTCTGTTTGTTATTGTTATTCCTCGTTATTATTTGTTTTGAACCAATCCTGAACATGTCCAGTACAGATACTGCTGACGAGGCTGTAGGCTACTCCCTTAGCCCTCCTAGAAAGCGATGAAAAAAAAAGACATCTTAGCGTAGACATGAAAGACGTCATATTGAATACATTCAAGATAGAGCGGAAGGAAGACGAAACATCAACTAACCCGAAAATAGCTCTGAAAGTGGCAGATAAAATTGGGGTATGCCAAGCGACAGTGTAGAATGTTTTGAATGAACATAAGAAAAAGCATGCCTTTTCCAAGCCAATGACGGGTAAAAATCGCAAAAGTATCATAAGATCGTTGGATGACGCTGACAAGCATGCGATTCGGAGGAACGTGCACGAGTTCTTCTTCAGAAACGAAATACCGACAGTTGATAAAGTACTACGGGAGGTTAACGAGGATGCTATCTTACCAAATTTCAAACGTTCGACTATTCATAAACTTTTGAAGCATCTTAAGTTCGAATGGAAGAAACGAGGTCGTAACAGCTTACTTATGGATAGAGAAGAAATTGTTCTGTGGAGGAGAGAGTACCTGACCAAAATTAAATCATTGAGGGATCAGCACAGGAAGATCTATTACCTGGACGAAACCTGGATTAACGCTGGGCACACTACTCCGAAGGTATGGGTTGACAAAACTGTGACTTCATCCAGAAGGACATTTCTAGATGGACTGTCGACCGGATTGAAAAATCCAGTAGGTAAATAGATCGAAGTAGTTCACGGTATCAATTTTTGCTCACAATATCTCTCTATCTTCGTACCTACAAGACGTGCATGTGTACTTAGCGGATTTTATCTTTCTAGGCAAAGGAAAAAGGCTCATTATTTGCCACATTGGGGGTGTAGATGGCTTCGTGGATGACGGCTTATGGTCTTTTGAGTAAAAAAAACCACTGACTACCATGAAGAGATGAATGGGGAAGCATTCGAGAAGTGGTTTTCATGCATTTTACCACGTCTCGAAGACAATTCTGTGGTTGTTTTGGATAATGCTCCCTATCATTCTCGCAAAATAGAAAAAATCCCAACTTCAGCTTCCAGGAAATCAGACATTCAGAGCTGGCTCCGTTCCAAAAATATAACTTTCGACCCTTCCTTACTGAAATTACAACTATTAGATATTGTGAAACAACACAGACCAAGACATGATAAATATGTCATAGATGAAATGGCCAAAGCACACCACAAAACAGTACTACTCCGTTTGCCGCCTTACCACTGTGAGCTCAACCCCATTGAGCTCATATGGGCAGATGTTAAGAATTTTGTTGCTGCACACAATACAACATTTAAATTTTCTGACATGCAAGAGCTGTTCAGAATTGCTATACAGAGGGTCACACCAGAAAGATGGCAAAAATGTGTGCAGCATGTTCAGGAGAAAGTGGAGGTAGCAATGTGGGAGCTGGACAACATAATTGAGAGAGATTTTAAATCCATCATCATAAACATTAATGACGATAGCTCTTCAAGTGAGTCTGAGTAAGTTTCGCGTTTTTGTTTTGTCACAGAATACATATTATGGGAATCCTAGTTATAGTGAAATATTAACTTACAGATAAACTACAGACAATGCAAGTCCGAAGTGCACCTTCAAAATCTATTTTCAATTGATTGAACAGCCTTATATTTATTCCATGTACAAAAGTGTCATCTCTACCCCTCCTTGACTACGGATTCATTGTGCATAGTGAGCAGCTGGTTACATCTGGTATGTATTTCTCCATGCTGTCTAGTTTGAAAAATCTGTAGAAAAACTTAGCACCCCTTCAAGAATAAAAATTCGATTTTGCGACACCCTTAACTATAACTACTTCACTATATTAGATAATTTCGTTAAATACTGTCATCTTTGTTTTACAACACGTTGGTGGTAGTCCATCATTCGGAGGTAGCCCTGAATGCGGTCCTGTACGCCGTCCTTAGCTTTGGCAATCACGCATCCATTCTATCTTGGGTGTAAATACACTATACGTCTAGAGAATATTTTGGTGTGACCTATTAAATGAAGGAAGTCACTGGTAGTGCACATAACTCTTGTTCCGAAATCAAGATTTTCCGTTGCTATAAGTTTAGCGGTTTGCTGAGCGCCCAGAAGTAAACGCCTGTATCTAAAACATTCCTTTCGCTGAGAGCTTGAAGCGTGGACATTTTACACAAATTTTGTCAATGTTGCGGGGTTTTCGAAAAAAGTCGTTATAACCTGAACTTACCTAGTCTTCGGTTGATGTTCTTGTATGTTTGTTTGAAACACAGCAATAGTGCTATCATAGTCGCATATACAGACGTACTTGAAATTGTAATCACAGTGGTTACTTTGAGAGATTGTGTCACCACAGCGATACAGAGACAAACTGAAATCAAATTGGACAATATATTGAAATACTTTGAACTTTGCGTAGGTTAACTTTTTGTTGTTTCATTTTATGACTATCAAAAAATATTTCGGATTTGCCTCCGCATCACTCATCTCCAGAATGCGACAGCACAAGTGCTATCTATTATCAGATTCGACAACATTGAAAGAACAGCAGATGATGTCTATTGGAACTGTAAAGGTAACTCAGTTCACGTCCATAGCTAAACATCAGAGTCATCACAATGATCCCGTGATGCCATTGATTAGTACTTCTAACATCAGTATTGCGTTTGCTTGTACGACCAATAGAGGACTAACCATATACATACAACGCTGTGTTATATATACTTGTTGGCAATCATCAGCACGATCTAGATTTATAGGCAGGACTTCGAACGAAAGGTATACCAAAGTACCCCAGCCCAATGTCTTCAATTATTTATCAGAAATCGTCTACTACGACACATTACTAACGGTTTGCTCGTAGAGTGGTCGATGACTTGACGTTGACTGTATCTGGGATCCGGCCGTGTAAATTCCGTCTATATAGCGTAGCAGAATGAGCGGCATTTGTGCGGCGAGATCTTGGACATGGTCATTGACATGCTGGCGACTGCTGTACGAACAGGGCTTAGACTCTTATAGCCATAATCGATGGCACCACGCGGTCATAGAGATGGTTAGGCTGTCGACGGGAACTGAGATGTCGTTACAGTTCCAATAGGCAGCTACTGTTTACTGTCGTGCTTCGATAGTCCATAATGCCGTTACAAATGGGCGTCAAATTGTCGCGCCGTAAAAAAGGCCCGTTGAGATGTCGATGCACGTCGACAAGTCTTGACTGGCATTTTGAATCACACGGGCATCACCCATAGTGTCGCGCTGCACAACGGGCATTGGAATAAAATCAAATCAAAATTAATTTATTGGTGTGTTTCTGTCATATGATCAACAGAGGTCAGGAATATGTAAGTTTATATAAGTACATATAGAGTATACGTAACAACTCAAATATATATTGAAATTTGAAATAGTTTTGTTGAAATATTCATCCACAGAGTATAGAGGATTTTTTATAAATACGTCTCTAATAAGTTTTTGCTGTATTCATCAGCAGCTTATTTGTATATATTTCTGTCCGATTTATCAAAAGTAGATTCAGTAGAAGCAACAGTTGTGCCAGCCGCAAAAAGCATGTATCTGTAACTTGCGTCCATAGGTGGAAGGTCATTTATATATCAGCAAGAGAATGATACCTAAAACTACCTTTGAGGGACACCATACCTGCTTCCCTCTTTTTGGCTATGATGCCCCAGCAACCATGAACTTTTTTAATCTTGGAGAAACGATTTCAGAAAATGGATGCTGTCCACTGATACTGTATAGTATACTGTACAAGGTTGGTCCTCTGTTAGTCGGACAGACGAAAGCAGTATTCATTTCGATATTCAGTTGTTTAGGAGATACCAAGGCAATTCACTATTTTTGTATTGATACTGAACTGTATCTTACAAACTTACTTATCATGTTGAAAAGCTGTAATCCCATAGGAATAGCCCAAGCTTTGTATCTTATTTTTGCGGATATTATATTCGAATCAAAGTTATAAGCAGAACAAACATCTTCAAGCATGCTGGAAAAACATCTGCTGTTTATTACATTTCTTGCGTAAGTGAGAAACATTGAAAGTCTGAAGATTAATTCTGTTGTGACCGCCGATACCCTGCAATTAAAGAAAATTCATTAATTTCTACTTGTATCATAAAATTTACAGGGTGTATAAAAATGTTGTTTAAGCCAGAGTATCACTACAATACTGCTATATCACAAAATTATGTATACCTAATTTCAACAATCGTGCTTTTTTAGAAGGTCGCCCTACTTCCCTACTTATTTCTCGGAGGGGTCAAGTTAGTAGGCTGAACAGTTAAACATTTCAAGATGGTAGCTGGGCATTATCTTGGAACATTTCTTAAAATAGAATAGAGGTCACAGTTTGAAGCCTCTTTATAAGTACTTCATGGTCCTAATATCTAAATTTATTGCCTTTCAAAATCGCGAACTGACGGGCTGAGTGCTTTTGTACATCACTCGACAACTAATCCTCAAAGCGTTATACTATTTTCATTCAATTTGGAAAAAATGGCAGATTTTAATATTCTTTCAAATGGATTGTTATATACCTATATTTTATTACACATTCGTATAGATCTTTCCGCGAGAAAAATATTGATATAACGCGTTTTGACAACGAGTTGTTGATTATGAGCGATTCAATGTACAAAACGCTCAACTTCAACTGCAGATCCGCTATTTTGAAATATAGTGATTTTCTGTTCTAGAGTTATAATATTACTATTTTAGAAAATATCCCAAGATTGCGACTAGCCGCTATCTTAAGGGTTTCATTAATTCCATCTCCTCAAATTTCAACTTACTAGCTTATTCGCTCAAAACACAAGTACCTGGAGGCGGCCTTGTGAAAAGAACTGTCCTCAAAGTTGGGACCTTACAGAGCGTATAGGCCAGCAATAATTATTTTCTTTAGTAACTCATATGCCAAAGCGTTAATATGACTGAGATATGAGGTTCCGACGTTTCGTAAGTTATATATATATATATACGAGTATATATATACAGGGTTATCCAAATTAAGTGTCCACCATTAGTAACTTTGTTATTAGTGAAAATACAAAGTTGTTTGAATTAGCAAACTAGTAGCATTTTTAACGCTGGTAAAAATGAGAAATAAAAAAACAATTGAGAGTCGTTATTTTGATTTTTTTCAGTAAAATAACATTTTTTTAAATGGAAACCCCTGTATATTATATTTTTTTCTGTTAAAGCATCAAATTTTAAACAAAAAAGCTTACAATAACTTTTCTCCTAGGTTACAAATTGTTGAAGTTATGGCCTCCAATCTGAAACAATTAAATTGTATCGACAAACTTTATTTTCAACACCAACTTATAATCTTACAAAATACAATAACAATTTTTTTTAAAGAAGATGCTCGAAAACACCACCTTGTTCTTCAATACATTTTTGGGCACGTTTTTCAACTGCTCGAACTGTCTTAAGTATGGTCCTACCATCTATCTGGGTTATCTTTTCCCTAACTGCAGTCTTTAACGCGTCAAGGTTATCGTACCTTCGCTTGTAAATTTGGTTCTTTAAGTAACCCCACAAGAAGTAATCAAGTGGGTTTAGATCTGGTGATCTGGGAGGCCACTGTATTGGGCCATTTGTTCCTATCCACTGATCATTAAAAGTAGTACTTAGAAAATGATAAGTACCTCTGGAGTTGTGGGCAGGTGCGCCATCTTGCTGAAAATGCAGATGATGTCTACTTATAAGATCCAATTCGTCTAAGAAATTAGTCAGAATTTCTGACATAAATTCCACATATCTTTCACCAGTTAGGGTTCCTCATAAAAGAACGGGCCAACAATTTTTGAACCAATTATACCGCACCAAACGTTGAAACTGAAACGGACTTGTGGGCCTCTTGGATGTACTAACAAAAGATTTTCTCTTGACCAATAATGGTGGTTTTTTCTATTAAACATTCCAGAATTTGAAAAATTTTATTCATCTGTCCATAAAAGGTAACGAAAGTTATTTACATTTTGGCGACAGAAGCTAAGATACCAATAGCAAAAAACAAGTCTTCTCTCTGGATCCCCTGCCAAAAGCGTTTGAACTGGTCGGTACTTATACGGAATAAATTTGTATTTTTTTAAAATCCTTTGAACAGTACCATAACTGAAATTAGAGTCCTTGAGAATATCTGCTATTGAATTCTCACGATAAGCTTCAAAATATCCAATAACTGCAATTTCCGTGGCCTCGCTTATTATGAATTCTTTTTTTGCCCTTGTTTTAGCAAAAACATTTTCGTTGCCCTAAATTTTCGATAAAGTCTCAGTAAATATCGTTCATACGGTTGAGTGCGAGCGGGATATAATTCACTGTAGTATTCTCTTGCTCTCAAGGAGGATTTTCTGCACACTAAATAGCATTCTAACATATCACACTTTTATTCATGGGAGAACATTTTTCTTTAAATTAATGACACAATAAAGCTTATAAACAAGTATTTACACTAATGTTTGACATTATTTGATTTTATCATTGTTTTCCAAAGCCTTCTAGTTGCGAGTATGTCCAGTTTAACAATTTGTCGCTTATCTTAATGCTGTCAAATCGCGAACGCCATGTTGTTTTCATAGCCGTCTTAATATTATAATACTGCAAATAATTAAAAATATTTATCGTTATTTTGACTTTATTTTTGACTTTAGCGGAAAAGTCATGAACTTTTTTGTTTAAAATTTGATGCTTTAACAGAAAAAAATATAATATACAGGGGTTTCCATTTAAAAAAATCAAAATAACGACTCTCAATTGTTTTTTTTTATTTCTCATTTTTACCAGCGTTAAAAATGCTACTACATAGTTTGCTAATTTAAACAACTTTGTATTTTTACTAATAACAAAGTTACCAATGGTGGACACTTAATTTGGATAACCCTGTATATATATCAGGGTGTCCGCAAAGTTGGGGTTTTCCTTTACACGACGTGTAGATCTTGAAAACATAAGCAATTTTTCTTAGTACCATATACACCAATGTCTTAAGGGAACCGAGATAAAGGGCTCTGCAACATCAAAAATATCTGAATACCGTCCTGTAGCCGCGACATTCCCCAGTGGTACTAGGATACTAGCTCAACCCGACGATATAACTGGGTCGGGGTCTGTGTGTCAGGTCAGTATGCAACCTTCAACCGACGGTTACGGTCACGCATGTAGAGGTAAACGAACCCGTATAATCGATTGCGTTTCAAAAAACAACAAGCATTAGAGACGTGGCTAGAGAAGTGCAAGTATCAAAAACTAATGTGTGGCAAACGCTGCGTGAAGAGCGGCTGTATCCGTTTCACGTCCAACGTGTACAAGCCCTTCAACCTGACGATTTTCCAGCAAGAGTGCGGTTTTGTGAGTGGTTGTTGCATCAACATGACAATAATCCGGACTTTTTGAAGTGCATATTGGTGACAGACGAATCTACGTTCACGCGTAATGGGGTGAATTTCGCAACACTCATGTTTGGTCAGTAGAAACTCCGCACGCTGTCCGTCGGGCACATTTTCAACAAACATTTTCGGTGAATGTTTGGGCTGGCATGGTGAACGGTATGCTCATTGGACGATTTATTCTCCCAAATCGATTGGACGGGATGCAATACCTAGACTTTTTACGCAACATTTTGCCTTCCTTGTTTGCCTGCGTCTGCTCGGTAGCGCATCAGCTGATTTCATTTTCTGTTGGAGCAGTATGATTTCGGGCAGAGACGTACTTAGCCCTTCTCGTCAACTGGAGAGTGAGTACTTTTTCCTTAATTTTTTTTTTACTTGGTCGCCCTCGTTTCACTACACATTACCTTTGTTATTGCAAGGGTAGTTGTATCTGAAAAGGAAAACTCCAACTTGGCGGACACCCTGTATATATACTAAGTGACATATAAATCCGAACACCCAGTTTAAATGGTTTTATTTTAATAAAATTTTGTATAAGTACTTAATGAAGCATAATAAGTAAATGATAAAAATTTCAAAATGATTGCACTGCTTTAAAGCCCTTTGACCTTTAATAATGTGCGGATGCACCCTGATGTGCTACGCATTCTCCAACGCACCTAGGCATGCTTCTGATCAGGTGGTCAATGTCCTCCTGTGGTATCTCATTCCAGGCAACCACCAACTCCTCTCGAAGTGCTTCTAGAGTCTGAGGAGGACGTTGCAAATTGAGCAATCTCCTACCCATCATATCCCACACGTGCTCAATTGGAGATAAGTCGGGAGATCTTGGTGGGCATGGTAACAATGTGACATCATTATGTTGAAAGAAGTCTATTGTGACTCTTGCAACATGTGGTCGGGCATTATCTTGTTGGAAAGTTGGATCTGCCAGGGTGTCAAGATAGGATAAAAGATGGAGTTCTAGAACTTCGTGGATATAACGCTGCGCGTTCATGTTACCTCTGATGAAGATTAAAGGTCACCTGGAACCATAAGCTATAGGACCCCAAACCATAACTCCAACAGTGTCATGAACATGTCTTTCAACAAAAAACTGTGGATTCCTCCTTTCACCACGTCGCCTTCTAACCCTGGCACGACCATTGTGCATGCCTAAACAAAATCGAGACTCGTCACTAAAGACAATAATGTTCCATTCCTAATCCCAGAGTGACCGTTGTCTGCACCACTCAAGGCGATTACGCCGGTGTTCTCGAGTTAAAGGGAGGACCCAGTGTGGCCGGTATGAAAACAAGCCAAAACTTCTCATTCGTCGGTAAACACTTCGCATGCCAATAGGTCTTTCGTGTTCTGCAAACCATTCATTTGCAATGGACCTGGTAGTGGAGAAACGGTCCCTTAAGGCCAATAATCTTAGGCGGCGATCTTCACGGTCTGTTGTTCTACGGCGGCGTCCAGTGCCCCTTGCTCTTTGCGTACGGCCTTCTCGAAGCCATGCCTGACAACACCTAACCACAGTGTCTACACTTCTTTGCACTCTAACTGCAATTGCCCGAAAAGAAAGTCCAGCTTCCCGAAGTCCCACTATACGGCCCCTATCAAACTCACTAAGTTAAGTTGACGAAATCGTACAGGTCTCCGTACTCTAGGCATCGTAACCGATCGTAAAGGATGTCAAGAACCAAAATCCGCCAACGTTGATTCTTTACTGCGGCTGAAATATTCATTTTTAGAGCGTTAGTGAATTAAAAAAAAGCAGTATAAAAACCGGAATGTCCAACTGATAAGGCTGAAAATTTTTGCACTTGTTATTTACAGTAAGATAAATAAATTCACCAACTTTTATTAAAATAAAACCATTTAAACTGGGTGTTCGGATTTATATGGCACTTAGTATATATAAAAGTAGGAAAATAATAGGCAAAATTCGCAAAAAGCATGAAAGTGAATTCGAGCAGAAAATAGGATAGGTAACCCGAGCGATACGTATTTCTGCTGGTTGGCTCCATCAGGCCCGAATGTACATACACTTATAGCTCAAATACTTTGGGACAGTAACTTTTTTCAATGGAACTTAGAATAAATAAGGCGTATATGGCATTGATTGATTATTATCATCTATAATACGACTATTCAAGCTAAATATATATAAGAATCAGTGAAACACCCCTTACATAAATGTAAACCCCTTTAGAGACGACGATATTTTTATTAGTACATTGCAGTCATAAGTCGGCCGAATTCCACAAGTAAACGAAATAGACATTTAACTGCGCCTGAACTCAGCCACAGCTTGAATAGAACGAGGGAAAACTGTGTCCGTGTCTTCGGTAAAATGCCGCTGACAGTGGCAAACGTTAGAGGATGTGTAGCAGCACGCAAACCACTCCTGCGACCTATACACAAACGCAACCGGTTAGCATGGGCCGAAAAACACAAGGATTCAACCATTGACGATTGTAATCAAGTCTTTTGGTCGGATGAATTCAAATTTGAAATGTTCGGATCTCGACGACGACAGTTTGTACGCCGCCAACCCCATGAATGCATGACTCCGTAATGTTTGCAGCCCACTGTTAATCATGGAGGTGGGAGTGTAATGGTTTGGGGATGTTTTGCTCTAAATCAAACAGGAGATTTGGTTCGTATTGAGGGTATAATGTAAAAAGAGCAGTATTTGGAAATATTGGAAAACCGTGCTGTTCCCCCAGGACAAAGCATTGTTGGGAACAATTTCGAATTTCAGCAAGACAATGACTCTAAGCATTCATCTCGACTGTGCCGCAATTATTTGGACCAGCAGCAAGAACTTGGTGCAATGAAAATCATGACGTGGCCTTCCCAGTCTCCAGATTTGTCTCTTGTCGAGTATTTGTGGGATGAATTGTACATACAGGTGAAGCAACAAGAGTCTACTAGTGCTGCAGACTTGTTGGCCAAGCTGCAGGAAGCGTAGGTATCCTTATCACCAACTATTGTTGAAAAACTGATACGTCGGATGAGTCGTGTCTGTAAAGCAGTTATACGGACTCGTGGTGGACATTTCGATGAATCACGAATTTAAAGTAAATTTTGATAGAAATAGGTTGCCAACTGATTAAGTTTCAGTTGAAAATAGTTTCTTTTTTATTTTTTTTGATTGAACACACTCTATGGTTTGGTTTGGTTTGATTTCCCTCAAAAAATCTGTCCTAAAACTTTTGAGCGGTAGAGTATGCAACTACAAAAGTATGTATGTCCACATATCCGGATACGGGTTACTTATCCTATTTTCTGCTCGAATTCACTTTCATCCTTTTTGCGGATTTTGTCCCATTATTTTCCTACTTTTTGTTATATACCTTTCTCCGCATGTTCATTTTCTCTGGATATATATATATATATATATATATATATATTTGTACATTATGTTTACAAATTTAAGAACAAAACTAATTCTCATAAGTCTAACGTAAATATTAATAAATTACACTCAAAGGAACACAGTTTACAACAAAAACAGTTTATCGTTTATAATATTACCTACATGAATAAAAATTGAGAAATAAAAACTATTAACAAATACATAAGTGGTATTACAGTATGTATAGTAAACAAAATCATTACTCAGGCTAACCTGAAAAAAAAACATTATACAGGAAAACTAATTAGTGCCTTTTTCGGTTCAAAAGCGATTCCAGAGTTTGCACTGTGACAAACCAAACGTCGAAAACTTTTCTTCAGTATGTCGGTAAAAGGATCTGATTTTGCCAGGAACTGAATTGTTAGATCAATGACCCACTAGGAAGTAGTTCTTTTGCGCCTTTCAAAGCACATCAGCTTTTCGTCGTCTGGTAATAGTTTTGTCGGATCAAGAGAATATGACTTACAGATGATATGGGGTAATGCATTGTTCGTATCGGTGTTTAAATTTTTGTATTTAACTTATAGTACCTAAAAACTGTCACCTCAAACGCTGATTCGAGATTGTTAAATTTTTGTACGACATCAGAATGGGCTGCATCAGTACTTTGAAGCCTATCAGTGGCAACAAAAGTAGGCTTCAGAATCGCTCAATAGTCTTCAGCAGATATTTTCTAATAGATATTTAAAAATGTTTTCGCACTGTGGCATCGATTTAACTTTTATGCACCTTGCTAATTTTCAGAAGCTCTGTCAACGATGCAATTAATACTTGTAAGCATTCAGTCAATGAGTTCCACCTCACAAATTTTCTTATTCCAACAGGAAAGCTCCTGTACGCGCACGACACAACACAAGCTTTTTGCATGTCACCGGGGAGACTATAAATCTAGACAACAAATATTTTTGAGCGAACCGAGAAAAGTAACGAAAATGAGTTATTTTAAAGTTCATTTAGGAAAAAAATCGGTACACATTGTATCGTGTTTTTTGCAACACTGCAACCGAAGCAGTGGGTGGAAGCACGTGATTCACCGCCAAAGAAGAAACGACTATTATATCTGCGTTAAAATTTATTTCCAGTGTGTTTTGGCAAGCAAAATAATAATAATAATAATAATAAATCGTCTTTATTTATAAGGTTACATAGTATCGGGCGAAGTTTAGCTAAATAGCTACTCTTCCACTTAACCCTATTATTTTCATGGTTGTGAACCAAAGTAAATACATGCAATTAACATGTATATATACAGTGGCTAACCAAAGGAAAACAAAAATATTGCAAGACATAATATAGAAAATATAAACAGATTCAGCAACACGTCAAATAAAATTTTTCTGGCGGTTACGAATCTAAACTGCAAAGTACTACTTAATTACTACTAAGAGTCATTTTTGATAGCAAATGCTGCTTGACACAAACTTTAAATTTAGTTTGAGATAAATTTTTGAATGCATCAGGTAGCACGTTATATAATTTGACACAATTATATCTAAAAGAGCGCGTAAATAAAGCCGTACGGTGCCGTGGAGTATCTAATAATTTGCCATACCTGAGCATGCGATCTCTAACAGATTGCCTGAAAACAATTTTTTTGAAGAGGTATTCGGGAGTTCCCGTGATAATCAAATTATGAATGAACTTCAAGATAAAATACTCGTAAGAACTATTAATATCTAACCATTTTAAACTACGAATACAGTGTGAAACATGGTAATATTTTCTTATACCGTAGATGAGGCGACAGCACGAATTTTGGATCAGTTAAAGTCTGCGAATTGAGACTTGATCTAAGTAAGGATAGAAAACTATAAGGCAGTAGTTGATTTTTGAGAGAACTAGGCTTTCACAAAGATGTTTTTTGAATTTGAAATTGATGAAATGCCTATTAACAAACAATGTTTTTAGTACAACAAAGCAGTTTCTTACTAATTTAGATATATGCTCACGAAAACGTAAATCCTTGTCAAGTAAGACACCCAAATTTTTTGCAAGATCCTTATAAACTAAAGAAGTGTCATTAATGCGTACTGTCGTGTTATTTCTGATATTAATGATTTTGTTTTTTGGTGCAAAGAGAACAGCTCTAGATTTAGAGGTATTTAGCGTTAAAGAGCTATGCTTGGAAAAACTAACAATAGTGGCTAAGTCACAATTCAACTCGTCAACAGCTGCTACACAGTCATCTGGATCAAAAGTTCTACATATTTGTGTATCATCCGCAAAAATCATCACTTCAGAGGAGCGTATCAGTTTACACATGTCTGATATGTAAATGGAGAACAATAGCGGTCCTAGAACAGAGCTTTGAGGGACCCCTGATATCACATTCTTATATGTCGAATATGAGTTGTCCAAATGTACCCTATGCATACGATTCATGAGATAACTAGTAATGAACTTGATAGATGCTTGAGAAAATCCAATATACGTAGTCGTGCCATAAGTTCTGTCCCTCGTTTTCAAACAAGTGTAGACCTGTTAATACTTGTCCGATTGTTTACATTGTGGTGTCAGTTGATTAAGCGCTTTTCGGGTAATTACATATACCTCAGTTTGTATTGATCTCTCGAAGCATAACGATGGAGTGGGGCAAGGCAGAGAACCGTATTGCAGTGATAGCTTTACATAAGTGTAATCACAGTGCTAGTCAGATTTTTGAACTCTTACGCGGCCTTCAAATATCGCGTAAATTTGTGTCTAGGACCATTCAGCGGTACAATGAGACGTCCTCTGTTGATGACAGGCCAAGAAGCGGAAGACCTCGTCAAGTAAGGACTCCAGCAGCCATCAAAGCCGTAAAAGCCAGGATTCAAAGGAATCCACTCCGGAAGCAGAAGATCCTATCCAGGGAAATGAAGATTCCTGTCCGGACGATGTCGCGCATCATTAAACAAGACCTAGGGCTAGGGGCTTACCGGAGACGTACGGGCCAGCGACTTACGGCCACCTTGCGACACATCAGGGCGACAAGATCCAAGAAGCTCTTGGAGAGGTACGCAGCTGGGGGATTCCGAAAGATTTTGTTCACGGATGAGAAAATCTTCACCATAGAAGAAAAATTCAACCGACAAAATGACAAAGTGTATGCAAGGAGTTCACAGGAAGCTTCGGAGATCATTCCGAGAGTTGAGAGAGGCCACCACCCTGCGTCAGTCATGGTTTGGTGGGGGGTGTCCTACGAAGGGGTCACTCAGCTCCATTTCTGTAAACAGGGCGTGAAAACAAAAGCGGCAAACTATCAGAGCGACATACTGGATCCTATCGTCAAGCCTTTAAGTGGTACATTGTTTGCCAACCAACACTGGGTCTACCAGCAGGATTCCGCCCCCGCTCACAAGGCTAAGAGTACGCAGCGCTGGCTGGAAAGCAATGTGCCAGAGTTCATACCTTTGTTATTGCAAGGGTAGTTGTATCTGAAAAGGAAAACTCCAACTTGGCGGACACCCTGTATATATACTAAGTGACATATAAATCCGAACACCCAGTTTAAATGGTTTTATTTTAATAAAATTTTGTATAAGTACTTAATGAAGCATAATAAGTAAATGATAAAAATTTCAAAATGATTGCACTGCTTTAAAGCCCTTTGACCTTTAATAATGTGCGGATGCACCCTGATGTGCTACGCATTCTCCAACGCACCTAGGCATGCTTCTGATCAGGTGGTCAATGTCCTCCTGTGGTATCTCATTCCAGGCAACCACCAACTCCTCTCGAAGTGCTTCTAGAGTCTGAGGAGGACGTTGCAAATTGAGCAATCTCCTACCCATCATATCCCACACGTGCTCAATTGGGGATAAGTCGGGAGATCTTGGTGGGCATGGTAACAATGTGACATCATTATGTTGAAAGAAGTCTATTGTGACTCTTGCAACATGTGGTCGGGCATTATCTTGTTGGAAAGTTGGATCTGCCAGGGTGTCAAGATAGGATAAAAGATGGAGTTCTAGAACTTCGTGGATATAACGCTGCGCGTTCATGTTACCTCTGATGAAGATTAAAGGTCACCTGGAACCATAAGCTATAGGACCCCAAACCATAACTCCAACAGTGTCATGAACATGTCTTTCAACAAAAAACTGTGGATTCCTCCTTTCACCACGTCGCCTTCTAACCCTGGCACGACCATTGTGCATGCCTAAACAAAATCGAGACTCGTCACTAAAGACAATAATGTTCCATTCCTAATCCCAGAGTGACCGTTGTCTGCACCACTCAAGGCGATTACGCCGGTGTTCTCGAGTTAAAGGGAGGACCCAGTGTGGCCGGTATGAAAACAAGCCAAAACTTCTCATTCGTCGGTAAACACTTCGCATGCCAATAGGTCTTTCGTGTTCTGCAAACCATTCATTTGCAATGGACCTGGTAGTGGAGAAACGGTCCCTTAAGGCCAATAATCTTAGGCGGCGATCTTCACGGTCTGTTGTTCTACGGCGGCGTCCAGTGCCCCTTGCTCTTTGCGTACGGCCTTCTCGAAGCCATGCCTGACAACACCTAACCACAGTGTCTACACTTCTTTGCACTCTAACTGCAATTGCCCGAAAAGAAAGTCCAGCTTCCCGAAGTCCCACTATACGGCCCCTATCAAACTCACTAAGTTAAGTTGACGAAATCGTACAGGTCTCCGTACTCTAGGCATCGTAACCGATCGTAAAGGATGTCAAGAACCAAAATCCGCCAACGTTGATTCTTTACTGCGGCTGAAATATTCATTTTTAGAGCGTTAGTGAATTAAAAAAAAGCAGTATAAAAACCGGAATGTCCAACTGATAAGGCTGAAAATTTTTGCACTTGTTATTTACAGTAAGATAAATAAATTCACCAACTTTTATTAAAATAAAACCATTTAAACTGGGTGTTCGGATTTATATGGCACTTAGTATATATAAAAGTAGGAAAATAATAGGCAAAATTCGCAAAAAGCATGAAAGTGAATTCGAGCAGAAAATAGGATAGGTAACCCGAGCGATACGTATTTCTGCTGGTTGGCTCCATCAGGCCCGAATGTACATACACTTATAGCTCAAATACTTTGGGACAGTAACTTTTTTCAATGGAACTTAGAATAAATAAGGCGTATATGGCATTGATTGATTATTATCATCTATAATACGACTATTCAAGCTAAATATATATAAGAATCAGTGAAACACCCCTTACATAAATGTAAACCCCTTTAGAGACGACGATATTTTTATTAGTACATTGCAGTCATAAGTCGGCCGAATTCCACAAGTAAACGAAATAGACATTTAACTGCGCCTGAACTCAGCCACAGCTTGAATAGAACGAGGGAAAACTGTGTCCGTGTCTTCGGTAAAATGCCGCTGACAGTGGCAAACGTTAGAGGATGTGTAGCAGCACGCAAACCACTCCTGCGACCTATACACAAACGCAACCGGTTAGCATGGGCCGAAAAACACAAGGATTCAACCATTGACGATTGTAATCAAGTCTTTTGGTCGGATGAATTCAAATTTGAAATGTTCGGATCTCGACGACGACAGTTTGTACGCCGCCAACCCCATGAATGCATGACTCCGTAATGTTTGCAGCCCACTGTTAATCATGGAGGTGGGAGTGTAATGGTTTGGGGATGTTTTGCTCTAAATCAAACAGGAGATTTGGTTCGTATTGAGGGTATAATGTAAAAAGAGCAGTATTTGGAAATATTGGAAAACCGTGCTGTTCCCCCAGGACAAAGCATTGTTGGGAACAATTTCGAATTTCAGCAAGACAATGACTCTAAGCATTCATCTCGACTGTGCCGCAATTATTTGGACCAGCAGCAAGAACTTGGTGCAATGAAAATCATGACGTGGCCTTCCCAGTCTCCAGATTTGTCTCTTGTCGAGTATTTGTGGGATGAATTGTACATACAGGTGAAGCAACAAGAGTCTACTAGTGCTGCAGACTTGTTGGCCAAGCTGCAGGAAGCGTAGGTATCCTTATCACCAACTATTGTTGAAAAACTGATACGTCGGATGAGTCGTGTCTGTAAAGCAGTTATACGGACTCGTGGTGGACATTTCGATGAATCACGAATTTAAAGTAAATTTTGATAGAAATAGGTTGCCAACTGATTAAGTTTCAGTTGAAAATAGTTTCTTTTTTATTTTTTTTGATTGAACACACTCTATGGTTTGGTTTGGTTTGATTTCCCTCAAAAAATCTGTCCTAAAACTTTTGAGCGGTAGAGTATGCAACTACAAAAGTATGTATGTCCACATATCCGGATACGGGTTACTTATCCTATTTTCTGCTCGAATTCACTTTCATCCTTTTTGCGGATTTTGTCCCATTATTTTCCTACTTTTTGTTATATACCTTTCTCCGCATGTTCATTTTCTCTGGATATATATATATTTGTACATTATGTTTACAAATTTAAGAACAAAACTAATTCTCATAAGTCTAACGTAAATATTAATAAATTACACTCAAAGGAACACAGTTTACAACAAAAACAGTTTATCGTTTATAATATTACCTACATGAATAAAAATTGAGAAATAAAAACTATTAACAAATACATAAGTGGTATTACAGTATGTATAGTAAACAAAATCATTACTCAGGCTAACCTGAAAAAAAAACATTATACAGGAAAACTAATTAGTGCCTTTTTCGGTTCAAAAGCGATTCCAGAGTTTGCACTGTGACAAACCAAACGTCGAAAACTTTTCTTCAGTATGTCGGTAAAAGGATCTGATTTTGCCAGGAACTGAATTGTTAGATCAATGACCCACTAGGAAGTAGTTCTTTTGCGCCTTTCAAAGCACATCAGCTTTTCGTCGTCTGGTAATAGTTTTGTCGGATCAAGAGAATATGACTTACAGATGATATGGGGTAATGCATTGTTCGTATCGGTGTTTAAATTTTTGTATTTAACTTATAGTACCTAAAAACTGTCACCTCAAACGCTGATTCGAGATTGTTAAATTTTTGTACGACATCAGAATGGGCTGCATCAGTACTTTGAAGCCTATCAGTGGCAACAAAAGTAGGCTTCAGAATCGCTCAATAGTCTTCAGCAGATATTTTCTAATAGATATTTAAAAATGTTTTCGCACTGTGGCATCGATTTAACTTTTATGCACCTTGCTAATTTTCAGAAGCTCTGTCAACGATGCAATTAATACTTGTAAGCATTCAGTCAATGAGTTCCACCTCACAAATTTTCTTATTCCAACAGGAAAGCTCCTGTACGCGCACGACACAACACAAGCTTTTTGCATGTCACCGGGGAGACTATAAATCTAGACAACAAATATTTTTGAGCGAACCGAGAAAAGTAACGAAAATGAGTTATTTTAAAGTTCATTTAGGAAAAAAATCGGTACACATTGTATCGTGTTTTTTGCAACACTGCAACCGAAGCAGTGGGTGGAAGCACGTGATTCACCGCCAAAGAAGAAACGACTATTATATCTGCGTTAAAATTTATTTCCAGTGTGTTTTGGCAAGCAAAATAATAATAATAATAATAATAAATCGTCTTTATTTATAAGGTTACATAGTATCGGGCGAAGTTTAGCTAAATAGCTACTCTTCCACTTAACCCTATTATTTTCATGGTTGTGAACCAAAGTAAATACATGCAATTAACATGTATATATACAGTGGCTAACCAAAGGAAAACAAAAATATTGCAAGACATAATATAGAAAATATAAACAGATTCAGCAACACGTCAAATAAAATTTTTCTGGCGGTTACGAATCTAAACTGCAAAGTACTACTTAATTACTACTAAGAGTCATTTTTGATAGCAAATGCTGCTTGACACAAACTTTAAATTTAGTTTGAGATAAATTTTTGAATGCATCAGGTAGCACGTTATATAATTTGACACAATTATATCTAAAAGAGCGCGTAAATAAAGCCGTACGGTGCCGTGGAGTATCTAATAATTTGCCATACCTGAGCATGCGATCTCTAACAGATTGCCTGAAAACAATTTTTTTGAAGAGGTATTCGGGAGTTCCCGTGATAATCAAATTATGAATGAACTTCAAGATAAAATACTCGTAAGAACTATTAATATCTAACCATTTTAAACTACGAATACAGTGTGAAACATGGTAATATTTTCTTATACCGTAGATGAGGCGACAGCACGAATTTTGGATCAGTTAAAGTCTGCGAATTGAGACTTGATCTAAGTAAGGATAGAAAACTATAAGGCAGTAGTTGATTTTTGAGAGAACTAGGCTTTCACAAAGATGTTTTTTGAATTTGAAATTGATGAAATGCCTATTAACAAACAATGTTTTTAGTACAACAAAGCAGTTTCTTACTAATTTAGATATATGCTCACGAAAACGTAAATCCTTGTCAAGTAAGACACCCAAATTTTTTGCAAGATCCTTATAAACTAAAGAAGTGTCATTAATGCGTACTGTCGTGTTATTTCTGATATTAATGATTTTGTTTTTTGGTGCAAAGAGAACAGCTCTAGATTTAGAGGTATTTAGCGTTAAAGAGCTATGCTTGGAAAAACTAACAATAGTGGCTAAGTCACAATTCAACTCGTCAACAGCTGCTACACAGTCATCTGGATCAAAAGTTCTACATATTTGTGTATCATCCGCAAAAATCATCACTTCAGAGGAGCGTATCAGTTTACACATGTCTGATATGTAAATGGAGAACAATAGCGGTCCTAGAACAGAGCTTTGAGGGACCCCTGATATCACATTCTTATATGTCGAATATGAGTTGTCCAAATGTACCCTATGCATACGATTCATGAGATAACTAGTAATGAACTTGATAGATGCTTGAGAAAATCCAATATACGTAGTCGTGCCATAAGTTCTGTCCCTCGTTTTCAAACAAGTGTAGACCTGTTAATACTTGTCCGATTGTTTACATTGTGGTGTCAGTTGATTAAGCGCTTTTCGGGTAATTACATATACCTCAGTTTGTATTGATCTCTCGAAGCATAACGATGGAGTGGGGCAAGGCAGAGAACCGTATTGCAGTGATAGCTTTACATAAGTGTAATCACAGTGCTAGTCAGATTTTTGAACTCTTACGCGGCCTTCAAATATCGCGTAAATTTGTGTCTAGGACCATTCAGCGGTACAATGAGACGTCCTCTGTTGATGACAGGCCAAGAAGCGGAAGACCTCGTCAAGTAAGGACTCCAGCAGCCATCAAAGCCGTAAAAGCCAGGATTCAAAGGAATCCACTCCGGAAGCAGAAGATCCTATCCAGGGAAATGAAGATTCCTGTCCGGACGATGTCGCGCATCATTAAACAAGACCTAGGGCTAGGGGCTTACCGGAGACGTACGGGCCAGCGACTTACGGCCACCTTGCGACACATCAGGGCGACAAGATCCAAGAAGCTCTTGGAGAGGTACGCAGCTGGGGGATTCCGAAAGATTTTGTTCACGGATGAGAAAATCTTCACCATAGAAGAAAAATTCAACCGACAAAATGACAAAGTGTATGCAAGGAGTTCACAGGAAGCTTCGGAGATCATTCCGAGAGTTGAGAGAGGCCACCACCCTGCGTCAGTCATGGTTTGGTGGGGGGTGTCCTACGAAGGGGTCACTCAGCTCCATTTCTGTAAACAGGGCGTGAAAACAAAAGCGGCAAACTATCAGAGCGACATACTGGATCCTATCGTCAAGCCTTTAAGTGGTACATTGTTTGCCAACCAACACTGGGTCTACCAGCAGGATTCCGCCCCCGCTCACAAGGCTAAGAGTACGCAGCGCTGGCTGGAAAGCAATGTGCCAGAGTTCATTGCTGCGGAAGATTGGCCCTCAGGGAGTCCGGACCTCAATCCTTTAGACTACAAGTTGTGGGACCTGCTAGAGCAGTTGGCCTGCTCCAAAGCCCACCGTAATATCGAGTCCCTGAAAGCGGATTTGATCCGATCAGCGGCAGCTATTCCTTTGGAAGCTGTGCGTGCAGTGATAGATGAGTGGCCCGCGAGATTGAAGCAGTGTGTGAAGGCCAAGGGGGGACATTTTGAATAAAACTGTTTGATTATGAATTCTAAAAATGTTGTCGAATAAATAATATCTTTCATATAAATATATCTTATCTTGTTTCATTTTTATCATGAGATTATCATGGGACAGAACTTATGGCACGACTATGTATTTGCATTTTGAGATCAAAAGTGAATGATTGATAGTGTCAAAAGCCTTGGAGAAGTCAAGCAGTACAAGAGCCGCTGCTTGACCCCGATCCAAAGCCTCAACAATATCATCAGTCACCTTAAGCAGGGCAGTGGTGGTGCTATTCCCTACTTTGAAGCCAGACTGGTTTTTTGGAATTATGTTATTCTCAGAGCAGTACTCTTTCAATTGATCATGTACTATCCTTTCCAATATTTTTGATAGAATCGGAAGTAAACTTATTGGGCGCAGGTCGGAATAAGCTGAAGGGTTATTAGTTTTTGCCAAGGGAACAATTACTGCTTGCTTCCATGCAGAGGGAAACTAGTGAAGTTCCAAATGGATTCTGTTAATTGGGGATCGATCACCCGATTGCCAAAATTCGTAAGAAATGGCCACGTTTGAAGAAAAAAAAGATCAGTTTTCATCAGGACAACGTTCCTGTTAGCAAAGGTGCATTAATAATGGAAAAACTGCACAATTTAGATTTAAAATATGATTTCGTGGACCATCTTTCCTATTTTCTTGATTTGACATCCGCAGACTTTCACCTGTTTCCAGATCTGAAGAAATTTCTTTTTAGAAAGCGCACGATGAACAAGATGAGACGGCTGTAGATGAATATTTGCGAGGTGGACTCCTACTGTTGGAGATACGTTGTACTAAGTGTGTTGGAGTCGAAGGGGATTATGTATAACAGGGCTGTCTAAGATACGGCCCGCGGGCCGCATGCGGCCCGAGAACTCCTTTCTTGCGGCCCGCTTCACGGGTCATGTATACATATATGTATACCATATAGTATAAGTATATACCTATCAAAACTCAGTAATAATGTTGTATAGAAAGATTTTATAATGCGGCCCTCCAAACTGCATTTTTTTGAAGTGGCCCTTGGGCCACATTAAGTTGGACAGCCCTGATGTATGAAAATAAAATCATATTTCAACTGAAAACCGCAGGCTTTTATGGTCAGGCCAAGAACTCTCCATCCTACCCACGTAAAATGTATAATACTTGCCAGAACTGTGGTATATTCATACCATATGGAAGAAACTCATCCTCTAAGAGATCTGAAACTAGAAATCCCGTTCCTACAATCAGAAATGCCCCATAAAATGCTTGCAAAGCATAATTAATTTTCGATATTCTCCATTCTCGTCTGTTCAACTTCATAAGTGGGTTGCCTCCAAAGCATGCTTCCACTTTTAGCACCATCAGTGTAGTCCTTAGGTCCATTATTTTTTCCTAAAAGCAACACAGCTTTTTGTAGTTTTTTAGTTCCTAGACTGCATGAATCCATTTTTATACATCAATTGGAAATCTCAATTTATCTGGTTGCGAACATTACTTACCTTCCACCTTTTAAACTCCCAATCAATTCTATAATCGTCGAGACATTTTTTGGACAAGAAATGTCAATTGCTTTTCGATTGCCAATGCACTGTTAGTGGCATTCTCTGTTATTTCAACTATATCGGAATTCAGTATCTGTTTATGAAAGTTATTGTTTATCTTTCTCCTTAATGGTGTTTGGTATTTATTGTAATAATTGTAATTACTTGAGTCTCAGTGCTAATGACATTTACCAGCAACAGTTTTTGTATCACATATTTCGTAGTGTATAGATATAAAATAAAAAAAAAGAAAACGCGCGATGAGTTTTAGAAGAAATAGATGATACTCACTGGTGTCCAGGAAAATGTTTGTCTCGAGCGGCAGGTATCGGAGATAAATTAAAAGAGGGGGAGAGGTCTTCTGCACCAGAACTTCTGATATGGGGTCAGAAACATTAGTGATCAATCTCGATTTGCCCAAAGGGAGGGGGCTGAAGCCGCCCTTGGATTTTCTAAGAAAAAATATATTGAGCCGTGGGGTTCTGGGGGGAAGGGTAGCTTGAGCCCCAAAGCGCCCCTCTGAATACTCCAGTGCAAAACTATAGCAGCTTTCACCAGCAGCCTCTTGGTAACCTCGTACTAAAAAAAAATTAACTGCAATATTTAAAAAATCGTATTACTCGTAACGCTAGTTACAAATAATAGAACGGATCAGATCCTTGAGTATAATAAAAAAATATTGTAGTCGATTTGTGGCCTGATAGGTACAATATTTCCTCTATTTTAGCGTGTTTCTCAACTTCTACCATTTCAAGCATAATTTCTTAAGGATTAAAAAATGGATATATATTTCTAGTCAACCTTTATTACATGATAGTTACATAATATACACTTATATATAATAATAAAATAACAACAACCCAGTCATGAGATCCTATTTATCTCTTACGAATGCCCAACTGCTCATCCAATCATCATGGCTTTGAACTCTGAAAAGAAAGAATACCTAATAGCTTGCTCCTCTACTACGTCTACACCGTGGCTAACCACGCGCTTATATAGCGCATAGTACTCAGTGTTATTGGGTACAGCGCATCATTTATTACTCACTGAATAGTGGTGTATATAGAACTTCAGTTCAGTGTTAGAATACAAAACAAAGCAACGTTCTAAATACTGAACAAATTTGCGTTGCAGACGTAAGTGGAAGAAATTATGATAAATATTCCTGCACTTACAGTTTTATATTTTCACCTTCTAGATGGAAAACAATACAACTTTTATTGAATTATCCACACTTGTCGATATGGTGGATTTTGAAAAATTATAAAACACGTTGTTCACCCCTTGAAGAGCTTGAATAGCGTCAGCGTACTTTTCCGAAGAAAGTATCTAAAATTTTTATTTTTACGAGTACAATAAAGTCGAAAACATAATATAATCATTTATGTATTTATATATGTATATCTCTCGGTACCTTACTAAATGGTTAGTAAAGCTTTATAAACAGATTTAAAAAAGTTTGAGCCTAGCGCCCACGGAAGAAATCATACACAAAAATTACCAGACATAATGTCTTGATGACTTTCCGGTACAGTTCGACAACTAATCGCAAAATTAGAAAAAAGATAAGAACTACACATTGTTTCCGGGCTCGTAGCTATGACGCGTTTGTTGTATAGCCACCATCCAGAATCTGATCAGACGGTGATTATCCTTTTGGATGACAAAAAGTGTTGTCCTGTTTTGATTTTGTCTTGATACTCACCCTCCCAATCAACGGTTCCAGAGTTATCAGTATCAATTTCTTTGATCATCTCATTAAGGTCGCTTGGTGACAGTGTTGGCTCTAATTCCTTGAGGATATCTCTTAACAGATCAACTGTTATGTAACCAAGACCTATAATAGCAAAAACTCATGTACCTATTTCATACAGTCACCCTCCCTACTTGTTTTTAAAAAAGTCAAGCTGAAATTTGGGGCGAGTGAATTGATGCAGGCATATAATATTTTTTAGGAAAAGATGCTGTGGGGCGCCATCTTGAAAGATTTTTTAAATGAAATGGGATACCTTAATTAGAATCTCCTTATGAGTACTTAATAACACTGGAATATAAAATCATATGGCGAACTGAAAGATTGACAAAGTTGCCCTACATCAATATTATTTTCTTACAAGGGCCTATCCGAATACATTTAAAAGGAACGCCAAAATCTGGGCGCTTCCAAAACGAAGAGGATGAATGATTAGTCGTCGAGTTATAAGTTCTTCGATGTAAACAATCGGTCAACTTTGGCCGCCCTCCAGCCAGCAATTCTGAAAGATTGCAATATTAGAGCATACATACAAATTGTGATTTTAGCAATATCTTGTGACCAAAGAGAAGTTCGAGCTCAAATACAGTCAGCATCAATCTTGTTTTTGCTTGCCCTATTTTCTTCGTACCCGCCTGACGAACGTTTACGAATTATGCGAAAAAAATGTTCATACCGTCTCTGTCGTATAATCTGAAGGCATCTTTTAACTCCCTGAGGATAGCTTCTGTGTCTTCCTCTTCCTCTATCAAGAATTTAGCTGCTAAGTTTGCAAATTCCTCGAAACTCATTACGCCGTTTCCATCTTCATCAATTTCCTTAACGACCGCCTAAAAAAAATGTGTCCTATTGTGACCTATAATAGTATACAGTGTCATCAAAAAGTCCTTTTCATGGAAAAAAAACCACGAATTGTACTGATGTGCGTATCCCTATTTCTTTAGTGGAGTGGAGTGTAAAACTGTATGTCATCAATGTTTGACAACTGATTATATTACCTCTTTATGCGTACACTGAAACCTGGAAAAACCACTACCCACTACCATTTTTAAATCGGAAAACGTTTTTCAGGGCAACAGCTACTTTATGTTTATTATTTTTGTTGTTGTTTGACATCAGCTCTGGACAACAGACCGTGAATATTTTCCCCAAAATCAAGTAACTTCGAATTACATAAATGTATCGCGCCCACCTCGTATATGTCCGTGCACGTCTCTTCGCTGCCGCCGCCTGCTGATTTTGGATCAAACGTTCACATATACAGGGTGTCCGCAAAATTGGGGTTTTCCTTTTAAGAAACAACTACCCTTGAAATAACAAAGGTAATGTGTAGTGAAACGAGGGCGACCAAGTAAAAAAAAATAAAGGAAAAAGTACTCACTCTCCAGTTGACAAGAAGGGCTAAGTACGTCTCTGCCCGAAATCATACCGCTCCAACAGAAAATGAAATCAGCTGAAGCGCTACCGAGCAGACGCAGAAACCACATTGATTGTCTTATACTTAATGGCACATCTTCTAACAAGCAAAGTCTAGGTATAGCATCCCGTCCAATCGATTTGGGAGAATAAATGGTCCAATGAGCATACCGTTCACCATGCCAGCCCAAACATTCACCGAAAATGTTTGTTGAAAATGTGCCCGACGGACAGCGTGCGGATTTTCTACTGACCAAACATGAGTGTTGCGAAAGTTATTCACCCCATTACGCGTGAACGTAGATTCGTCTGTCACCAATATGCACTTCAAAAAGTCCGGATTATTGTCATGTTGATGCAACAACCACTCACAAAACCGCACTCTTGCTGGAAAATCGTCAGGTTGAAGGGCTTGTACACGTTGGACGAGAAACGGATACAGCCCTTCTTCACGCAGCGTTTGCCACACTTTACTTTTTGATACTTGCACTTCTCTAGCCACGTCTCTAGTGCTTGTTGTTTTTTGAAACGAAATCGATTAAACGGGTTCGTTTACCTCTACACGCGTGACCGTAACCGTCGGTTGAAGGTTGCATACTGACCTGACACACTGACCCCGACCCAGTTCTGCCGTCGGGTTGAGACCTTGTACCAATCGGTGATGTCCCGGGTCGCGGCTACAGGACGGTATTCAGATATTTTTCATGTTGCAGAGCCCTTTATCTCGGTTCCCTTAAGACATTGGTGTATATGGTACTAAGAAAAATTGCTTATGTTTTCAAGATCTACACGTCGTGTAAAGGAAAACCCCAACTTTGCGGACACCCTGTATAAATGTGTACGACTATTGTATCTAGCATGTGTGTATTATTACTGGTGTCAGAACCTTCTCAACAGTAGAAAGTCTTTTTCTCTGTAACCCTCAACCCCCAATTTTCAACACTTCCAAAAAGTTTTTCAAAAATGAGCTTGAGTGTCTGGAACGTTGAAAAACGTCATCAATTCTCAGAAGCTAAAAAGTTTTTAGCATAGTAGTAACCCTGTTGCAAAATTTCATCAAAGTCTGAAAGGCACCTTCCAAGTTCTAGCGGAGCCAAGTAGTAGTGGGCAGACAGACAAATCGACAGACCGACGGAAATCCGTGACATGGTTTTAGGCGGTGTATGTCATGTAACATACCAAAAACATGATATTTCATTATTTAAAATGTTCGTGGTTACAATGCTTCCTCACATGGGAAGTAAAAATAAATCAAGTCGATTTTCGACGCATTAGCATGGTAAAGTAACCTTCAAAGTGCGCACAGACAATAGAGAAACAAGTTAATGGATTAAGTGTAATGTTGGACCAAAATGAATATTAAAAAATGTCTGATTAACTGGCAGAAACATATCTCGCGACATAGACATATTGTAGCATATTGAATGATTATTTTTTGTAAAACTTATTCCATGTTATTACTTACTGCTAGTTCCTCTGGACTTTGCCTGTGCCCTAACATATCCAAGATCTGCCCAATCATATCAACATTAATTTCACCTTTAGCTTCGAGGTCAAAGGAATCAAAAATGGATTTCAGTGCTGAAAAACACCCGAAAGGGATTTACTCGTCACATGAAACAGAGAGGGAGAAAGGGAATACAAACAAAAAAACTCACTTCTGATTTGATCCTTAGAGATGCCCAATCTTTTATAAGTTTCATAGTCCAAGGGTAGTTTATCATCTGTGTCCTGAAATAAAATTGTGTAATATTCGATCAAAATAACAATACATACATGTTCAGTAAAAACAATCAAAAAGAGAGCATTTTCACATTTCTTTTATGAAAAACGTTATATAATAATAATAATGTTTGGCAACGACACTCTGTATTTATTCTTGAAATGAAAGATGATATAATTTGTGTATAATTCTTCCCATATCTGAATCCTCATATCTATGCTTTCCAGGCGGTTTAAGTTCTATTTCCCTACAACCTTCTCCCAGAAATTCTCATCGAACGCGTAGAATAAGGTATGGTACAGTAGCACAATGCAAAGTCTGGCGTCCGATAAAAATACTGTTCTTACATGGAGATCGATACAGGATTACTGGTAATATCTACTGGTTATTGGCTTGTCGGCCATGCAACTTTTTCTGTGGATGATACTGAAATCGAATAGGGTGTGAATGTGAACACGTTGGCTCTTACGTTGGTAGGAACACGTCTATATACCTACGTCATAATATCTGAAAAATCCACTATCATGGAATCGTTAACAAGGTATGCATTTTAAGGAATCAGTTGTATTTGAAGATCCAGATATAGAAAACTCCTCCATTGTGTTTTTGGCCTTTCCCTGTATCGTCACTGGAAACATTTTCATAAACAAATTTTTTAGTCTTTGGCATAGTACTAACTTTGCTTAGGAATTTCATTAAAATCCGAGTAGAATTTTCCAAGTTATATACGGGAAAAGAATTAGCGGACAGACAGACCGACAGTTTGACAGAAATGAGCGACATGGTTGTTCGTTATGTAGGTACGTGTTATATAACAATCAAAAAACATCTCATTTTCCAAAAAATTCGCGAATAGATTACTTCCTCGCCAGATGGCACGGGAAGCAAAAACGGATGTTCGTCTCTATCCATTTATCAGCACTTACATGAGTCATTATATCAAATTTAGGAATATCTACTGAACGTCAGAGCTTCTTCTAATTGCTTCCAAAATCCTAAAAATCTAAAGGCAAATTCTCAAAGTCGACATTACTTCTTGAAGCGTGAAACTAGAGTCGCAGGAAAGGTCTTATGAAACACGGTTGAGGTAACTGTCGTTTCATGAAAGTCCACAGCGCCGAGTTATTCAGTTTCACGAAAGGGGGCTTTAGTGTGAATCACATCTTGCATTGTCTTCAATACCATAGAAAGATGTTGAAAATCGTGAAATACATGACCTTATGGAAATATGTATTTCGACAAAAATTCCTATCAAAAGACTGTTAATGTCGTTTGTGCAATTTGTTCCTATGCGAAAAACTGAGAAGTGGTTAGATTGATACATTTGATAAGAGGACACAGGGTTTTTCCTAAATGTATGTCAATATTTAAGGAAGCGATTGTTTGGTCCACATTCAAAAGAAAACCTCGTATGAACGTGAGCCGTAAACGTCTTAACTTTCGAGAAACGGGTCGCTAATGTACGCCACTGACGTTTGTTAAAATAAAGGAATTGAAATCTGTAGTCGCTCTGAGCAGATTTGATCTCCTGATTTTTTTCAGAGCCACGCACGATTTCCATCTGAAGTAATAAGAGCTGTTTCTCTGCGTTGTGAAATTGTCATGTTAACGAGATTGTTATGATCATGTAGAGAAACAGCTTTTATTTTTTAACCGAAAAGTGCAACGCATTGAAAAAATCAAGCAATCAAATTTGCTTAGAAATGATTAGGCATTTCAAGAATAATTTCTACTTCAAAAGAAATCAGTGACGGTAATCAATGTCTGCCAAAGTAGGCAGGTGAAACTCGGTACGAATACCATTAAAGAAAATTTAAAAACGCAGCAGATTAAAAATGTCTCTCGATACATAGTACATGTTTGTCAAATTTCATTAAAACATCTAAAGTGGTATTTGCTGATATTAGTAATGAATTATCCATTTTTAAAAATTTCACCATCCTGTCTCTGCAAAGTTGAGATGTATAGACCCACCCTCGTTCATATGAAGTTCTCTTTTTAAAATGGACTCGAAAATCGACCCCTTGAATATTGTCATTCAGTTAGGAAAGACCCTGTGTATTTATATATTGCTCTCTCAGTTCAGTAATCCTAATAATGATTTTTATTGAACGGCCTATATCGACATAATGGGCAGTCATAACGGGCGATTGATATGTAGGCGAATGGTCGATATTGCCGATATGCCCATATGCATAATATCGGAATCGGTCAATTACGACTCTAAAACGTTTAGCTGTAACGCTTCCATTTTGGGACTAAACATTATGGTTGAGCTGACAAAAACCACCTTTCCAAATTCTGAAGCCTACACAGATTTCACTTTGACACTTTTAACATCAATAACACCGTATGTGATAAACTGTTAAATTCCTCTTGTAAATATAGAAATATAAAAGAATTACAAAGTTTAAAAAAAAGTGATATCAGATGGTCTAAAATCTATAATAATAATAATAAATCGTCTTTATTTAGGGTGCGAAGTTTAGCATAACGCTATCTGCTACTTAACCCCCCCCCCCCTCCAAAAAAAAGGAAAAACTGAAAATCAATACAAAAAACATAAAAACATTTGATAGGTTACAAAATATTTCTGTGAGGTGACAGATAAATTTTATCAACTGATTTATATACTTCTATTCAAAATAGATTTCTTCATATGTCTTTTAAATTCATTTTATATTATAGCAATTTTGTTGACCGAGCATTGCGAAAAATAATTGCGTTGTAGGAAAGAATGATGTCCTGCGAAGGGGAATTGTGTGTTTCAGTGAATCGAATGTCCCTAGAATGAATATTGCTTCTAGATATCAGCTTATTTCTCAAAAACGGCGGAATATATGATAGCTAAAGTCTGTGGGTGTACGTAACTAGGTGTAGCTCACACAGTTCGTTCACTCTCAACCACTTCATGTCTTTGAAAAAAGAGCTGATATGATAAAAATTTTTCAAATTATTGATCAACCTACAACACGAGTTTTTGATTTTCTGGAGACGTGTTAGAGATATTGAGTCAAGATATGGAAGATAGACTAAGTCGCGATAACTAATTTTGGACATTACCAAAAATTCACACAAATTTTTTGTAGTTGTAAGGTCAATAATACTGATATTATTTACACGAGGTATAAAATTTAGACATTCGTCTAAAGTTTTTCACGGACTCACTTACTTCTGTAGTCTCACCATTTAACTCTAAAATTTCTTTTGGCATCGCTTCGAAACAGATTTTTTGAAAAAATAATGACTTTCGATTTTGAAGGTTATGATTCTTTGCATACATACTGATAGATTTTATATCTCCACTTATCTCAGATTCAGCACTTTGAATGTTGTGATTAATATTTAACAGTTGCGTGGAGATCAGAAATATACAAAATGGATAGGAGTGGCTTAAGTACAGACACTTGAGGCACTACCGAAGAAATGAGGCACTTTGGAGACAGTCAATGTCAATATTTTTGATATCGATTTCCTAATGTGACTACAGAACTTCCAAAAAAACGTTGGAGCTTGGATTGAAAAAACGTACAAGTGGTTCCGGTGAAAATGTAATCAGTACAAGTAAGCTTTTTGGATGAATTTCTTGAAAAACGGTTAAGAAATCGCAGCTTACCCCCATATTTGACGTACGCTCTGTAGCTCCTTCGTATCACAACTGCTATTTTTTCCGTGAAGGATGATGATTTTTTTATAGTGTAAAGAGACGGTCCAATGTCACGCTGACGAAAATAAAACTACCTGATGCGCGCATTGACATTTTTAATTAGTTAGTTGATTGTAATGCACGCTCCAATACCAAACCAATAGCATCGACAGTCGAAGTTATTATTAGTTTACTCATAGAGAATCTAATTGTGTTGATAGAAAGAATTATTGAGTTTGGAAACTGAGCAGAGTGAATCTAGTAAGAAAATGCTGCCTATCTAGCTATCTTCCAAAGTAATCAGTTGTTGTCTTTGAGGTAATTGAGTTTTAAGCCTCTTACGACTGATATTCAGTAGAGACACGAGTTCGTATATCCGTTACCGTTAAGAGATTAAAAATGACATAAAGTAGGTTGTTTTCACTTCCCACGCAACTCCATCATTAGTTCATGAAGAACTCCACACCCATTTGGCAGCGTTACGATCTTGAAGTACATATCTCCCCTCAACCATGATACTAGATACTAGAAAAGAAATTCATCAATACTCTTGTGCCATTTCTGCTCCAGGGAACGTATACCCTTTTAAAAAATCCTTCCTCTTGACTCAAAAAATTCGTCGACGGCTGCTTTTAGGCCATAATCTGAGTCAAAACGACGTCCTCGAAGTAGTACAAAGAGATTAAAGTCAGACGGAGCCAAGTCACAATTTGTACCAAAAAGTCAGAATCGTTGGTGAAAGTTTCCAAATCACTTTCTGAAATTTGGGACCTGTGCAATTTTTGTTCATGTGTCAGTCGTGTAGCCCTTCTGGCTGACACCTTACTTATTTTTTAATTGTCATGCAAATGGTTATTATGCTTGTGCGTGTCAACTGTTTTTTTCACTGGTAGGTAGATTTCTTTCCCAAAACGACCTGTTTTGAGATCGGAGTCCTTGGGCAGTGTGACTTCCGAAACCTCCCTTTAAAGCCTCTGGCTTATATTGCAATGTGCAACTTGAGACCCATGTAGATGTTATACTGGCTGTTGAACGAAACTACAGGTTTACATGACAAGAATTATTGATATCTTACTTTTATACAGGCCACCGAGGTGTCTCAAACGACAGTAATTTTTTGTTCTACGTATGTGGTTTTATTTAACAGTCAATGAGGTATGGCAATAAATAAGCACGACAGGACAAGTTTTGGAGATTAACCAAACACTTTCCTTGATTTTGATTGTTCCAATAAACAAGCTTCAGACTCTTTTGAGCTCTCGGACGGACTGGGTGTTTTATTTGTCCAGAGAAAAATGTTGGTTGGTTTTTCATTCTGTATATGTATTTATCTCGCTATTGATGCTTGATAACACGTTTGTTTATTTAGTAAGTACGTGCTTTCGTTACAATTTTTCTACGTATATCTTTGTAGCCTCTACATCGACTATCTCCCAGCGATCAAAACAAAAAATGTAATCTTCTTTCTAATCACTTTAAGGTGGACCTAATACCAACAAATCTCGACGGATCTCGCAAGATTTAATAGGAATGCGTCTTTTTCTCAAAACTTTTAAAACATTACGAAAATTTTTACTGATCATAGAAATTGCATTGACATCAGATCTAAAACGGATAAGTCGTAAAGCAATATAACAATTGTTTATTCATGAATATCTCATAACATTTTTCATAAGATTGCCACTCTCGTAAATGCATACATCTCGTAGTCTTTGTCTCTTCAACCTATCATCACTGCTTTGAACTCTGAAACAAAAAGAAAAGCCGTGTGTGAGCAGATGACTTTGTTTACAAACATCTCTACTATCAATCAATGTAAAGGGGTGCCGAATTTGATCGCGATTAGTGATACAGTACCTAGTCCATGAGTCTGGACAATTATTAAAATGAAGCTTTTTGTGTTTTGCCACGTCGGTCGCTGTTATATTTTCAAAATAAATAGTTCCCATGACTCTCAATGACAGAATGCGAAACAGAATTCGAACGATAGAAAAAAGTTACTACAGTAGATGTTGTGATGTTACTTTAGTGGATCATATACCACACGAAACACTTTGCCAACGAATGAAAGCAGAAAATAAATCAATAGACTAGATAAAAAAACAGCTACCTTGATATGGCCATATCAAAAGGATGACACACGAAACATTACCCGTGAAAGTTTTCGAATCGGTTCCATAAAGGAAGAAGTAGACCTAAAAATAAATGGAAAGACGAAATAAGGATAGCTCTCAGAGAAAGGGAAGATTTCTGGAGGGATGAAAAGAACTGGCGCGGGTACTGTAGAAAGTACCTAAATATTCCTATAAAACAGTTCCCATGATGAAATGTGTTTGTTTCTAGTGATACACTAATTCAATGAGGTATTCTGTTGTTAAAATAAACATGAGCGCGACGTTTAAGTTTGCAATCACATTTTGGCAAGTATGCAATAAATGCCTGGGAGGGCAGCGACAAGCCAATAGAAGTGACGGCCAAGTGCTCATGTAGGTAAATGCGGGGTAAATGAGGTTTGAATAGGGTATAGATTTGTACATACCTTCCCAGTCGACGGTTCCGGATCCATCTGTATCTATTTCGTCTATAATATTGTCCAAATCATCTTCGGACAGCTTTTCGTCCAATTCCCGGAGTATCTCTCTCAGTACATCTGTTGTGATGAATCCATTTCCTGGAAAGTTATATTTTTTCTCTATACTCTCAGGTATTCGACAAACAGAGCGAATTTTATGGGCAAGACTCCTGCATTCCTAATCCTACAGAAAATTGAATCGGTCATTTCAAAAACCACTCAAATCCACTTTGTTCTAATATGCTTGTCTTACGGAAAACATAAAAACTGGGTATATATCTAGGTAAGTTAATAAAAAAATAGCGCTTAATTGACGTTCATTGACATCACAGCATAAGTCCGGGACTTATTTGGTTTTTACAAGCACTACACTGGACAGTGGGAACTTGAATGAGTATTTCAAAAACAGTACCATGATCCTTGATTTGTTTGATTTTTATATTCTTGTGCTATATGCACCAATACTAAAACAGCAGCTACAACTGTGAATGAGTACAGTATCCACTTTGTCTTAACCGCTTTGCCCGAAAACCTTCGATATTTTGTAAAACCTGAAAGTTTCATTACATATATGTGCCTAATACACTTAAGGATGTTCAGCAACTATAAAACTTGGATAGTGGCAAACTAACTATCTTCATCCGCTTGAACATACAGGGGTGTTTATATATACAATTCATCATCCCCTTAAAAATGTTAAATGACAAGGAGTATCGAGTAATAGCTTGTTTGAAAGGTCTTTCGAAGTCCTTTATTTTGACGTTTGATTTTTTAAAATCAGTCGATTCGTTTTCGAGAAAATTAGAGAAACCTGTATTTATCTTCAGGTAGAAAACAAAAACACAGGAAAAAATCACTTTTCATTTCAATAAGTGTTCACTTGCCCGTTCTACAATTGCCAGATCTACAATTAATTCATAATTTAAAACGGAAACTACCAACATGAACAGCAATTCGGAAGATTAGATGTGGTAACAACCTAATAACAACCCGAATTTCTCCGCATTCTTTTCATCATCACAGATACCCTGGGCAAACTGTATTTATTGTTAATCCATCAATTCGCTTATCACTGAAATCATTGGAAACCAAATCGAAGAGGATGGGTACCCTGTACTTGATGAGGCTGAAATATATTTCCAGCAAGACGCCTCCTCACTATGTTCCTCCGGTTCGGCAATGGCTAGACGACGAGTTTACAGATAAATGGATAGGGCGAAGAGGGCCTATAGAATGACATGCTAGATCTCCTTATTTGACTCCATTAGACTTTTTTCTATGGGGCCATTTGAAATTTAAAGATCCCTATATCATTGTTTGGCTAATAACAGGCAACATTTTGAACAATTATTTAAATAAAAAGTGGTATTTTCGTCTGTTTTTGGTTTCTATATGAACAAATTAAGATAAATAAAGATATGTCTAATTTTCTTGAAAACGAATTGATCGATACTAGAAAATCAAACGTCAAAATGAAGGACTTCGAAAGACCTTTCAAACAAGCTATTACTCGATACCCCTTGTAAAAAAATTAAAGGGGAAATTTTAAGGGGATGGTGAATAACATATATAAATTTCAGCTTTGATATCATCACGAAAGTTCAACTCTAATTTCTTAGTGTTGTTTGGCAGGGGTTGAAATTGTACTGTCTGGTAATGAATAACGTCATTTCGAATATCATTCTGAATAAGATACCAAAAAAACTGGCCTATGTACTCCAATTAATTTGAGGAAACATTTTATGAACCTTTGCTACCTGTTACCTGCCAAAGTAGCCACTAAGCAACTTTCTTAGTGGCTGATCGTCCTTACCTTTGTCGGGAACATACAGAGAGAAGCTTTCAGATTTTATAAAATAACGTATGGAGTCTATCGACTCAATCCTCCTTATTTGTATGACTGAAAAAGTCGTTTAGGAGCATATTCCCTGAATATTTAAAAAGCTGCAAGAATAGTTAGTATTAAAATTCAATTGTACGCACAACATCTATTTTGAAAAATCGTTTGTAATATAACGTGCTATTTGGTAGTCAAAAAAGCATGTGGGTTCTTCTGCAAGCTTCTTCTGATTAGCAAACAAGGTTGAACGGATAAATAAATCTTTCTACTTTTTCATTGTGGTCGATTCATGATTTGGGTGTCACACGGGAAATTTAATTTTCCCGGGATGTTCGCTTTTCCTGGGATTCCTCTATATACTTTGAAGATATTGCCACGAGTGACAACCCTGGGCTTTACATCCCCTGATGAGTATGAATAATCAGCAATGGTGTATTCTTATATGCTAGGGTGGGGATATGATTGTTGTTAAACAGTAGTTGGATTGACACGCGAAGAGATTCCCGGTATGAGGGCAATCCCCCTCGGGGGTCTCTCTTGCCATTCTACCATGTGTGAGGGTCAGCTGCTCTCTATAGTTCCAACTACAGTAAGTACCGTTTCATATATTTACCATATATTTAATAAAGTTTATTTGTCAATACTTCCGTGATTTATCATTATCAACCCTTTGCAGCACCAAGCGAGAGAACAGGAGCAGAACCAAACACCATTCATATTCATGACAAGTATGGTTTTCGACCCATTTGGTAGTACTTTTGTTTCTTATTAGACCACCGATATGTAACGTATAAATAGGTCAACAAGCGTAATTTTCAATAATAAGCAATAAAAAATATGATTTTATATGATTCTTTCCCTTAACCTATTTCCAAACAACGTAAATCCAGAAAAGTTTTACATGCTTGTCCCATTTTTTACTAAACCCTGAGGTTTTTCGAAATTTCAATCCTCTACAAGTACCAATGGGTGATTTTTTTGCTAGTATCTTTTTGGCAACACTGTTTTTGACAGATGACGCGTGAATCGTGTCTTGTGTCATTGTCAGACTTGTTCAGTTTGGTCTATAATTTGACCATGAATCGACTTACGAACGAAGAACGCTTGCAAATTATTGAATTTTACTATCAAATTTCATGCTCGGTTAAGAGAGTGCATCAAGCACTGCTTCCACTTTATGGGCAATTTGGAAGCTTGTGACTAAATTTCGAACCCAGTTTACATTATTGGACATTAAACCACCAACGCGCAAACGTAGAGTGAGGACTGAAGAAAATATTGCGGCTGTATCCGCCAGTGTTAGTGATGACCGTGAAATGTCGATTCGCCGCCGTTCGCAGCAATTGGGCCTCTGTTACTCCACTACGTGGAAAATTTTGCGACAGGATTTGGACGTAAAACCTTATAAGATACAGCTGGTGCAAGAATTGAAGCCACACGACCTCCCACAACGTTTCCAATTTGGTGAATGGGCGCTGGCAAGGTTGGAGGAAGATCCACATTTTTATCGAAAAATTGTGTTCAGCGACGAAGCTCATTTCTGGTTGAATGGGTACGATAACAAGCAAAATTGCCGCATCTGGAGTGAAGACCAGCCAGAAGCATTGCAAGAGCTACCAATGCATCCCGAAAAAAATGACTGTTTGGTGTGGATTATGGGCCGGTGGCATCATCGGTCCGTACTTCTTCAAAGACGACGATGGCCGGAACGTAACTGTGAATGGCGAGCGCTACCGTGCGATGATAACAAACTTTTTTTGCCCAAAATGGAAGAGCTGGACTTGTCTGACATGTGGTTCCAACAAGACGGTGCCACATGCCACACGTTTGGGGCCCGTCAATTGGCCGCCTAGATCGTGTGATTTAACGTCGTTGGACTATTTCTTGTGGGGCCATGTTAAGGCTAATATCTACAGGAATAAACCAGCAACGATTGACGCACTGGAAGCCAATATTGAAGCATTTATTCGTGAGATACCGGCCGATATGTTGGAGAGAGTGTGCCAAAATTGGACCTTGCGCATGGGCCATCTAAAGCGGAGCCGCGCCCAACATTTACATGAAATAATCTTTAAACATTAAATTATATCGACCGTTCTATCGACTCAAATAAAGATTTAATCGTTTTTTCAAATTTTTTGTGTTTTTTTTGAAAATCAAATCATATACCTCTTAAAAAATCACCCGTTATATTGTGCCCAAGCAAGTGCTTTAAAACTTTTTCAAATTATACATCCTTTCTAGTGTTAGAAAAAGGGTTAAAATCATCGATTTCGCGACCTTTGTATGTTGTTACTACATTTTTGTTATACCTTCTTTGTCGTATAGTCTGAAGGCTCCCTTCAGTTCAACCTGAATAGCTTCTGTATCTTCGTCATCTTCGACCAAAAATCTAGCTGCCAAGTTAGCGAATTCTTCGAAGTTGATTTCACCGTTGCTGTCTTCATCGATTTCAGTTATGATTTTCTGAAAAACCAAACATTCTGAATAAACTCTTGCCATACTGTAATAAAGCTGTAGTCATCGTAGATGAAGAATAATGCTTCCACAGGATTTTTTTTTTGACAGATCATTGAAAAATTGCTTCAAGTAGATTGACTTTACTTTCCACTCAAGACTATCATCAGCTCATAGAAAATTATGCTCGGCACAAGTTAGCGTTAGAAAAATAGCTGCGAGCATGTTTAACAAAAAAATTAAATTCATCAAGTCAGTGGAACAGGCCTAAAACATTAGTCCTTAATCCCCATTAATTTGGCAACGTTGCGATCTATTAATTTTTTCCTGCCCTACCGACCATCTGGCAAGTTGCTATGATTAACCTTGCCATCCGCCAGACATGGCAGGAAACGATCGGTAAGACTGCGACACAGGTATATCTAGAGACGCGCGTCTTGAAAATATTTATCTATCATTCCAAGTCTTAATGGCAAGTGTTCGAGGAAATCTGTAAATATTTGAAATATGCCCAGGTGCGCAGAAGTGAATGAATATACTAACCGAAAAACAATTTCGATATGCTTACCCCGCCCCTGCAACCCCATTTCCTCTGCAAAAATCTTTTCGATAATGCTCAGACGCCTCTGAAACTGAAAACACGAAGGTTTGACGAACCTTCTTTCTTTTTTTTTGTTTTTTTTGCTCATAGTTTTGCCATCACTGTACCGATCTGCGACAACTACAAGTCTTTTTTGGATGTTATATGACATCACGAAACACCATTTCACTCATTTCCGTCTGCCTGCCCACTAAATAATCTTTGGACCGACTATAACTTGTAAACTACCGCTCAGAATTTGATGAGATCTCCGCATAAGGCTAATCTTTAGACCGTCTATAACTTGTGAATTACCGCTCAGAATTTGATGAGATCTTCGCATAAGGCTTTGTATTTTTTGAAAATCGATCCAGTGCAAAAATCAAACGTCGCCCAAAATTAGTCTTTTCTAGGTTTCAGACACTCCTGACCATTTCCAGAATAACATATTTAGGGATTAAAAGTTGGGGGTTGTAATAGTTGGGGAAGGGTGTATCTTGATTTTTTGTTGTTAGTAAGGAGTTTCCCAATAAGAACGATAGGATTTGAAATTGAAATAAAGCAAGTAAAATCTGATCAATTTGTATACGCATTGGCTTTATTTGATACTACATTTTATGTCATTTATAATTTAAGCAATACATTGTCACCACGGCTCTGCTTGCACTGGTTGATCCGGACACACCAACTTTCGATGACTCTGTGCAGCATTTTGGCTGGTGTAGCCGCTATAGTTAACTGAATGTTGCTGGGTTATTGGTATACACTTTAGATTAGACATACACCCATAAAAAATCTAATGGTGTCAAATCGCAAGATCTTAGCGGCCAATTGTGAGGTCCGTTTCGTGAAATAACTGACTGGCCGAGCTTATCAAGCAGTAAATCCATTGTTTCGGTTGCAGTTTGACATGTTTCACCATACTGTTGAAAATAAATGTCTGTATCAATTTATTCAACTTCAGGAAAAATGAATTCGTTTAACATGTCACGGTAACGCTCGCCATTGACAGTAACCGCACGACCTTCGTCCTTTTTAAAGAAGTGTGGGAAAATGCTGCCAGCGTACCATAATCCGCACCAAACTGTCAATTTTTCTGGATATAATGGTGCTTTATGGACCACTCTTGGATTTGACTCACTCCAATAACGACAATTTTGTTTGTCGTCATATCCATTCAACCAGAAGTGAGCCTCATCTGAGAACATGATTTTGCGATGAAATTCTGGATCGGTTTCCATCATTTCCAGCACCCAATCAGCAAACTCACGATGCAACCGATGGTCTGTTGGCTTGAGTTCTTGTGTCAATACCATCTTATATGAATGTACCCCGAGATCAAAACGTAAAATACGCCACCTTGTTATTCTGGATAGCGCCAATTGTTGTGAACTGCGTGGAACGGACACATTTTCATTTTCGGCGACACTGGCTGATACGGCCGCTATATTCACTTCACTGCCAGATCGCATTCTGCTATGTGGTGTACTATCGTGCACAGAATATTCACTTTCTAGTTTTTTAATTATGTGACGTATAGCGAGCTCAGACGGTGTTCCACGGCGACCACATTTAGCACGAAATGCTCTTTGATTAGCGAGAAAACTTCTAGAACTTTGATAGAATACTTGGACGATTTCCAAACGTTGAGGTAACGTTAAATAGTTCATGGTTAAATGGCAAGCCTTACTGAACACAAAATAACCCAGCTGTCAGAAAAATGACAACTGAGATTAGGAAACCCTGTATATTTAAACGTGCCGAACCCCGGTAATTCTGGGACATATTTCACACATCTTACATTCTCTCTGGGTTTACCGGCGGGTAAAATCTCTATGGGTCTCCTTCTATTACTGCCGCTGGGCCCCGTCGTGTCGTCCGTTATGCGCGGAGCCTACGTAGCCAGAGGCACGGTCCGACCGGTAGGGCATCTATCGACTAATTGTATGGGCCTATTTGACTGACTTGATCCATTTTCTGTTGTGCCAAACCTAATACTTTACTGATGACGGTGTTGCGTGGAAGATGCAGAGCTCACCTAGTTGACGTCGTTTTTAATCAACGGCGCGGTAGCAAACTTCATCAAAGTTCCAAGTTAAAGGCGGACCAAGGATTATTTGACAGGCAGGGGGACCAACGGAAATCATTAACATGGTTTATCGTCATGTATGTGTTCCGATATAGATTGTATGACTTTTAGAAAAACAAGTTATTTACAAGAGTTGTATGGTGTAACATAAAGCTTTTCAGGTAATGTCTTTTTTTATGTACAAACAATTGCTATCGAATAAAGATGTATTTATTAGGGAAATATATGTTTGGTGATGGTTGTTTCTTAATCTAAATCATTAACGTGGCGTGGACGGGAGTAAAACCTACTTTCTCTAAGCTTCTTGTCATCTAATGAGTTCTAGACGCTGATGATACTGCTGAATAAGTAAAACATTTCCACATAACTGAGAGTGTGAGTAGGCATTGGTACTTACATCAAGCTCATCTGCCGAAACGTGTGTTCCCAACATGTCCATTACTGTTCCAATCATATCGGCTTCAATGTACCCCTTTCTGTCAACATCGAAGACATCGAATGTGGACTTCAACACTGTCGAATGAACAGCAAATACATAATTTATAGAATACACCACTAGCAAGGATGAAAATTGAAAAACGATTATCCTTTAGATTGTTATTTCTTTATTGAACCTTCGAGTGCACGGGGTTTTGTCTAATTTATTCATTATCATTCTGTGTAAATATCTTTGAAGCAGCCGCATAGGCAGAAGCCTAAATACAGTGGCACCGCAGCTGCTACAAGGAGCTTAAAGGCCCTAAGTTAATCCGATTGTTGAACTGCTTAAGGTTAACACAACTGGTAAAGCTCTCCTCAGGCAGATTGCTCCATAATTTCCACACTGGAGGGACGAAGCAACGGTCTATCGGCCAAATCTGGATTGACGAAGTCCGACACCGCTAGGATGGTAGACTGAAGTCAGGCGGGCATGCCTGGCAGGCTCATCGCGTAACATCATGGAGGAGAGCTCTGAGAAGCAAAGCCCGTTTTCTTCCCATTACCTTCAAAACAAGGGAATTAATGATGATGTATTCCTCGAGTACTAAGAATTCCGGACATAAGATCACTCCACTCTGCGAGTATCTGGGTGAAGGGTGGATTGAAGCGAACAATGTCGATGATAAAATCTCCTTGCTATAGTCCGGCCACGCTTTCCTTATCAATATCTCAGACTCAGCGCCGACTAACCATCTTAGCTTTCCAAATTACGAGGTGCACTCCAATCTGAGGAAGAACGGGTGAGCCGTGGCTTCTGTCCACAGCAGTTTTTCCTGTTCCAGGCCTGAAAAACTTTCTGTGGCTTCGCCACAACTCCAAACCATCCTACAAATTTATTTGTTGTCTCTATCGCTGTCTTTCGGACCATAACTGGGATGACCCATGTCAAGATCGACTTCAAAGGTAGTTCTCGATGATTGAGCCGCCTCGTGTCGTTCCTCGTCATCAATAACTGATTTTACCCACTTTGGGATGGAATAATACATTCCTCATACGGTGAAAATGCCTAAGCCAGGGTCTAACGGCTGGTTCAACGAATCGTGTGATACTGCTTGTTTGTCGGTAGAAGATCAAAGCTCACAGAAACCTTCTTGAAAATTCCGGTGTCGAGTCAAAAACAAATATAACGAAGCAGTTCGCGATGTTAAAGACCAGGATGATGTAACAGTTATTCACAAGATAATTCACAGATTAAAGGGAAAATATGGGAGTAGCCTTCGCGTTTCTGGAGGAGGCGACGTGTCTGGTACACTAAAAAACGACAGATACCCTCATGCTCGCTTGCTGCTTTGGAGGTCTGGATATGCTTTGAAAGCGGGAATGTCTACTCCAGACGATCCTGGGCTATCCTGGTTGTAGGCGGTGTCATCTTAAAATTGTAATGATGGTTTCGTGCAATCTCGGTATGCGACAGAAGAACAATAAAATACATTTTTATTAATTGTCATTATACGAGGGTGATCCCAGAAGTACCCGGCCTGACCTAGAGATGGCGATAGTTGTTTGAAAAATATCATTGTATTAGAAAGTATGCAAACCTATAAAGCAAATGTGTCAAGTTTGAAGACCCCACGTTGTTTAGTATTTGTTTGGCAGCCATCAATACTAAACGTTTTCAGTGAATTTGCGAAAATGGAAAAAACTGGTCATCGTTATGTAGTACAATACTTTTATTTCAAAGGTTTCAGCCCAACCAATATAAAAGCTGAACTGGATTCTACTCTAAGTGAGTCTGCTCCTTAGTTTACAACAGTAAAATATTGGGTAGCAGAGATTAAACGAGGCCGTATGAGCTGCCAAGATGAGCATCGCAGTGGTCGACCAAATGAGGTGACGACTGCAGAAATGGTGAAGAAAATTCACAAAGCGGTACTGAATGATCGTCGACTGAAAGTGCGCGATCTAGCAGACATAGTAGGCATTTCAAAAAGTGCGGCTCATCGCACATTATCTGAAAATTTGGACATTTTTACAAAATTTTTGTGTTCTCTTCGTTGGGTCGGGTACTTCTGGGACGACCCTCGTACTTGCAAAAGACCACCGTGGTGGCCGAAGCGTCGTACAATAAACACAAATTAAAACATGTATGTGGTTTAATTGGACCAGTGGAGTCCTATGCTTCTGAGATTCAAAAGGCCTAAACACCCATGGGGTACCGTGGGGCTAAAGGGGGATATAGGGGAAATGGAGGGGGAGGCCACGCGGACCCTAGCGAGGGAACACGTGTGCATGCAACATGCACACATTCTGGTTCCGACTACGAGATCCGCCGGGTGGTACCTCCGCGTTCGACAGTCAGAGACCGTCTACCACCTAGGTCTACCGTCTAGCATTTGAGGTAATTTTTCAATTTCATTCCTCTTTTCTTACTCCGTAATCTTCTATGTAATAGTAAACTGCAAATCCAAATATTTGATTTTGCTTCTTAGATTGCTTGCATGGCATCTCCTAATTAAACTGTTTCTTTTTTGTTTTTGTACTGTTTTGTCTTCGAATATTGCTGTGTATTATGATATTTAAGGTTCTTTTAGCATTAATAAATTTTTGAATGTATGCTTATCTATTGTTGTAACTACATCAAAGGCCTTGTTGGACATGACGAGTAGCCTCAAGCTGATTTCTTGACAGGAGATGATTATAAGGTGTTGTGTCTTCTGTATGATATAAAAACATAAACTTATAGATACTTACTAGACAGCTGCTCTCTGTCTAAGTCGTCCTGAAATAATAAGTGAAACTGGTTTGAGAGATTTTTCCATTGAATGTTATGGATGGGTGTAAAGTGAGTAGGAGTTACATACGCCTTCCTACTGGATATATACAAAATTTGTTGCTAATATTTTTGTTATGTTATAAAATAATCAAAAACAAGAATAATTATACCCAATGTTCCGACATCAAAATATGTTTCTGATAATAATAAGAGAATTGGTAAGATTTATATTTCTACTTTTCTATGGTGTACTCACCATGGTCACCGGTTTCACAACCGACCCGTATGAAGGTATCTTTATCCACGGCGGCACTCGCGGCATTAAACTATCAAACTATAATGGGGTTGCGTATATATACATGTAGAACAAGGAAGGTTTAAAATAGCCGGTTTATATTAAGTCGATGTCGATGCGAAGAACAACTTCCAGTGCGAATCCCAATTGTTTCTTCTACGATACGTACAGTCTCGGGCCAGTTTATGAAACGCACCAAAAAATATTTGCAGTTGTATGAATGATTTCTGAATGCGTAACCATTTATTTTAATGTAAGACTCCTTGTCACACGGCTAGGTCTGTTCAAACTTGTTTAGAGGAAAATATCTCTTTGTTGGAATGGCCGGGTAATAGCCTCGTTATAGAAAATGTGTCGGAGCCGATGAAGAGGAACAACAAACAAAACCAAACTCATGAAAACTTTTTTAATTTGTGGAATCAAATGCAAATGCACTGCAGTTTTCGATTGTCAGCATGTCACGCATTTGTAGTGGCAAGATGTGGCTCTGTGCCATTTTGGAACATTTTACTAGCCACGCCATACTGGCGTAATTATAAAAAATTTCTAAAATGAGATACTATGTTTTTTAGCGTTATAATGACATGTACGCTACGAAAAACCATGTCAGCCATCTCCGTTGGTCTGTCTGTCTGTCGGTGTGCCCGCTAATTTTTGGAATGCATATAACGTGGAAAGAACTGTTAGGATTTGAACGACACTTTCACACAAGGTTACTACTATGCCAAGGATGAAAAAGGTAGTGTTTGAAAATCGGTCGAATAGCGGCGCAGAAACCCAAAAATAAAAAAGTAAAAATCGTCCAAACTTCGTTTTTTGACGTTCCAGAGAACCCTGATCATATTTGGAAAAGAAAAATGTGGTGAAAATTTTGGGGGTGGTGGGTTGTACGAGCCCCTTCCCACTTCAGTTGGCCCACTTCAAGATTTGTACCAAAATATGCCTTTATAAACTAAACATGACGAAACTATTTACTTATCAAACAATTTATTGTCTCAAAGACATTTTAGATACACTCTAGACGTAAAAAATACATATTTGAAATCACTTAGACCTATAACTAATAGAACATCTGAACAAATAAACAATGTGCGAATAAATGCGCGAAGTTAACAAAGCAACAATTGAAAAATTACCATTGGGTAACATCACCTTTATTTTTTATTACGGCTAAAATTCTTTGGGGCATAGTGTTAACCAAGTTTTGGCAAAAATTTGGTGTAAAGCAATCCCATATTTCTCGAAGCTTTTGTCCCAGTTCGGTGATTGTACGAGCAGGATGTTGTCGCCATCTCGTGCCACAAAGTTTCAATAGGTGACAGATCTGGACTGCTAGAAATCCATTGCAAAAGTGGTACATTATTTTCTTCCATCCATTTTGTAGCATTTTTTGAGGTATGGCACGCTGCACCATCTTGCTGAAACACAAAATCTTGGCCGGATGTCAAACATTCTTCCATCACTGGTAAAAGCGATTCTTCTAAAATTGCCAAATATTTCTTTGTATCCACATTTCCATCAATAAAATGAAGTTTTCCTACTCCTTTTGATGACATACTGCCTCAGACCATAATGGATGCTGGAAATTTCACTTTTCTCTTCAGACAGTCAACATGGAATGCTTCATTTTTTTTGCGAATAACTCTACTGCGACTGTTACCACAACAAACTTCGAATCGGGCCTCATCACTCCATTGTATTGCACACCATTGTTGAGGTGTCCATTGTCTATGTTCTTTAGCCCATCTAAGCCGATTCTTCTTTTGAAGTCGAGTTAATAGTGGCCTTTCTTTGGCGTATAAACAAGTTGTGCAACTGTAGGGTTTTTACTTCACTTTTTTTTATAAGAAAACTTACCTTGCAAGTGCTAAATCCCAGTTTGTGGGCCTCTCTATGAGTTGTGGACCTCGAAATTCTCCTTCCAACAGCGTCACTCCACAGAGCACTTAATTGTAAATAATTGGCACGCATGTTTTTCACGATTATTCTTCTTAATGCTCTTCGGTCGGCATTTGTGATATTACTTTTTTCACATATCGTGGCTTAATATTAACTGAACCAGTTACGCTGTATCTTCTAACAATATTTCTCACACTGTACCGCGATAAATCTAACAAAGTTGCAATTTCTGAGTTTGATTTCCCAGAATTAAAAAATTTAATTATCATTAACCGAATTTTCTCACTAATAACCTTTCCTCTACCCATTTTGGAAACTTTAACTACCCAAAACTATTTTAAACGTATTCTGACAGCTGTGATTAATAAAAACAATTGTCATGGCTCTTATTTTTCAGAGCCACCTATGCGTTATAGACTTATTTTGCATTGAAATGAAAATAGGTTGATATGCAGTAATTGCAACATGTGTTATTTTTATGCTGCAAATTTGATTAGGGAGTGATAAAGTTGGTGTTTTCTACTATATATTATCAAAATATTCATTGTTAATATTTTAAACCTATAACACCCTGCTAGATTTTTATTATTTGTGTTTGATAAGAAAAAAACTAAGATTTCAATAGTTGGGCCAACTGACGTGGGAAGGGGCTCCTATGGGGTGCGGAGGGTATATCTCAATTATTTGAAGTTAGTGTACCCCAACATTTGCTCTTAACCTTCCAGTACCCGCGCGGGGTACCCAAATACCCCACTAGTAATATCTCTATCTATACTGGAGTGGGGGAAATGACGATCGGCATATAGTTTCGTCTATTCCTCGAGTGTAGTATACGCAGGCTGGTGTTAAGAGTTGGCTGCAGTCGAGATCACGTGGTGTGTAAGCTGCGAGTCGAAATTTGATTGGGGTATTTAGATACCCCTCGCGAGCATCGGAGTAACAAGGAAGTAAGGGTATTTTTGTTTGTTTTTTGAGGTTTTTTGCAATTTATTGGTGTTATTGCAGGTAAAAATATGGCAAATTTATCAAGTAGAGACCCACAGCAATGGCTGAAATTGTATGATGAAATGCTTGACAGTGTCGATGAAGAAGTTTATGGTGAAGATGATCCGTCGGAGCAAGAAACAGATAACTTGGAAGTACAAGGTGAATGTTCAGATACGGAGCCAGAGTCTGAAGAGGGAGCTGATATTTCGAATATAACTGAAGAAGATTCTGTAAAAAACGGTGGTCCATATTTTTTGGGAAACGATAAAGAAACTAAATGGAGTAAAAACAAACCACCGACGTCAAGAACAAAGGCTCATAATCTTATATTGAAAGTTCCAGGGCCAGTAGGCAACGCAAACAACGCCAAATCCTCGATGGACTGTCTTAGCCAATTTATTGATGATTCAATGATTGAAATCGTTGTGAAATGTACCAATCTATACATTGCAAAGATTCAAGCAAATTTCGATAGAGAACGTGATGATAGATTGACTGACGCATGTGAGATAAGATCTTTTATAGGAATACTTTATTTGGCGGGATCTTTGAAATCTGGGAGGCAGAATATTCGGACATTATGGAACACAAATGGCAAAGGAATTGAAAACATATATATCAACGAGTTATAATCGCTTCAGATTCCTGTGTAGAAGTATCAGATTTGATGATGTAAATACTAGGGAAGATCGACGTATGTACGACAAACTAGCAGCGATTAGGGACATTTTTCAGCGATTTGTGAACAATTGCCAGTCTTCAGTGATACCAAGCGCTTTTCTAACCATCGATGAACAACTGGTTGCCTTTTGAGGAAGATGCGCCTTCTGGCAATATATACCTAATAAGCCCAGCAAATATGGAATCAAAATATTTGCATTGGTCGATGTCAAAGCCAAATATACATACAGGTTAGAAATATATGCAGGTAAACAACCGAACGGGCCGTATGGTTTGAGTAACAGTCCTGGAGATGTAGTAAAAAGGTTAGTTGAGCCTCTAAAAGGTACAGGTCGTAACATTACAATGGATAATTGGTTTTCCAGTGTACCTCTTGCTAGGGACTTATTGAAGGATAAATTGACTATGGTTGGTACGCTCAGGAGAAATAAAAGAGAGATTCCATTAGAATTCACACAGACTGCTTCTAGACCAGAACAGAGTAGTATGTTTGCCTTTCAATCAGATCTTACCTTGCTCTCTTACGTTCCAAAAAAGGCAAAAATGTATTGCTGATTTCATCAATGCACCACGATGACGAGGTTGATAGGGAATGCTTGAAACCTGAAATAATCCTGGAATACAACAGAACTAAATCTGGAGTGGATGTTGTAGACAAACTTTGTGCCCAGTATGACGTGGCTAGAAATAGCCGACGTTGGCCTCTGACAGTTTTCTTTGACATTCTAAATATTGCTGGTATCAACGCACTTTGTCTATTTGCTATGAACAATTTTGAAAAACCAAACAGAGAACATTCCCTGCAAGAGTTAGCTGCAGAGTTAGTACGGCCACAAATAATGAAAAGAATATATATGGATAATATCCCAAAAAATATAAAGAAAAGGGCTATCGCTTTACTGAACATTGAGGAAACTACTCTAGCAACAGACAAGACAAGCAACAAAAACTTGGAAAGGGTAGGTGCTATTTATGTCCCAGATCAGCTGATAGAAAAACGCCAATTACATGCGTAAAATGTGTTGAGTGGATATGTAAAATTCATCAAAATTTCGTATGCCGTAATTGCCTTGATAGCAGAGCAATAGAAACCAATTGTGACAGCGAATAGATGCTTTTGCCATATTATACCTTCAGAGACCTGATTTGTTAGTTAGGACTTTATATAAATATTATGTTAGCATTTCTTTCGTAAGTGAATATTTTTTGTTCTGTTATAAAAGCATTTAGAAAAATTGTGTGAATATATTTTTCAAATAAAAGCTCCAACAATTGTTTTGTTTAAATTAAAAAACACAAAAACAGTTTGGGGTACCTCAGTAGCCCACGCGAGTACCTACGTGATTTTCCCCGCGCGAGTACTGGAAGGTTAAAAAAATTACCGATTTTTACATTTTTTTTATAGTTATAGGGTACTCACTAGCTTCAAATTGAGCTATCACTCAACCTCTCGTTCTATTTGGAAAAAATGTTAATAAAAGGTACAAAACTACCATCTTGAGATCTTCAAATGCCTTCGTTACGCCAAAGTATAGAATCCATGTATCAATATCAATACCATGAATTCCAGCTTGCTGAGTTGATGCGTACGACAAAGGCAGGAAGGAGGGCTTCTTGTAGCACTGCACATGCTATACGAAAGTGACTATTAAGGCTTAAAGAAGGGATATCATGTACGAGTTTCAAAACCCGTTCACAAATTTTGTTACACATCGGTATTTAATCGCAAAACAAAAAACAGTATAAAGACGATACCTTATTTCTAGGTCCATGGCTATCATTGTTTTGGACCTGGACATCACTTTTGTGGATTCTCCCGAAACGAGGTAATCTTTGCCAAATTTGCCCAGAACGCGATCAGTATCTTGTAGCATTCGGGGAGGGAGATCCTCCGGGGCCCCCACTGAGGGGGCCTCCCGGAAAGCACTGTACATAAAAAGATGTTTAATGGCTGATACTTAGAAAGTCATCAAGGTCTGTCAAAAATTTACATTTTGTTTTTTGTCCTGCAAAGTGAAACACCCTAGAATCCGTGCAAGCCTCAACCAGCTTCAACGTAGTTGAATACAGGAAATACTTAGCAGATTACAGAAACTGGATCAAAGCAATTGTTAAATTTCGCTTTTTTATTCAGACTAGTTTATATCACAAAATACAGTTCATTTTATTTATGTTACAATACTTCTAGTTAAAGTTGCCTGCGACAAAAATCTTGCAAACAATTTGGCAGATGTTCCGTTCTAGAATTTGAGCCAGTTAGTCGTCGCCACCTGTCATTACTTCCATAAATTCTGCAATTACAAAAAACAGTAAAACAGACAATTATAGAATATTTTCGTGGAAAATCTATTGAGATCATCTTCTGGAAATACGAATCGTTACATATTGTTTGTTTATAATTCATATTTCATTCCTGTTTTACATAACATTTCATAGGCAATCAAAAACTCTATTTTGATTACAATCTATACCAGGATTTGTGCTGTGACGCAGTTTCTATGCTAAATGTATATTTTTTATGTTCATACTATATTTGGATATTGTTAACATATCTATCTTTTGAAAAATGTAGTTATTACCATCAAAGTCAACGGTTCCAGAACCATCAGTATCAATTTCTTGAATCATCATGTCCAATTCGTCGCTGGTTAGCTTATCATCTAATTCCTTCAAGATTTCTTTGAGTGTGCTAGTAGTGATGTAGCCATTGCCTGAAATCAGTAACTATTGCATTATTTTGTATTTGCAACCTTTCAACTACAAAAACCTACAAAATCTTGATATTGATTTATTATTATTTCCGAAATGACTTTTGGAGTTATAATAAAATCAGTCCACAATATGATATACAATTCAAACTCAATGCAGCAAATTTTTGAAACGTTCATATTTTCAAACCGTTCGGGAATCGTAATTAAAAGCAGAAATAATCTGAATAATTTCTTCATTTTTTCCTGATTCTTCAATCTCCGTAGTTACGACTTCTGACACGTGGTGCGTTTATATTTTATTAGACTGAACCCGCGGCTCCCCCCGCGTGGAAGTAGTGTAAAGTATAGCTCATTCTTTCTTCAATGCAATATCCAAAGTAGTGCAATGAACATTTTGTATCCATTATTTTAAGGCCATAATAAAAGTAAAGAGTTTACTTGAAAATTAATCGATCTTAGGATATACTTAAACTTAAATTTGTCTTAGATGTGCATTTCCGAAATTAAAAACAGGTGTTTCCGGCTAAAAGTAATTTAGTCTTCAAATGACCTTGATGGTCATAATCAAGGTCATGGACATACTTGAACATAAGTTTTATTGCTCTTTTAATTTACAGTGTCAAAAATAGAGGTTTATTTTTAAGGGAACTGTCCTAACCTTCAAACCCTACAGCTTTATATTTTCCTTTATGAAACGTTTTTTTGCTCTTTCCTCACTTTCTGGACTCCCTCATATATCCATGAAGATTATATTAAAGACTGTGGGCATACTTTAACGTAAAATTTTCTGCTCTTTGCATTTCCGGTTTCCGGTGTCACATTCAAGAGCACGATTAGATTAATCCTTTCAAACCTTAAAACTTTTTTTTTTTCTCTAGAAATCGTATATTTCGAAATGTTTTCATCTATCCATACTTTTTGAACACCTTGCATATTTTCGGGGATAAAGTTACGGCTAAAACCTTTCCCGGGTTTCAGATATTAAGTATACAGATTTTCACGTGATTTAGACGTGGTGCTGACAACCGGGACAGACATTCACGTTTGTAGATACGAGTATATAGATTTAATTTTAAGAAGCTTACCTTCCTTGTCGTACAATCGGAAAGCTTCCTTCAATTCTTGCTGCATAGCTTCTGCATCCTCCTCAACCATGAACCTGGATGCTAAGGTTACAAATTCTTCAAACTCCAACTCACCAGATCCTAGGGGATAAAGGTATACCTCTAAATTTGAAACTTCTTACACAAGCTCGTCTACAAGTCGCAGCCACCCATAAAGAAATGATGATGTAAAATGTTCCATGGAATCCTAGACTATTATTACTTTCTATTTAGTGCGAGACCCCAATGCGGTTTCGGTTGCATAACTCTCTGTTGCTGACTATTGACTATGGCCATCTCCACTTAAGAGGCCTTAGAACTATTAAGTATCCTGATGCCACATAAACGAAATGAATGAATACGAGTACTACGTTCGTGGTTAGTTTAGTAGTTTGAATCTCGAATCTTAACTCTTAGGTCCGGTTTTTCAATCGCTGGTTAACTTTCGAGATTGGTAATTATAACTTGTAATTTAACTATTATAGTTTTTCAATATCTGGTTAACTCATACGTTGCGTTTGATCTGACAACGTAGCCTCTACTTCTGGAATAATCCTGATTTGTGGATTTTGTAACGTTCGATGTTTGTGTGTAGTGTAATCCGCGACAACTCATGTCATTGTCAAGCAAAAGGGTTAGGAACTGCGGGGTAACTACAACTTTCTATTTAACTACTAGGTAGATGGCCTTCTGGTTAAAGTCAACTACCGTTTTAGGGCAAACCTGCTATTGAACAGCACATATTAAGAGTTCACTTCTGGTTAGCTGTAAGACCATAGTTAACCTGCAATTCAAAATCCGAACCTAACCAATGTGGTAGAAATCGCACAGAGACCTTGCACTTGATGTCGACTGTAGTTCACAACTTTGCTATAACAAAATTCTATGGTACCTTCTGGTCCTAAATATGCAATTTTAGTCCTATACGTACCATCTTCGTCGACTTCATTGATGATATCCGCCAACATTTGTTCAGTTGTTTGAACGCCTAACATGCTCAATATTGTGCCAATCATCACGGTACCAATGCTGCCTTTCTTCTCGACATCGAATGTATCGAAGGCATTTTTCAGCACTGAAAGAAATATAAGGTAGCCACATTATACCAGCATACCATAGGTATACGCAGCAAATTCGTTTATTTTTAGAAGATTAAAGAATAAAGATTTTTTTCATATCAAGGAAGATGCTCTACAAAAAAGTTTCTAGCTTCGACCTGAAACTTTGAGTTTTGGACAAGGTTCTTAACTGTTTTATGTTTACAAACAGTGATACTTACATGCAACTTGATCTTTGCTCAATTCCTCGGCCTGGAATATTAAAAACAGTTTAGTATCAGCATCTATCAAAATATTTCACCATGAGCCAACAATGTGCTGTATTCCGTCCAAAAAGAGGTTTGAGAGATACTGGTACAACTAACTGGACTTTTTCGAACTAAATAAATAGTATTATTACGACACAACAAAAGTATAGGAATATTTCAAATTTACATGACATAGAGAGTCACTTAAATGTGATTTCGGATGATGAATTGTTCTTGAGGCCTACAATGAAATAAATTGCCGTAAATCAAAAATCTGTAATATGTGATATACTACGTGTACTTTTATACTCTGCAAAGACAAAATTATTGATTTTTTTCATAATTTTGAATCTATATTACTCTTTCAAATGGAAAACGCAACAATGTAGAATTTTATTTCATTTTAATAGAATTTATTCATATTGAAATTCCACATAATAGCACAAAATTATTTTTGTTCAATAACGTGATCAATGAAATGTAGTAATTGTAATCATAAAAGAACTACGAATACATTTGCGTCAAAATGTAAAAAGGCAGTAAATGAGCCTTTTACTTCAGTACGGAAGTAGTGATTAGTGTATACGATTTCTGATAAGGTAAATAAAGTTATTGCATCCCTGATATTCATGATAGGCCTCATGAGAGAGAGGTGTAGCTTTTTGGCAGGGGTAGCTAACTCTATTATCATTAATCCCTATCTATAACATGGCCTTGAGGTAAACTAAATGATGTTCAGAAGCCAGCGCGTGGTCTGCGCTTACATAACGGTCTCGGCCGATGTACTGCTGATAGTGGCTGGTATCCGGCCAATTGATTTGCTGGCCCAGGAGCGATGCGAACTCCATAAAAAGGACACCGAAGCCGGACCGACGAAATCGATGAGCTTTTTGTCAGATGGCAGGAGTGATGGGACAACTGCCCATGGTGAATGGAGTAGAAGGGTGATCCCAGATATTATGAGTTAGATTTACAAGGATGCGGTGCGGATAGATTACTACACCGCATATTTCCTTACAGGACGTGGTTGTTTTCAGCTACCTGAAGAAAAGGATACTCCTAGTCCAAGAATATAGTAAATGAGTTAACTACCAGAGACAGCTGGCATTGACGCTCGGCGAGAAGCCCACTGCTGACAATTGTAAAGAGACGGATGATACTGAAGAAGATGCAGAAAGACAAAAATGAGAACCAGCATTAAGTTCCTACATGCTTTCTGCTGCTACAGCGGGTTCTGACCAAAACCTCACCTCCACAACACCGTGGTCTGAGTTACTCAGGGGGGACAGGACAGCAGTGGTGTAAGGGACAGAATGCGTGGTCAGAAAGAGATCCAGCAAGCTAATGGCGTGTGACGAGACGCCGGGAAAAAAGTAGGGCTCGTCACCAGCTGGGTCAGCCCTTGAGTAAGAGCGAACGCTTCGACTGCACGATCTGCTGCATCGGTCTTGTTTGAACCCAAAGAAAGCTCGTTATGGGCATTGAAGAACTACCTCTGAAGCGGGGTGATTGATGTTCAGGAAGTCGATCTGGATGGCGAGGTATTCGAGTAGGTCATCCCAGTTATGATCCGATAGAGAGCGATAAAGGCAGCAAATAAATTTGGGGATGGTTTGGAGTTTGGAGAATGTTCTTCCGGTCTGATTCCAAAGAAACATCTCTGGAGCAGGAAAGACTGCTGCGGACAAAAGCCACAACTCCCCCGTTCATTCTCAGATTGGAGTGCACCTCGAAGTTAAGATGGTTAATCGGTTCAGACTCTGAGATTTTTGTCTCCGCTAAGATAAGCACGGTGGGACGATTGGATTGCAGGTAGTGATGAACAGCATGAATGTTGCTGTTAATCCCGCAGATGTTCGAAAAACAAATTTTATCTTCGATGTTGTTCCCTCGAGCCCACCCTCCACCCGGACATTCCGAGAGTGGAGTGAGTTCACGTTCGGAGTTCTTAGTGCTCGAGAGACTCATCATCCTTAATTTCTTTGATTTGGAAGATAACCGACTGCATAGCTTAGGTGTGGAAACATGCGGATATTTAGAAGACACCCTGGGGAAGGCTAGCGGGTGGTACCGCCTCGGTCGACTGGTCCTTGTCTACCACCTTCTTTTTAGGTGTTAGTGATATCAAACAGACCTAAATTGACCCGTTGGCAAACTTGTTCCGCCATCCGGCAATCGGTACTGAGGTATTCCTTAACGCGTGTACAATCTCTTGAACGGGAAGAAGTTGTATACTGGATACAACAACTTCCGGGACAAGCATTTGCCACGGCCCCGCTCAGTAGGGTATAAAGAGGATGTGTTCTGCTACTGTCTCTTAGATGGCTCTAGGATCTTTCAGATCCCTTCTAAGATCCGGAACGCAGTATATGGTTGACTGTCCTCATGTAGAATAAATCGAAGTAAAAGATACTCATTTTGGTTAATCCATTATATAAAACGATCTATTTAGGTAAACTGATCCGTGGATTTCTTTGAGAAGATAGCAATTCCCAACATGTACACACAAAAAAATTAAACACAAAACAAAGATATAATGACTAGATAGATATTTAAAAACGAATGAAAAGCTCTTTCCGTGTCGATTATCAGAAAAAAAGAACCTATAACGAACTCAACGTCTTACTTCGAAACTGTGGTGATCAAGAAATAATCCAAGGTTATGCTCATCTTAGATATCATTTAGACTACAACTGATCAATATAACACCCGTAATAGTCTTTCGTTTTTATGTTGGTTCGTTATCATGCTCGTTTACACATACACCACTATGCGATTATGCAACTGTATCAAATTCAAATCAACAAGGAAAAAGGAGCCTGATGACATTAAATTTTGATTTGGAAAATAGAGGCGGTAAGAGGAAAACAAAAAAAAAACGACAAAGAAATGTCAAGGCACATCTGAACCCCAACTTTACGTGCATGTACTTTGAAGATCATTCCAGAATATGTCGATAACGATCACGTTTCTATTTATGATGAAGATCAAAAATTTCCAAAAAGGCAGGAAGACACATTTGTCATCATGAGAAATGAAAGTGCCCTATGACATGTTTATCATGAATTCACTCACACTTTCTCAAATACAAAATCCTAATAAACAAAGAAGAAACTTACCGACATTTTGGTTGTTGTATAGCAACCTAAAGACTGCAAACAATTTGGAGTACAGTGAAATTTTTCTGTACCTCATTGCGAGTATATATACATAAAAGTTAAGCATTCTTAAAATAGCTGCACGTAATTAATCCATGATTTTTAAATTTTAATTTTAATTTTCCCAGACGCAGCTGCCTCCATACGTTCCGTACAGGAATGTATTCACTCAAACAAAAGTTTGGTCCTACTTTTTATTCATTTTCCATATTAAATCCTTGCAAGTAAATCACATCTGAGAATTCCAGATTTTCGACAAATCACTCTGCTTGAAAATTGTTTCTGCAAATTGTTTGTTTTCTAAATACCTGGGTATAAGGAGCTTGAAGAGGCCTTGTAACCCGAACCACTTTAGGCTAACAGAAGTGGGAAGACTCTCCTCAGACGGATTCCAGGCTAGATCTTATTTTGGCGTTGTACAGAGTGAGCAAGACTCCGACTAGCCGAAATGAGTGGCTCTTCGATAGAACTCGTCAACCATCGAAACAAGGTGAGCACTAGAGCGCTTGTTGTCAGTCAAGGTACAGTACAGTAAAGTATACCAGATTGTTGCGTACCCAAGGTAGTGGTAGTTTCCACATATCCCGTCAGAGAGGAAGTCTATACTAGTCTTCTTCTCTCCAGCTCATCAGCAGAGATCGGCTTGCCACACTGAATTTAGAAGCAGAAGATCTGTAGTCTACAGTTTCTTTCAATCTTCAATACAGTCTGTCACAGTTGACTAATACCGCTTCATCTATTTTGAAACACCATACCCTATATATAGGCGTTGATATCTTTATGACCCTAATAGAATTTTGGCATTATCATAAGTCAGCGTGGAATCAGTTTTAATCAGGGTAATTTTTAGGAGGTTGTTCAATAATTTTGAAATATTCTTCATAAGCTGTGAGGTCTAATTTCACGTTATCCTCAAACTCATGCCAAAGCATAATGAGTTCTGAGTTTGATGCAATTTTTGAAAAGTGTATCTTTTAACAGTTTAGCTTTTGTATTATTTAATATCCATCATACGGTTTACGTCATTTTTTTATGTCCGCCATAAAAGATTCAAAATGACGTTATTTACTATGTTTTGTTCATCAAACCCTTTCATCTGATACCCATATAACTTTTTTTGCGGCGGCCACCATGTTGGATTTACAATAACGTCCCTTTGCTTACTGCGTTTCGATCATCAAGCCCTTTGATTTGATACCAATATCACAGAGGCTACGGTGGAGGTGATAAATCACCATTCTGTAATGTCGACCATATAAGAAAACTTGCAAGATTTTATTAATCACAGATACGAACAGGTTAAACTAAATAAATGCTTGTAAAAATGATCCCGGTGATTCTGATAGTTTGATAGCTTACGAGGCGGAAGCCAAGACGTTGTTGTTCAGATGAACTTAGTCATTTTAAACAGTTTTTGTAGAGGAAAGCTTCGTTATTTGATCATTGTTACTCCATCGGTATGTTTGTAATGATCGAGCTTTTTAAGTCGATGAAGGACAACATTAACTTTGAATAGTCCAAAGAATCATCACTTGAATATTTGCTTTATTCTTGGGAAACATCTTGTATAGTTTATATCATAGCTTTATTTATCAAGTAGGGGCATGTTATGGTATTCAACTTGCACTAAAGATACCAAAAATAAATCATGACTTGCAGAAATACTATTTTCCATCATCTCCTTATTTTTTAATAGTTAAATCTGTGTACTACTACCAAATACCCTGCATTTTTTTTCTTGTCGTAACTTCAGAGTGGCTTTCTGCTGGTTACATCTCTGTATCCTGTTTTCCTCTGATGTAAAACAATACAGGGCACCTCAAAGCAATTAATCGTTCGGAAATGAGTCTGCTTGGCCCGCCGGCAATTTTCTAACCGATTTCGGAGTCTGGACTTCGTCCAAATCAGTAACCAATCACAGCATGGAATGTTTTAAACGACTGTAAAATGCATAGCCAGACAGACACATGCTGCCGATGCACATCGACAATCGGTTACATCGACTTACGGCGTGTTTAGGAAACGTTTGTTATGTGAATAGGCCAGGTGCATTACGTTTTGGGGTGGACGTTTTCTAGAAGTAATAGGGATTTTTGTTGGATGTGATCCAGGCAATAGTTAGTAGCAAAAATACTACTACAATAAAACCTCGATTATTCGAAATAATATGGACTCAAGTGCTTTCGGATAATCGAAATTTCGGATAAAACGGAAATAAATATTTAGACTCATAATGCTTTAATTGAAAAAATTAAATGCGTGTGTTAGCTGAGCAAGTTACGTAAAATATAAAAATGTTGATACAAACATACATATTTACGAGTATTTAGTAATAAATGAAGTAATTTTTAACTGTACACGTTTTGCATTGTTCTTATTTTTAGCAGCAATATACCTCCAATGATAGATAAGTAGCACATCAGCTGCTTTTCTCGTTGTTCGACGTAAGTCAACGCTTTTTGTAGAGCTTCTAAACCCTCAGAATGTGATATTTTGGCAGAGATTTCTGTCTCATTGTCACTAGCATCACTTAAAACTGTCTCATCGCCATTCTTACAAACAGTTTTTATTAGTTCTGTATCAGTTAATTCTTCCACCAATTCATCACCATTAATACACTCACCAACAATCTGCTTGGGTAATATTTTCACACCCTGCTATTTTTACGACGAGATCATGTAAGTTTTCGTTGTTATTCTCATAGTCTACGCAAGGTTCAATTTCTTCCTGAATTATTGTCGACCAAGATTGCTGTAAAGTAGAATTTTTTTTTCTGGGCTCCAGGCTTGTGCTATCCAATATGCCACATTCTTGAGGTTATTATCTTTTTCACAATCAACGAGGTTACAACCATTATCAACTTGATCTGAAATTTGCTCTAATAATAAACGTCTGTACTTGCTTTTTAAATTTTCTAAAACTCCTTGATCCATTGGCTGAATCAGTGACGATACATTAGGGGGCAAAAACGTCACTCGTATTTCTCCACTATTAAGTTGCTCCTCACTTGGGTGGCTCCGAGCATTGTCTTATACCAAAATACATTTTCTCGGATATCAGCGCTCACTCTTGGAAACAACATGATTACAAAACAAGTCCATGCATTTTTTCGATTTTTATACCACACTGAAAGAGCGCTGACGGACGTGTTTAAATGCTGTTTAGCTAATTTTCTGATCAACAACAACATAAGTTTGTGTCTACCGGAAGCATTGCTACAAGCAAGGATAGTCACGGGTTCTTTAATGCGTTTGTAACAGGAGCTCCAGATTCTTGTTTTGAAGCTAAACTTTTCGCCGGTAACATTTTAGAGTTTAGGCCCCTTTCGTCGCAGTTGAAATTTGTTCTGGATTTAAACCAGACTGCTTTTCGCGTATACCGTGTCTTTTTTTCCATCTATGCTGCCAACCATCACTGGCTGTGAAGTTATCAGGCGCCTTAATTACTGACAATTCTTCACTTAAGTTGACTGCCTTTTGCTTTAGAATTGGTCCGAAAATTGTGTTCGACGTTCTCGATTCTGTGCAAACCACATATATAAAGCTTCATCCACTTTTTGATATTGCCCTTTTTATAGTTTTCCGTAACGGCTGCGATGATGTCAGAACACTAGACCACTTTTCAATTTTCTCGCGTTGTTTTTTTCCATTCTGAAATGGCTATCTAAACGTCTGATTGCCTCAAGTTTCTGTTCTATGGTAATAACCAGGCGTTTACGATTATTTCTATGCTGCCTTGTCTTAGCGATTATGAACCTGACTGAAACAAACATACACGCACACATATCAGTGAATTCCGCAAATGCCGAAAGGGGAACTACCGTCGGCTATTTCGGATCATGCGCCGATTTGCCGAACAACTTCGGTTAAAACGGACAAATTATTGTATGCGATCTGTTTTGGATAAAGCGGATTTCTGATAATCGCGATTCGGATAATCGGGGTTCTACTGTACGAGTATATGCGTCAGGATGAAAAGAGGAGGAAATTTATTACAAAATACTAACAACAATTATCTTTCCGGTTTTTCTGTGGACTTGGACCCAATTTGGTTGAATATGCTTGAAGTAAAGATTTAATTAATATTCTTCAAGCTAACCAGTGGACCATGAGTTTATGGTCAAGGTCAAGGTGACATCAAGTGTGAATCATACCGCCGGCAGCTTTGAGAAGGTTTCAAATAGATCAGTGATTTATAGGGTTGAAGAGTTTTCCTCCTATACATACAGGGTGACTTCGAAGTTGAGTCATTTATTTTAACAGTGAGTAGATCTGATCAAAAGAAATGTTTTTTTCCTTTACCATTTTTCTGGTAAAATTAAAGTAACAAAGTTATAGCCCTTTGGAAGTTTGATTACCGCCCTGTCTCAATAATAATATCATGTACTCGTGTTTGGCAACAACGGATATAATCCGCCTTACCGGTTCATCGCATCGGAAACAAAAAAGCGAAAGAATTTGGAACGACGTTTTTGCAATTAAGTGTTTTATTCAGTTCAGTTATACATACAGTCAGTATCTGTCGGTTAGCGTGTGAATAGTTTCTGTTGCGTGGCTCAAACGAAATAAAAAATGGCACATGTTTATGCGGATCGGTTTCCCAATCGAGTGCAACCAACCCCTCGTGCCTTTGTTAATGTAGTACAACGGGCTCGTGAATCAGGTGACTTAAGACCTCACAGGGGACCTCACGATCAAATACAGGTCCGCACTGAAATACTTGTCGGGAGGATACTTTATAAAACAAGGTAAAATTTTTTTTTTAATTTTTTTTTATTTTTACACACATATTCTGGTTTATCTTCCTTCTACAATCATTATCTGAAAATTAATGACTCAACTTCAAAGTCAGTATTTTTGATGTATTAACTGTGGAAAATTTGTTTTAATTGTCACTTGTTTTATTTTACTGTTGCTTACTGTTATCTTGCTCTAGTTTCAAGTTTTATTAACAATTCCCATATTGTTTTTTTGTAACATCAACAGAACAACAAAACAATAGAGAATTTGAATTTGAATCCAGGTTTTTTCTCGTGGTTTGCTGTTGGGTCTCAAACGCGCAGATCTTCTACTCTGCAATCTCAAGTCTAAACTGTCTCTTATAAAATTGTCTCTCAGGCCAAACAACATCGTTCCCTTTAGAAGTAGTAGTTATCACGTTTCACATATAAAACAATGCATTTGCAACAGAAAGCCTCACTATTCGTTTGTCGTTTTGAAGGGCTGGACGTCCTGGTACGAGGACGCCTACCTCAGGGGGTCCTGTTCGGACAGGACAGGATATTCAGAGCATTGCAGTAACACACTGTATTTGTATGTAATAATGAAAAGGAAAAACAAACAAACTGTTACCTGGAAGATTATAAAGATATTGTCATGAAGATCACCTTTCTGATTAAAACGCTTACTACACTAAAGAAGGTCTGTCATTATAATATGTGTTTTTATTGGCCAGGTAAGCATGGGGGAAGAACCACAATAGTTTCATATCCAGATTTCATGAGCTTGTTTGTTTATTAGAAGATCTGCACTACCATTTGAATGTTGAATATTTCCTTTTCGCAAACTATTTTAATCTTAATTTTGTGAGCGCTATTGCAAATGATTAGGTTTTCTTGAGCGCTGGTGATGCGCTGTTAGCGACCGGCTGCATATACAAAAGAATCATCGGCTGTCTTGATTGCTAAACTGTTAATCATGCTCAAATACAAGGTGCGAAACTTAAGGCAAACCTGTGTCGATATGATACAAATCTGTCATCTTTGACTCCGCTCCCTGACATCGTGTTGTATACCCAAAGGTTATTCCAATAACGCTTCTCAATGCTTGCAGCTTGTAGTGATAGTACGAAATATGTTGCTGTTTGTAAAATTTACAATAATTAGAGGTTTACAGAAGGAATATGTACCGGTCTGGCTGTTAAATTTATAGTTCTATGGTCGGGTAGCTTTTAAATTCGTTAGTACGGTCGTTGTAGCAGATGCAAAAATTTTTCCGGTAATTGGTGAACTAGAGAATAGAATAAAAATAAGAAAGAATATGCAGTACACATTGCTAGGGTAGAAAAATATTAGTCGTTGAGAAACACCGTGCAGGGCAAAATTGAAAGAAAAAAGATTGGAGGAACAGAGAAAATTTCACCGTAATCCGTGCATGGTTTAAGCGCAGTGATGCACAACTAAAAAAATCATGGTTGCCATGATACTTTCAATCTCTGATAGAAGAAAAAAATGATAATATACACCCTTTTTTCTGGCACAGCATGCGACAAAACTAATGACGGCGTTCTTATAACGATTCCCGTTACACTGTTAGGGGCCGTATCGTCAGTCGTTGCTACGGCTGTAGGACGACTCTATGGTCTTCTTGAATTTAATAGTTTTTTACTGTACCATGTCTGCGTTCTATTTTCAGGTTATGTTACAATTATCCATTTGCATTAAATTGGTTCATGCTTGTTATGTATATCAGCTTGAAATTTCCTACAATTCAAAAAGCAACATAGCTTCACAATATTAGAGCGCTGACGCTGACACGGAACAGTAGAAATATAGAAATATCCATGCCTTTCTGAAGGAGAGGATCGACTATGGAAATCAAGGAGGTCATAAAGGCATCCTACATTTGCAGGAGCATCGTCATCGCTCTCCTATTGTCAGGCTTCGTTTTCTTCTTGAATTGTAGGAGATTACAGGCTATATAACAGATGATATAAGTCAAAAGTATGAACAGTTTGATACAAATATGTATGTATGTGGTTTGAAAATCGTTAGTACAGTAGTTACAGTCATTTTCCATAAAAATACAAAACTAGTAAATTACAAGTTACTTGTAAATATGGTCAAATAATATTTTGTTCCACATATCACCTTGAAATTACAACTCCAGCATTCCCGAAATGAAATTTCGTAAATATTTAAATTATACGGTGGAATTAGCCACAAAGTAGCGAAAGCACATGCATATATGTAGAGAAATTTTAGAAAAATAGAACTGGCTGACCGATGAGATCGTTCAGAAAAAAAAACTTTGCAGTTTCTCAGATATGCTTTTTCCCTTGATTTAGAACAACTTCCTCGACGTCCAATAATTAAATATTACAATTTTGAAGAAGGTATTGAGACTACTAGGTTGAAGCATGAGCCATCGAGGAACCAGGATCTCCCCGACAAAGAGCTCCTAGTTTGAAAGAGTAGAAAGGAAAGCCACTCAAAAATAAAAAAAAGAGTTGAAATAAATTACATACGAACCTCTAAAAATAGAATTCCATAATTTGTAATGTGTAGCATCATTATTTTGGAATAAATGTATTGTATGTATTGAGCCGGTTAAATAATATTGAAAACTGACTAGTCTCTGCTGATCTTGTGCATAGTAAGCCATATTTGGTATCTCAAGTCCCATATATTATGGTATGTATTACCATTTATTGAATTCGAATACTATACTTTAATTAACACTAACGAAAAGTAATCACCTTCAAAATATCTCCTCTTCCTCTATAAGTGTTGTTAGTATAATTTGGCTCTTTTGTGCACCTAGAGGCTTGTCCTATTCTTTCCTGGTAAATAATGTATATGAAATAACAAGACAAATACTACCACTTGTACTTTTACAGAACATAACCATCCATCTTGCAAATATGGACTTGTAACTTGTAAAATATGGAGAACTATTAGTATATTGTGTTTGAAACTTACCTGGAATGCAATATCTCGTAAATTTACTTGTAATTCGTCGCTTGAATGCAGAAGTATTCTAAGTCACAAAATGCATATTTCCAATGCTTCCATGCTTGATTTTTCCAAGGCTTTCGATACGGTCAATCATGAGATTCTTTTGAGTAAGCTAAAATATTATGGCATGTCGGAAGTTCCTTTGAATTTCTTCAGATCGTACCTAACTGATCGCACCCAAAGAGTGAAAACATCTAGAGGAACTTCTGATGCACAGTATCTGTCATCAGGAGTTCCACAGGGTTCAGTACTGGGACCTCTTTTATTCCTAGTATACACATTCGATCTGCATGAGTGTGTAGAACATTGTTGCATTCAAATGTATGCTGACGATACACAGCTAACATTTCGTTTCAATGAATCCAACTTACATGAAGCATCCTACAAAATTAACCTAGATCTTGACAACGTATTAACGTATTGCAATAGACACTGTCTCCGCATCAATCCATCAAAATGCACCGCGATACCATACTGTCCTAGACATTCAAATTACAACATCACAAATCGGGTCTCCTTGTTTATCAACGACATAGATATTCCATTTTGTGATAATGCTAAGAATCTAGGTGTTATATTTGATTCAGATCTTCGATTTAACTTACATGTGAATAATATTATGAAGTCGAGTTATATGAAGATGAAGCTTTTATATTCTAGTCGCCATATTCTAAACTTTAAGTGCCGTAAAAAGTTGTGTGAAAGCCTCATATTATCAATTATATTACGGTCCCGTCTCCTAAATAAAGAAGTCTGTAGTACCTCCGTTCTGCGTTTCCGGACCACAATTTTTAAAGAAATCTGCATCTGGCAACACCGCACCCCACTCCGAACCTTCAGGTGCCTCGCTGCTTCAGTCTTCGTTTTTGTGTATTACGGATCACATAGATACGCTATCGCTTCCGAAATTTATTGTGCATAATGGCGGACAGAAGTAAAAAACGACCAAGGAGCTCAGACAGAAAACATTTGGATAGTTCTGAGATTAAATCAATGTTCAAAACAGTGATGCGGAGGTTGAGTGCAATCGAACAGGAACAGAAACGTTATCGTCGATCCCTAACCCCTTCGTTTGACTATTCGACGGGAAGTGATAATGATTTGGATTATGACGACGATGCTGACGCTGACGAGTTGATTACAGGTGAAGATGAGTCACAGAGTGTTCAAGGAAACAACAACGCTCCTGAGAGCGTTGCCGCTGGTAAGAAAAATTTTTTGGTTAGGAATCTTGTTGATTTGGTGATTCATATGTTAAGATACTATTATTTATTTTTTCGACATTATTTGTACCTAGAGTGGTATAGATATATGTACTTATACTAAAGCAGCCCGAGTCTAGAGTGACGCAGGACATATAATGCTTCTGATTCAACTTAATCTAGAGTGATTCAAGTTTTTTCGGAAAAAACAGCCTGTGTCTAGAGTGACACGTTCCACAAGGCTTTTTAACTTAATCTAGAGTGGTTACAGTTTGTGAAATGTGTGTAGAGTGACACATGATGGGATGCTCCTTTAATTCATGATTTTCTCCATTTTATTAGCACCTATTGTTATCGTTATCTAACCTAGAGTGGTTATAGATATGTTATGCCCCTTTTTTTCTTTTGGTGTTACAGACAACTTGATACCAACAACAGTAAACATTAGTTCTATTCTCGGTGAAGATGAAATTCAAGAAAGGGTTTTTTCGGAGCCTATACTTGAAGAGTTAGTTCCCCGCTATACCAAGGTTTTGCTAGGCGGATTGAAAGAGGAGGTAAAAACGGACCTTATCAAGAAATATCTTCCTCCGGAAAATTTTAAGGTCATTGTATCTCCTGTAATCAACCCCGAGGTCAAAGTAGCTGTTCAAGAAAACACATTGAAGAGGGATGCAAGGCTATCTAATCTACAAGGACAGGTTGCAGCTGTCATTTCAATATTGAGACTACAAATGACGCGTTACGCCTGCTTTGTGATGTTTTTTATCATGAATCAGTGTCAAGAAGGGAGCTTTTACTGCTAAATTTGAATAAGGACCTTAAGGAAACCTTAAAAAATACCACCATTTCAGAGTATTTATTTGGTAAAGAGCTAGAAACCACCATAGAGGCTGCAAAGAAGCTTGAAAAGTCTGGGGAGCAGCTGAAGATTAAAAAATATAAGCCATCGTTTTCCACCATGGCCACTACTTCAAAACAGGGAAACTTCCGGCGCCCATTTGCAAAGGGAGTGCAACAGATGGGTCAAAAAGTTCAGAGACGCACTCCATCGCAAAACAACAACCCGAGAAGATCCAAGACTCATTACTATTCTCAGAGTCATCGTATCAACAGCAGCGTCGAGAGGAGACGCCGTCATTGAATGATTCAGTGGAATCACTATCACAGCAGCAGCAGTGTCTAGATGTGACACAGTTCTTAGAGGTTAGTAAGCCGTGTGGCGGATTACTACCTTTTTCCAATAGGTGGAAAAAGCTAGGTTTTCATAAGAAGGTTATTTCATATATAACTGGTCTAAAAATTCCTCTTATTAACAAACCCAGACAAAAAACGGCTCCTTTAGAGCCCTTAAGGTCAAAAAAAAGAATGTGATGCTATTGATATTATTATTAAAAAATCCTTGCAAGAGGGAATTTTTTCTATAGTAAAACCCTGTAAAGATCAATTTATTTCAAATGTTTTTATCGTGCCAAAACCTGATGGCACTAATCGATTGATCATTAATTTGAAATCCTTTAACACATTTGTAGCAGCATCACATTTTAAGTTGGAAAATCACAGGACAGTTACCCAGATAGTTACACCAAACTGTTTCATGTGCAATATTGATTTGAAGGACGCCTATTATTTAGTACCAATACATGATTCACATAAAAAGTACCTACGTTTTCAGTTTAAGGGCTACATTTATGAATTTAATTGTTTGCCATTTGGATTGAGCTGCGCGCCTCTAATTTTTACGAAGATTTTAAGGCCAGTTGTATCTCATCTTAGAAAACGTGGGTTACTCTCCGTCATATATTTAGACGATTTTCTACTTCTTGGAAGAACTTACAAAGAGTGTGTAGTTAATACAAGGGAAACTATTAAACTCTTAGAATACTTAGGCTTTATTATAAATTATAAAAAAAGTTCTCTCATTCCTAATCAAAGTTGCGTTTTTCTTGGTTTTCAATACAATTCTATTTATATGACAGTGTCATTACCCGAAGAAAAACGTGCTAGGTTGCAAAAATTGTTACTACGTTTTACTAAAACTAAAACTTGCACCATAAGAGAGTTCTCCAAATTTATTGGAAATTTGGTTTCAGCCGCTCCAGCACTAAAATATAGTTTTTTGTACACTAAACTATTTGAACGTGCCAAAATGAAGGCCTTATATCATGTTCAGGGAAACTATGACGCAAAAATGAATATTTCCCCGCATTTGTTATCTGATTTGTCTTGGTGGCTTAAACACGTCACTTTATCGAATAATTCCATTCATAATGAGGAATTCGCTCTTGAAATCTTTTCAGACGCTTCTAAATCTGGGTGGGGGGCGTACTGTGAAGGTAAAACTACATTTGGTTTCTGGTCACTTCAAGAAAAACAAAAACATATTAATGAATTGGAATTATTGGCAGTCTTTTTTGCGATAAAGTGTTTTACGCAGGGTCTATCTGATTGTTATATTCTATGCAGAATTGATAACACCACTGCAGTTTCCACTATTAACAGATTTGGAAGCGTACGGTTTCCAGCTCTGAATAAATTAGCCAGAAAGATCTGGAATTACTGCGAGAGAAAAGATATAATTATCTTTGCATCATATATTAATTCCAAAGATAATGTACATGCCGATAGAGCCTCCCGTCAGATTCACGGAGAAACAGAATGGTCAATTTCCGAAGCTGCCTTTTCAAAAATTTCCAGTAAATTTGGTGACCCGAAAATTGACCTGTTCGCAAGTCGCATTAACAAAAAATGTAAACTCTTTATATCATGGTTTCAAGACCCGGAGGCTCACGGAATAGATGCTTTCACCTTAAGTTGGAATGGGTTGAACTTTTATGCTTTTCCACCCTTTTCCTTAATATTAAGAACGTTGCAAAAAATAATTAGAGATAAGGCGGAAGGCATTGTCGTTGTACCTCGATGGTGTTCACAACCCTGGTACCCACTATTTAAATCCTTATTGATACAGGAACCCCTAGTTTTTGGCCCTAACGAAACTCTACTTTCATTTAGCGGGACCCCACACTCCTTATGGAAAAACCTTTCCCTGGTAGCAGGGCGGTTATCAGGGAAGCACTTCTACAAGGGAAGGTGCCTTTAGCTACTCTGGATATTTGTTTAGCTTCGATCACAGAATCAACTTTGAAACAGTATAATGGGGGTCTACGCCTGTGGTGGGAGTTTTGTGTTAACAAAAACATTATTCCATATGAGGTAGCTGTGGAGGACGTTCTGGAATTTTTAACCATTCACTTTGAGAAAGGCGCAACTTATGGAACCCTTAATTCTTATAGATCGGCCATAGCTCAGATTGCAGGGCCACAATTTGGCCAAGATTTTAGGGTCAAGCGTTTCTTCAAAGGAGTTTTTAGCAAAAAACCACCTACAGCTAGATATGAGAATATTTGGGATCCCCAAATAGTATTATCCTATGTAAAGACGCTTGGAACTAAAACTCTTTCTCTAGCAACCTTAAGCAAAAAACTTGCGGTTTTGTTGGCCTTGGCCACCGGCCAACGTATACAAACATTAACACTTGTAAAGATTAATAATATCTCAGTTCAATCTCACGTAATCAATATAAAGATACCAGACCGTATCAAAACATCCTCAATAAATAAACCGCAACCCCTTTTGGTTTTACCTTTTTTTGATAATGATCCGCAACTATGCGTAGCTAGAACATTATTAACATATCTTAGTGCTACCGAGAAGTTAAGAAACTCTTGTGATTGGCTTTTTATTACCTTTAAGAAACCACACAACAAGGCATCTGTTTCTACTATATCCAGATGGATTAAAGATATGCTAGAAAATAGTGGAGTAGATATGACCATATTTAAACCACAAAGTACAAGACATGCATCCACCTCTTCTGCAGCAAGGGCTGGGGTCAGTTTTGATTCCATAAGATTAGCGGCAGGTTGGTCTAACGATTCTAGAACGTTCGCAAACTTTTATAATCGCCCTGTCGTAGACAATTCTAAGTTTGCAAAAGTTATACTAAATTGTTAAAAAAAAAAAAAAAAAAAAAATTATAATAAACTTGTGTATCTTAAAATAAGTAAGGAGTTGAAACTTAATTTAGTCGAGATAGTAATTATTTTTAGTTACCATGTTATTTCAACCATTATTCAAATAAATTTATGCGTTGTTGCAATTACTTTAAACATCTACAGACTTCTTTATTTAGGAGACGGGACCGTAATATAATTATAAGATCAAACGAACTTACCTTAAGTGATGTTCGATCTTGATTATATTACGGTCCCGTCGAAGTAAATAAAGTCCCACCCTGCCCTGTTATTATAAAAAATAATCAACTGGAATTCCCCTTTGCAACAACAACTTTAAAATGACTGAAGCAGCGAGGCACCTGAAGGTTCGGAGTGGGGTGCGGTGTTGCCAGATGCAGATTTCTTTAAAAATTGTGGTCCGGAAACGCAGAACGGAGGTACTACAGACTTCTTTATTTACTTCGACGGGACCGTAATATAATCAAGATCGAACATCACTTAAGGTAAGTTCGTTTGATCTTATAATTTTAGCTTACTCTTTAGTCCTCATTTACCCATGCCTAGACTCAGCTTGCAAGTCAAAATTGCAGAAGCTTCAGAACAACTGTTGCAGATTCATATTTGGGCTTAGGAAGTACAGTAGCGTTTCTTCAAAAATCAAGGAGTTACAGTGGCTCAGAGTTGACGGCTTATACAACTACTCTATGGCTTCATTGGTGCATAGAATTTTTAAAACTGGTAAACCCGTCTATTTGCTCTGTAAGTTGATTCCTCGTGGAAACCAAATTACTCTAAATCTGCGGCACAATGATCTACTTTCCATTCCTATACATCGTACGTCGGTCTTTGAAAGGTCCTTTACTTATAATGCGGTCAAGGTATACAATTCTTTGCCAGCTATCTCTAAGAGCTTAAGTTTGCAGCGCTTCAAGAAGACAGTCAAGTTGCACTTTCTGGACTCAGCACATTGAGTGATAAATTCATTTTGCTGAATGATATCTTGTTCTTTTGTTTCTTTTCTTTGTATATGTTCATATTTGTTGTATATATTTTTAATGCATTCGTTACAGCTACTGATTCATGTTGTTATGCTAATGTTTTGTAATGTCTGGTTGTAGTATGGTTAAGTGGTAGAGTAGCCATGGCTAAACTTCGCCATACTATGATCATCTTTTGAATAAAGTCATTATTATTATTATTATTATTATTATTATTATATTTTACAGGAGAGCTATTTTTCGTGTTTGTGTCTTGCCTAACATTTCTGAGAAATTTTGGATATACAATGCTTTACCAGAAAAAAGTATGACTAGTCCGTGAAAGTAGACTTACATTTGTTGCTGACATTGGTCTTACAGTCGTTCTGTAAGTGATCATCTGCTCTTATCATAGTTCTGCAGCGAAATGACGCGCCTCAAGCTATTACGCCAAAATATCGTTCAAGACCAGTGGTGGGGGAACGCTTGCGCAGGGACTTACAATACCTCTGCATGGAATGTAGGTGACTATGACCTACAATGTCGTGTTAAAATCTGAAAAATGAAGAATTTGGACATACAATAGTTCTGCATTCAGGCGACGAATTAATACACCATACTTTTTGTTTGTGGAATCAGGCCTTGTGAGGAGGATTTATTTTAATGGATGAAGAAGTAATTAGTTCCACTCTCATTTCTGGGGTTCCGGCCTTTTTGTTGTTATTAAAATAGCTACTATTGGCGATTATATCTGCCCAGTCATCGACGCTGTCTTGTGAAGGAGAGAATAAATGTACTAAAATGAAATTAGCATAGACTGGGTTATAACACTGAAACACAAAGCTTCAGCTTACCTGTTTTATTGATGTCGACATTTATATAATAGATAATATTACATTTGGAAACATAAAATATAGTACACACAACGGTGATATATATTCAATATAAAGAATATATACTGTCGATAGTGCATAATACAATACTTAGTTATACATTTAGGTACATAGATACATCATATAACACAGTAAAGGTTGTAAAAAATGGGATGTGGCCATTGTCGCGCATTTCGCGTCTCTATGTGATAACGACCTGACATAGAAAGATATATTTATAAAAATATTCCGATTTTGTTGTTGCATAGCGATGCGAAATATGGCGCGCCTTGGCCGGATATGTCTCGAAATGGTCTGGCTTGCGCCAAGATATGTTACACAAAAATACTCATCCAAGTATCTATAAATGTATCACTTCGCCCGCGTTTCAAAATTTCTTGCTTACCTCTAGTAAACAGCTACTAACAAATATTACAAAATATCGAGATATGTATTTGCGTATCGCAGACAAGGATAGTTTCAATTTACTTGATATGTTTATGTTTACATTACTACAGTCCAAGAAGATAATATTGCTCATCGATAAGATTTTTCGTACAGGGTGACATAACCATTATGTGCGTTATTGTAACGTTGTTATCTAGTAAGGCAATTATGATGTCTCTGATCAGAGTAGGAAACAACATGTTAATATCTGGCTGTCAAGCTTGGAGCTTTGTGGTCAAAGTAAGCCGATGTCTGGTTGTTAAACTTGCAGCTCTGTGGCTAGAATAACACTGTTGGGGTCTTTCTGTTAAACTTGAACCTTTATGGTTAAGGAGCTCTTAAAATCGTTAGTATAGTCATTATAGTAGATCCGAAATTGTAATAAGTAATTTGAGCGCTGACAATCTGAAGTAGCTCTTGGATTTAAATCTCTTGATTGTGATTGTGAGAAATATGAAGTTGTAGCAAGAAATAAATCAACAGGTTACGAGAATTTGGAATTATCTTTTTAACCACTAAAAAATGGAGAAAACAACCAGTTTGTAAAACAAGATTGTCCAATTTTTCACCTATTCTTATGTTTCATTTTTAAGATGGATTTTTCTGAGAGAGCGAATTTTTAGATACGTAATGTAATTCCGACATTTCATTATTTTTGACTTACGGGAATACAATTTGTCCAATCTCTTGTTAAAGATACAATACGTGATCATCCTCAAATTGGTTATGCCTCTCTATAGAAAAACTTAAAGGCAAATGTGTAAGAAGTGATTTCAAATTGTTCACTTCCACACATAGTTTGTGCACTGATGACTTTTCAGGAGTTTTTCTTGGAGCTTTTAACAGTCAGTACCAGATTAGCTAAAATCAGATATTGTAATACGTTAATTTTTATTATATTTGGAAATTCCTTTTCAACGCGTCTAACTTGCTACAAATGTTAGATCTTCATGTGTGGACAAATCTGAACTTCAGAGCTAAATGTATTATCACAAAGTTGAACCTACTGTCTGTTGAAAGCTACATGAAAATCCACCCAAAGTCTAAATTTGAGGTGTATATTCCTTCTCTAAATCAATAAACTTCTTAAATATATGATATGACTGGTAATTGAAGCTCACGGTTTCAAATATTCACACGATTATCTTTTTGTGTATACATGAGTTAGAATAGTTGATTCGTAGTTTAGAACAAGTAAGGTATTTTTCAACGCCTTAGTGCTGTTACCTTAGTTGAAATGTTTATGGCCACACAATTTTGCCCGATTTTACCAAGGACAAAAGTTGAATCTGATTTTCGACAATCTTTTTAAATCATTTTTTAAGATGCTGTTTATTGCAAAAAATGTTCGCCGTGAGTAATGAACTTATGGTTTGGCTGTAGGTTCAGAATGCATTTACGATTTTTGGTTCACAGCACTGCTTGTTGTCTATCATTGTTCAATCTGGTAGGGGTAATCTACTGGTCAAATACAACAACAAGTGGAAAATTCAGTAAGCACGTGCAGTGGTGCGTACCGTAACTTGGCAGTTGTTAGTTGCATATTTTGATGACTTGTAAAGCAATTTCTTAAGATGTTGATGATTTACCCGGTATTGCTTTGCAGCTGTGTGAGAGAAAAGATATAGTTTGGGTATTTTATTGGAAATATATTCTCTGGTTCACAATGTTTCTAGACTCGCAGCACCTTTATAATATGAGGGATGTAATCTACAAGTAAATTGTGATAACAAGTGGCAAATTTTCTAAGCAAGTGCAGTGGTGCGTACCATAGCTTGACAGTTGTTGGTCACAAGTTTTTGATAAATTACACCACTCCATACATTTAGCTGTTCTTTTAAATGGTTGCATTCTTCAAAACAAAATATTCTCCTTTATATCATATACGTTTCGACAAAGACCATGAGATATAACTGATCTCCATTCAACTGGCTGAAGTCACTTTAGCAAAGATTTCTCAATGTAACCTATATTACCTGTCCCGAGGAAAAGTAATGAAATTATTAGTAACTTCATTATGTAAATCCAATTAAGCATCAGAAAGCTAAGCTAAGCTACTCGATTGTGAGCGATAATAGTGTTTCATTGCAAATGTCGGGATTTGAAAAGTTGAAGGAGTTTCAGTAAAAATAGTTTACACATCGAAATTAAAAGTCTGTCAGAAGGTGTTGGAAGGTAAATCGTACTGTGTTCGTATGTAAGATCGGGCCTTAAAATCTTCAAGGTTCCAATCACTTCTTTAAAACTCCAGACGCCTCATACCTTTACTGTTCTAAAGTATGAAGAACTTACATTTTATGATCACTTAACTCTACTTACTTTCTAATAAATGTTTGAAACTTACTCTATATAGCATGCAATAGAACTATAAAGTAACTCATGGCGGAGCTGAACTTTCCATTTACTGTATATTTGCAATATACATGGTAAAGCTGTCTTCGAGAAATCATTCAACTCCCCATGATCTTTTAGAACTCACTACGATATCAATGTGGGATTACGGCACATTTTTGTGATATGATATGTAGGCCAATTTTTTCTCCTTATAGCTACAGACTCTCTTGCGTTTGGTGCGCAATACTTTTACCTCCTACAAATAAATTATTTTCAAAATCAACATACAAACATCGAGATATTTTTTAGAAAAAACAGATTAATCTGATGAATTTACATTTAGTAACGATACGTTAGATGGAATCTTAAACGGGTGCGATTCTTAAATCTCTGGTATACTATTTTAAAATTGCTTCTAAATAGTGTTAGCTCTGAATTTATCTATCCCTATACGATCCATTTCGAAAATTTTCTCTAAGTTGGCCCTTCTACCAGAATCAACAAAGATACTAAACATATGGTGAACCCGATGACGTTTAAAGTTCCTCATGATCAAGGCATGAATCGATGTTTGGCTAAAACTTCAAACTTAGAACCATTCGGTTGTATATTGCTAGAAAACGTCAAACCGACCTTACTAGGAAATTTTCAAAATGATCTATATAGTGCTTATCTGTCCCTTAAAGTTCACCAGTTTGGATAGTTGCTGTAAGAGACACAATCACTTTCGAAAATTTTGGAATTTTCATTTTCAGCAAGTATGACTAAATGGTGAACTTCAAGATTTTGGTCAGCAAAGATGGCAAACGTTGAAAGGTCTTGGTGCATAGATTTTTGGTGAATATATAATAAACAGTGGAGCTTTAACAAAAATTTGAAGAAAATTGCTTGTCTATGTTGCTGATGATTTTTGTGAAAACTACTTCACTCTTTCGTACTGATTCCATACAAAATTTTAGGAAACTTAGTAATTATTTGTGAACTGGACAAACGTTATCGAATGTTCTGGCTGCCATCATTGTTGACCATTCAAAACGTTTACTAACTAGACTGGTCAAAAATATGAGATACATTATAAGAAGCGCGAATATCTACGTTACAAGCTAAGATACATGCTCTACGTCCCTACACAATAACATTGCAAAAACAGGAAAATTCCAACGTCAAATATAAAATCTCACTAAACCTTTTAACACTATTTTGACAATGTAGAACTGTCTTGCAGGCGAATACATCACTTGAAAATCTCAAACTAAATTTATGACTCTTAGAAAACGATAACCTTTCTTTAGAAATGTAAATGAATATTGAAAAATTACACAACCATGGATTCGTTACTTAGCTTAAGAGCCAAACATTATTCTATAGCTTGTTTCATAGCTCTCGCGATATTTTTCTAACATTTTTCGTCGTCAACCAAACTGGCAAACTCTTTTCTTGAATTTCTCTAAGTGAATAAAGCCTCAAATGGTAAACGTTAGTAGATGTGTCGCCTTTCTGAATGATAAAATAAATTAGTAGCGTTATTTTCATTTTAAATGAGCTTTGTGTGTGATGAATAAGTCTGATATTTAATAATGACGTCACAAATATCATTCGTTTCGAGCACGAAATATGGCCTATAATCTGTTTGAAATAAACTCGTCTGCGTGTTTTAACAACGGTGATATTAATAGTAATCCAAAATGTAATATTTAATGATAATGTGTTTCTAAGCTTCTGACTTTGATGTGTATTATTATAGTAGTGTCGCATTCACCCATATTACAGTTCATGTCAAAGAATAAAAAATGTCACCTAGCGTGTATGTTAATAAAAATTTCTGAGTACTTCTAAATCTGACAACGTTAAACATACCTAGCTATTAGAATACACGTAGTACTAGCTATTAAACAGTTAAGAGAGACTGCCATTGCCGTGGTTGCACCACCTGAAAAATAGAAACCACTGTAACAAAATGAACAAAAAATTAGGTACTATTAGGTACACTAGTGGTGAATCAGTGCTTTTCGTCGCATTGATATGAAACAGACAACATGAAGCTCAAGAAGCATCGAAAACCTATTGCAAAATTGGCCTATTTAGTTTTTGAAATAGACAGCTAGAAATAGTAGTCCAATTTTCGATCTTAATATCTCGGAAACTAGTGATTTGATATAAAACAGTTGTTATTTTTAATGTTTAATACGATAATAATAAGTACAAAAAATATGTCCTTTCTATTTCAAAAATTGACTTTGGGGTTTCCTAGAACTCAATTTTTAATCCCTTGTTTGACTACTCTTAATTATTATTTACCTAAATATAGAATAAAGTAAGTGCTTTGCTGAAAGGAAACTATTCCAAATCGTTTGGCATAGACACACATACACAATTCAAAAGATTTTAACAGCCGTCAACCGAGTTAAGTATACGGTGATGAAATTTTGCGATGACATTTTGCGTAGAGCCTGGAAATTTTATAATATACAGGGTGTTTCAATTAAAATAAGCAAATAAGTAGGTATCTACTTTCGAGATAACCAGAAGTGCCGCAGTTGTGAAGATCTGAATTTTCTCTATCTGATTTTCGTAATCGTCTACTGGCTACAGAGTAATCCATCGCTTAGTGAACATCGTGTATATTTATTTCATCCCGCCTGTAATATGTTAACAAATTTTTATCTCTCCAGTGCCCTCTCCTTTTTTTATTTCCTACGAGAAAAATTTCGAAAATAGGATACTATGTTTTAGGATGTGTTCATCACAAAAAACCATGTAATCCATTTCGATCGGTCTCGGCCTGTTTGTCGGTTTGTCTGTCTGTCTGACGGTTTGTATGTCTGCTAATTCTTCGCCGTCTATAATTTGAAAAGTACTGCTCGGATTTGAATGAAACTTGTACATATTACTACAGGGTGGCCGATATGTAACTGACTTGTTTTGTGTTTTGAATATTTGTGAGATGAAATAAAATACGTCCATTTTTTTCATCTTAATCTTTGATTGAAACTTAGCTTCAGCTGCTCTACAGTATTTGGTTTGCTGGCATAAGCCCCATTTTTAAAAAAATTCCATAAAAAAGGTCAGGAGCCGTTAAATACGGTGACCTTGGTGGCCAGTTGACATCACCATATCGAGAAATTAAACGTCCCGGAAATATTGTTGCCCAGATATGACAATTCTGCTTATTAACGAATTCGTTCGACTTTGAAGATGAGTCATTAATTTTCAGATAATGATTGTAGAAGGAAGATAAGTCAAAATATGTGTGTAAAAATAAAAAGAAAAATTAAAAAAAAGTGTGCCTTGTTTTATAAAGTATCCTCCCGATAAGTATTTCAGTGCGGACCTGTATTTGATCGTGAGGTCTTGGAGCACCGGCATGCCCTCCCCTGTGAGGTCACCTGATTCACGAGCCCGTTGTACTACATTAACAAAGGCACGACGGGTTGGTTGCACTCGATTGGGAAACCGATCCGCATAAACATGTGCCATTTTTTATTTCGTTTGAGCCACGCAGCAAACACCACTATTCACTCACGCGTTACACATTGACTGAATAAAAACATCGTGATCAGCGTTTCAAATTCTTTCGCTTTTTTGTTTCCGATGCGATGAACCGATACTCACTGTTAAAATAAATGACTCAACTTCGAAGTCACCCTGTAGAAGCGGGCTTCATCGCTCATTATTAGTTGTTGGTAATAATTGTTATTTTGGGTGACACGTCCCATTTTTTAAATTTCTTTTCAGCTTCCTGTTTGCAGCATTATTATAAATCCTTTTCATCTGAGAATTTCATGTCTATAGAGATGACTCAAAAACAACGTTTTTATTTTTTTTGTGAAAAATGCATTTTATTGTGCATTCTTTCTTCAGTCGGAACTTGTTAACAAATATAAGTACAGCTCTAAAATTGTCTGTGAATATTCCTCTTTTATGGAAGAATGAAACGAGTGAATACCTTTGTTCTTATCACTTTTCCTTTTCGAAGAATCTTTGATTTTTTTGAAGCCTCGCGTCGCAGCAAGTTGAGTTTTCAAGAAAAGCAACTCGTATGTGTTTACAAGTTCCGATCGAAGAAAAAAATGCACATAAAGTGTATTTTTGAGAAAAAAAAGAAAAAATTGTTTTTTGTCTTCAATATACACAACATGAAATTATCAGTTGAAAAGGATTTAGAATATTGCTGTAAACAGAAAGCTGAAAAGAGATCTAAGAAAAGGGATGTGCCATCTTAAGCTGCAATATTGCATGACTGTATTGTTGGTGACTTTCATGGTCACTAGGCTATAGTTCTTGAAATAACTGAATTTTGTATGACCGCAAATTCAAGTCTTTGTTTGAAGTAGTGCATAATGACGTGCGACGAATACCCAGTTCTTTGGAACGATGTCTGGTAGACGTCTCAGGGCACTCCACTAAACTTTCACGAACTCTCTCGATATTCTCCACAGTACAAATAGTTCGAACACGGCCCCCAGGTCTTTAACTTCACCTGTTTGTTCAAATTTCCGCACCAACTGACGGATGGTGTTGACACTGGGCACATTATTTAGACTGAAATCTTGTCGTAGCTTCCGAATCGTTGCAATAATCGAATCGTCATTTGAGTAAAACGTTTTAACAATGAGGACGCCTTGTGGGATCGTGTAGCGCTCCACGATGAATTGGACCCATGTGCTTTAAACAACTACTGCGGCGCCACGGAGAATCAAAAATGGCACGCAATTTAAAGCAGTCAGTTATATTTTATCGACCCTGTACTATGCTAAGGACCATAAAGCTTTGTAGTTATTGAAAATCGCTGGTGGAAAAAAGACAAGGAACTGATAAAATAACAGTTGGTCGAACTTCGTTGTTTGCCATTTCAGAAGGTCCTGATCATTTTTGAAAAAATTTTTTTGGGGTACAAAATTAGACGGTGGTGGTCGTAGTGGGTGTGGGAGGGTATGGCTCAATTTTTTAACGTTATGATATTTATACGCTAACAGGCCCGGTAATTTTACGCACCTATTTGCCATATTTCACGTCATGGGTTTTCCGATACACTTGTCGCTAAAACTTAGAATAATGAATGTTTTCGAAATGCGTCGCGTTCTGCTCAATCCTCTTGATTGGTGTGCTCGTACTGCGGCGGTGCTGCGGTGGGCGCCTCCGCGTCCGATGATATGGGAAGGGGCAACGTTGCCAGATGCACGGTAACTACCGGCAGGTCAGGGCACTAATTGTATGGCCCTGTTTGACTAACCTTTTTAGTTTAATTTTCCTATTGCACATGCTCGTAATTGATTTTTAGTCAACATACTTGTCGCCATTTTTCTGTAGGCACACACAAAGCTTGGTAAAACTATCTGCACCTCGACAAACCCAAAAATGTTGTTTAATATCTGTAGTTTCAATAATTTGAATTCTAAACTGCTCATTTGGTGTTTGAGAATTAAATTTAAAGTTTAAGAGTACGAGTCATCATGAGATATTCATGTACGAACCTGTGGAGCCATCGTCGTAACTCTTGATAACGCATTGCATCCGCTCCAAAGGCAAGCTGGTCAAGCTATACTCCCTGTGCTCATTCGACATCGTGCACACCGTCCGTTTTTTCTGCATCATCTCATCGTCCTTGTCCTTCAAGTTGCGCAGCCAATTTTTGTACCATTGCAGTTCACAGTCACACAGAAGAGGGTTATCTGCAATACAAGATGTTTCAATCTACAATAGCAGCAGCAGTACTGAACTTTGCAACTAGGCAACATTCGGTACTGTTTATCGAATCCACCTACATTTTTTCTAAAATACCTCTCAAACAAGTGAAAAATTATATGATTATGGACATGGAAACCACAGGACAAGTTTTGGAGTTATACCAAAAAAATCTCTTTAATCACTGGTACAGTTACAAAAACCTGTTTTTTCATATGATCACTGTATCAAAATTTGCTACTAGAGTGCAAAAATAAGTATCATATCCAGGAACCAAATTTAAAAACTTGAGAAATTTCAAAAAGAGTATATATCAGCTATCAGTTAGATCGTTGATTTTTAATAAACTCTTATAAACTAAATTACACAGTTTAACAAACATGGGGTGTTTTCAATTCACGTATGCCCAATAGATATTTGGAGCTAATTTGCATGACTTATAATTGCCACGCCAACTATGTTTAATATGTTAAAGTAGTAGGTAGAAAGCAAATGCTGTCAACGGAAAAACCAAGTTGGAGTGCTGTCAGATCTACTGCCCTTGCGGCTTCTAATTGTGTGACAAGCTAATGATAAACATAAATAATATATTGTCACAAATATAGGATGCGTTGTTAAATAATTCATAACACCTAATTAGTTCAAGTAGGCTGTGTGTGGATTTGTAAGTCAGTCTGGTTTTGGTCCGCGAGCTCCAAAGGGTGGGCTGGAGCCGCAACGGGATCTTTTTCGGAAGTCCGGTCTATTGAAAGATAATTGGCCCTTGAGAAAGAATGGCCCTCAGATAGTGTTGGTTGGTCAGAAACACATTTTAAAATACTCCAATTGACATATTCGTTTAATAAACCAATGTCTAAAGATAACTGTTGTTTTCCTCATAGTTTTAAGGGCTACTGCTGGAGGGCACTTACCCTATGAACAGCAATATATCAACAAACTAGACCCTGCAATTTCAACCTATGGTAGTGAATTCTAATAATTTTTTGTTCTTGTTCAATTGTTCAATGACTTTCCGTTCAGCAATCTGATATAGCAGCACTGGGCAGGTTGTAAAACGCAATTCTGATTTCAAATATGATAAATTTTATGTTCTTTTTTCCCAAAAAAAGATCATTGCCAATATTATTATTTGCAGAAATATCGCCCAGACACAGATCGTGTGCTAGCTAAACATACCGGGAAACAGTGGTTCATGTTCATATATCTACTGAAACATTAGACGCATCCATTTTTTAAAAATTATATCTCTCAGTTAAAAAGTGACTCTGTTAATTTCAACTAAGTGTTCAGAATATTCTACAAATCTTGGTCTAATAAAAAATAGGTTTTTATAGCTAAACCAGGTGATACAGATACATCTTGAATATGTGGATCGTATGATTTTTCGCTAGTTTGGAATATCTTCTGGAAAATGGACTATTTTCACTAGACCCATAGCTTTAACGCCGTCTGATTGGTTGGATTTGCTCTCTGGAGCAAATTTTGATTACCGGATAGTTAAATCAGGTCTAAAACCGACAATACCGCCAGCATTGAAATTTTATGGCAAATCTTCCGAACCTTCGAACCATAGGTATTCACAAAATCTGCATAGATTTTCCATCGAATTCGGTTACCCCAGCAATCGTATGATTAGTTGTAGTACTGACTGTAGTTCTGAGATCAAAATTTTGGAGAATGAGTACACTAAAAGAAATATTTGTAACGTTGATCGCCCGATACACATACACTGAAGATAGGATGTTGCGCATGTGGGCGGAGCTTCGTGACGTCAGCCAGAGAGTTGCCGGCTCGTGGTTACCAGTGGCAGGATTGTCGTAACGTTACTGCAGTGCACGTGTATCATGGTTAATACTATATAGTGCGATTTCTTGGTGATCTTTGGTGGGTTTGTGACTTGTACTAGTTATATTTACTTTATACGTATATACCCTGTGATGTTAGTAAATTGATAAAAATGCGGTGTGCTGTTGTGGGATGTAATTGCGACAACCAATCTAAACGGAATCCTTGTAAAGACATGAAGTTCCACAGTTATCCTCAAGACCCAAACCTTAGCAAAAAATGGCTACATCATACAAAAAGAAAAATCAAAGTCAACGTGAAAAGCGCTAGGGTTTGCTCGAAGCACTTTTGTGGAAGTACTTAGAAAGTCAATTTGAAACATACCCTTTTGGGTTGCACCCCTAAAAGACAACGTGCTCTAAAAGATGATGCCATTCCTATGGAAAATTTACCCAAGTCTCTATCATCACCTGCACCATCTACATCTGTTGATAGGGAAAAGCGGAAAAGTGCTTACGAAAAAAGGCAAAGGGCTCAACTTATCCCCTAGAGTTTAAGTATAGAATAAGGTCATTTATTTTGGGGCGAAACGAAGGCGCATACTCAGAGTATTGCAGCGTAGAGGAAGAGGATACTCCGGACATTCCACTAACCGCATCATTAACGAATAATCTGAATGCACCCGAAGTATCAGCTGACTATAACGAGGAAGTTTTAGTGGAATCAATAGATGAGCTCGAGTATGATGGGCTGAAAAATTTGGCCGGCTTTGTTTGCCATAAATTGCAGGATGAGAGGTTGAAAAGTTCCTCAAATGAAACTAATTCCTGGATATACCATCTTAGTGAGAGTGTTTTATCAAAACCTTCCACAGCTTTCATGAATCAAATTGAGAAGCTTAATAAGGTGTTTACTACATTCAATGGGGACGGAATAGTGACAGAAAAGCAAAATTTTATAGGCGAATTTCTGTTGAAGAGCAGCAACATTGACTGCCCTGAAAAAGCTCAGAAACTATTTTTCAGGTCAAGGATGTTCTTCCAGATCAAATAACTGAATGAAAGTTTGAAAGACCAGAAAAATTGTAAAAGGAAATGGAGAAAAATTCTGGCTTAGACTAAGTCATTTCCATATATTGTTATACCGCCAGCTTACTGCAAAAAGATGATAACTCCATTTTTATACTTTTCGAGTTGCGTACATTTTCACACTTGCATATAGTTAGTGCTTAGGATGTTCTGTGAAATAAGGATGCATAAATGAAGTGCAGTATTAACGTCATGAGCATGTTAATCCTGCTCCACAGAACATACTAAAATATAGGTAATGTAGAAAAATCTTGTTTTTACAGTAAAGTGACGATACACACGCTCTATTGTGGAGCTAGAAAGCCGTTTAAGCTATAGCCTGTGAGATAGGAATTACAAGGTTAATATCTTTTATTTAAATCCACCATTTTGTTTTGTATAAAATTTTAATGTAGATTGTGTCACTCGTAGGACGAATCCAATGACACTTCATATGTAAAAATCCGTCTAGCCGTTTGGCCTGTAGGTCAAAATATGCACGTTATCCAAATCAACCCGAATGAGAATCACTCTCAGCCTGACGTCATGCGTGCCGGCGGACGAAAATCGAACAGCGGAGCATCCGGCACTACGTTGATCGTGACCATGATCCTTAAAAGGTTGGTTTCAAGACAAGTTGACTTTCATTATTCTGGAATAGATCTGACTCGAGATATCAGAAAACTGAATAAGAGAGGTAGCTTTCTAAGGACACAAAAAAGTCGTGGTTGTTTTCTTGCCTTTGATTATGACCTTTACAATGTCAAGTTAAGGTCATGTTGATTTTGAAGGTGGAAGCGAAAGAAAAAGTGCACGAATGTGAACGTAGCTTCAGGGTATTGTATTTTATTGACTATCAATTGGAGTTTTCTTGTTGATCTACTTCCGACATGTCAAATGGTTTCAGTCAACTTTTTCGAAGGATAATCAAACTCCTGTATCATGGAGAGTATGTGTATGTCAAAAAACACATATACCTAATGTTTGGATATCAGATTTACATCTACACTAATGCTCATTAATCATTGCAAGATTATCAGGTAAATCTTCGTTACATTCAAAAAATTTTTGATGAGATATCCATAGTCAACACTTTATTGGGTTTTGAAAACGTGAGTAAAATCCTTTTGCTCATACCTTCTACTTCGTCTAACGCTAGATCGACAGTCGCCTCTAACGCCGTTGCCTACATCTACCTTCCATAATAATCGTAGGATGGTACCTCAATTTGAATAGCTCTCGAACTACCGATCTTGTGTTGGTAACTAAACGAGATTTATTGGCTAATTCAGTGGACAGCTGCCATTCATTTTCTTCCAGAGGTGAAAGCATTTCTCAATTTATACCTAACTAATCTAACAGTACAGTGACAACAAGGGACTCTATGGACTTTCTAGGAAAATTTTGTAACAAAGGATTTCGAACATTTTATGCCATGTAAATATTTTGTTTAAGGAAAGCGTAAGCTTTGCATTCAGTCGATATTCCTTGTAGATTTTTAAATGCATTAATAGTAAGACATAAGGTGTGCCCGTCAAAGCTACCTGTTCTATTGGGTTTCCTAAATTCTCGAGCAACTCGTTCCATATCTATTCCAGCAAAAACATATAAAAATTAACTTGCCCTAAAACTGACTTGGTACGGAACATGTCCACAACACATTCCTACAAGGTATTTTAACGAAATACTTCTTTTAGTATATTGATTCTCCGAGTTTTTGGTCTCAAAGCTACAACAGGCTCATTGATCAGTTTTGCAAATAAGGAAAAAATGCTCCGCCTATTGCTCAGAAGCTAGTAATGGGATTCTTGCCTTCATGCCTTGCTGAACAAAGGTGTCTATGGGACCCAAACAATCCTATGACTAGTTTCTGAGAAATGGGAAACATTTTTTCGTGATTTGCAGAACTGGTCAATGAGCCTCTTGTAGCTCAGGCGCTTACTATCAACCTTTCCGTCAATAGTGGTATCTGCTTCGCGAAGTAAGTTCAGTTAAAACAAAATCAACTGTTCGAGATCGTGAATATTTTTATTGGCTCTTAGTTGACGATAGCTTTTATGAAAATTGCAAATGTTATCAAATATCCTACTTAGCAGATATAAGTACCTGTTATATCCACTACACGGAGCGTGTCAAGAACTGGTTCCATAACGTCTTCAGATACATGCATCAGCTTGTTGTTTTGTAAGTTCAAAGTTTCCAGGGAGTTCAAGTTCTCGAACACCAGCCCACTCAGTGTACGGATGCTACAATAAAAGTCACATTTTCGAAAAAATAGTACTGCTTGGAAAAGGTATAAAATAGGTAGTGATAGGTATAAAAACAGGATCTTACTCGTTCTTTTGAAGATTCAAGAATGTAATAGAATCTCCAAATCCCACAAACGCGTCTTCAGCAATGTACGAGATGTTGTTCGCTCTAAGATCCAGATGGCGCAAACGATGTAGACGTTTCAGCGCTTCTGTAGGGATGGTATGGATGTTGTTGTCGCCTAAGCGCAGGTATTGGAGATTCTCTGTGGAAAAAATGCCATTTTAGAGTTAGGCTGCAAAAAACTGTTTATTTTCCAAGATATACAGGGTGTTCCAGAAGTCGACGTCAAGCCGGAAACCGGGGATAGGCCAAGTCATAATAGTTATCAGAAAAATTGTTATCCCACGTAAATTAAGTTATAATTAGGTAAAAGAATGTAACTGTGCTCGGTGGGTAGTTTATGAGCCCTCCGCGGGTGGTTCTTTGTACTCTGGATTTTGGATTCAAATGGTTGTGGTTTGGGCGCCACCTAGTTCCAAGCACTAGGAAAATAACAAGGCATCAATGTTGGGTTATCTGGCGGTTAATGACATACAAACTTAAAAGGTATACAGACAAGGGAAATAAAAAAAATTCAAAAGAAGTCCTGGAGGATAAGCAAAAGAAAGTTATTTTCTACAACCCCCTCCAGCTAAATGGTTTCCTAACATAAAAAAAACACTTAGGCAGGTGCTTGGCTATCACAGGTAGGCAACCGAGTGCAGGAAGTCCCGGATGTAACTCAATACCCGAAGGTAGAACCCGATGGTAAAACCCAAAGGTAGAACCCTCGAACAATAGGGGTTCACAGAAATGGGGGATTGCCCCTCACAGACGTGAGTCCTACTTAAATAAGCCTCGGAGTATTAATGCAAACAGTTCCCCTCATCTCGTTGGGTCAGTGTAGTTGTGACAACGGCTAAATCCCCAAGAGAGTGAGAAAAGGGCTCCGACATCAAAATCTCCACAACCCGATAAACCCAGTACTGGGTGTGAAATTATTTCACTACCGCGAGTTGTGAGTCGTTCAACTCCTAGACGAGAGCACCGGAAAAAGCCCCAAGTCACCTTCAGCTCTCGTTTTTACGGTCGTCAGAGAATATAAAAAATGACATTTAACGAGATGGAGAGTAGAGTACGATTTTCTACCATAAAATTATTAAACCAAGAGATGTGTTTTGTTATACAAATTAAATTCGATATTTTTAGGAACTGTTATAAAATTACGACTCTAAATAAGAAAAACGTGATAATTTACTTTATCAAGATATAGTTAATTTTTAGTGGACCATGAAAATAAACCATGGAAAATCTTAAAAAGAATCGGAATAATCCCGTGATGATTTTCTTAGTTCCTATTACTACAAATTTTTCTTAGACGGAGTGTAATTCTAGGTAGTGACAGCAAAATAGATAGTAACACCACTTTTATTAATTCATGACTGTGTAGTGTCACCATGTCTGTGTGCACCGTACAGGAATACGCAAACATACACCTCATTTATAGGGAATGTATGTAGATGCATGCTAGTGCTGCAGCTAGGCTTTATCGTGAGATGTACCCAAATGCTGGTCGTCATCCCGATCACCGACGTTCTGTGAATGTGCCTCGTTTACTCTCAGGAAGACGATTTTCAGATCAAGCACATAGTGAAGGAATAATTTCCTTCCCTTCAGATGATGTCGTACTACAAGCAGTCGAAGAAGACCCGAGTACTTCAGTACGTCAAATAGAAGCAAGCACGGGAGTGCCCAAAAGTACAGCCCACCGAATCTTGTGAAACAAAGAGCTCCAGCTGTACCACGTACCTCGACTACAATCTCTACATCCCCGGGATTATCTTCCAGAGTTGAGTTTTGCCAAACAATGTTATAGAGACAACAGAAAAATCTGCGATTTCTAGAAAAAATTTTATGTACTGATGAGTCGACATTTTAAAAAATGGTTACAACTTACACGAGTGCTATGTAGAAAAATCACATTTGATGAGACAAGATGACAGCATCGTTTTTAACATGTGGACCAGGATTCTGAATGGGAGAATCATTGTACCCTATGGGATGCCAGAGCTCTTGAATGGCGAAATTCATTTAGCCCTTTTACAAAATCATTTACCCAATTTATTGGACGACACGTCGTAGATTTTTATATTTTTTTAATAACTATTGACCTATACCCAGTTCTGGCTTGACGTAGACCGCTGGGACATCCTGTATATTCTGAAATTTGGGATTTACATTTCTAAGAAATCAGTACGATTGAAATAACAGGGCTAGCTAATGGGCGGTGAAATACGAGCTCCTTCCCACTTCAGTTGGCCCAACCATTGAAATCTTAGTTTTTTTCTTATCAAACACAAATAATAAAAATGTAGCAGGGTTTTATAGGTTTAAAATATTAACAATGAATATTTTGATAATATATAGTAGAAAACACCAACTTTATCACTCCCTAATCAAATTTGCAGCATAAAAATAACACATGTTGCAATTACAGCATATCAACCTATTTTCATTTCAATGCAAAATAAGTCTATAACGCATAGGTGGCTGCGGAAAATAAAAGCCATGACAATTGTTTTTATTAATCACAGCTGTCAGAATACGTTTAAAATAGTTTTGGGTAGTTAAGGTTTTCAAAATGGGTAGAGGAAAGTTTATTAGTGAGAAAATTCGGTTACTGATAATTAAATTTTTTAATTCTGGGAAATCAAACTCAGAAATTGCAACTTTGTTAGACTTATCGCGGTACAGTGTGAGAAATATTGTTAGAAGATATAACGTAACTGGTTCAGTTAATATTAATCCATGATATGTGAAAAAAAGTAATATCACAAATGCCGACCGAAGAGCATTAAGAAGAATAATTGTGAAAAACAGGCGTGCCAATTATTTACAATTAAGTGCTCTGTAGAGTGACGCTGTTGGAAGGAGAATTTAGAGGTCCACAACTCATAGAGAGGCGCACAAACTGGGATTTAGCACTTGCAAGGTAAGTTTTCTTATAAAAAAAAGTGAAGTAAAAACCTTAAAGTTGCACAACTTGTTTATAGGCCAAAGAAAAGCCACTATCAACTCCACTGTAAAAGAAAAATCGGCTTAGATGAGCTAAAGAACATAGACAATGCACACCTCAACAATGTTGTGCAATACAATGGAGTGATGAGGCCCGATTCGAAGTTTGTGTTGGTGACAGTCGCAGTAGAGTCATTCGCAAAAAAAAATGAAGCATTCCATGTTGACTGTCTGAAGAGAAAAGTGAAATTTCCAGGCTCCACTATGGTCTGGGGCAGTATGTCATCAAAAGGAGTAGGCATACTTCATTTTATTGATGGAAATGTGGATACAAATAAATATTTGGCAATTTTAGAAGAATCGCTTTTACCAGTGATGGAAGGATGTTTGACATCCGGCCAAGATTTTGTGTTTCAGCAAGATGGTGCAGCGTGCCATACCTCAAAAAAGGCTATAAGATGGATGGAAGAAAATAATGTACTACTTTTGAAATGGGTTTCTAGCAGTCCAGGTCTGTCACCTATTGAAACTTTGTGGCACGAGATGAAAAAGGTTCTACAACAACATCCTGCTCGTACAATCACCGAACTGAGACAAAAGCTTCAAGAAATATGGGATTGTTTTACACCAAGTTTTTGCCAAAACATGGTTAACACTATGTCCCAAAGAATTACAGCCGTAATAAAAAATAAAGGTGATGTTACCCAATGGTAATCTTTCAATTGATGCTTTCTTAACTTCGCGGATTTATCCCCACATTATTTATTTGTTCAGATGTTCTATTAGTTATAGGTCTAAGTGATTTCAAATATGTATTTTTTACGACTAGAGTGTATCTAAAATGTTTTTGAGAAAATCAATTGCTTTAGAAGTAAGTAGTTGCGTCATGTTTAGTTTATAAAGGCTATATGTTCTTATAAGACTGGTTTTGCAACTTGTTTTGTATTTTCTTTGGTGGGAATAAAGACATTATTATTATTATTATTATTATATTTTGGTACAAATCTTGAAGTGGGCCAACTGAAGTGGGAAGGGGCTCGTAGAATTCCAACAGTTTACTATTATTGTATCCGCATCGATATTCCTGCACATATCCTGATTTCCTGGCTTTTTGTACGGGATAAAAAACTTATAGTACGCTGCGCGGGACGGTGACGTTGAGGAAAATGATATGGATAGATTTTCGAAGCATAAGCAGCATCTTGAAGACATCCACCGTAAACTAACGCCATATCGACAATTCGTTAGTGTAGGGGTATGTGCCATATTCATTCTTTTAAATCCAGTTATCTCGCTTGTCTTAAGACTTTATTGAATGACAATAGTTATATGCCGTGTAAAGGAAAGTCCCAGTTTTGAAAACATTGTGTGTAAGTCTGTGGTATTAACTATTGATGATGAGCAAAGAATTTAGACTAGGTAGAAGGAGCGAATTCTCTAAGTATGTAGTGAGGCTCAACCTTGACTTGAAATAAGTCAATTTTTTGACACTTCCCTCATAATTTAGTATTATTTTGTAAACATGTGGGCGTTTGTTGGTAGTTGTGATGTTGGAGGATTTCAAGACATGATATTTCTCACATAATTTACAAATAACGGCACAAGCTTAATGAAGGTATATGTTTTCATCGGTAAGTGTTATTATGTTGATACAACGATGTCACTTTGGTAGGCATTGGTAGCCAAATGAGTCGAAAGTATGCGCAAAAATTATGCAATTTTGGCGACAAATAATGGAACGTAAACATAATGTATTCGAATTCGTTGATGATAGAAATCGGTCTTTTGATCTTTGCTTCTAGTAAAAGCATAAATTAGCAGATCTGTCAGCCAGTCCGAGAAAAATAAGCAAAAAAGGAAGACAGGAAATAAGGAGGCGGGTAAAATTGAAGAGGCTGTGCCAGCTGGAGGAATCGGTAGTTTCAAGTCGAAAATTATGAGGCTAGTTTTTCTTAAGAATATCACTTTTGGTTGTTTTTAAATTGTGTTCTAACCTTCTAAGCCGGCAAACGCTTCAGGGTCGATGGTATCGATGTTGTTTCCTTCCAGTTCCAAGGAGTTCAAAAGAGTTATATGGGTGAATACTTTGGCTGGGACTGTACGAAGCTTGTTGTGCGCCAGGCCCAAAGAATCCAGATTCCTCAAGCCTAAAACAATTTATTCAAATATTAATAAATAAATAGAAAAGAAATATTGTTCTCTAGACTTTCAACGGTTACACTATATTTGGTGATCCTTGGGTGATCTGGATCATCATGATGTTTATTCAAAACATCAACATTATATCAGAAACATCTGCAACATACAAAATTAGGCTTACCTTCAAAATCGCCTTCATGTATTTCACTGATCCTGTTTTCTTGCATTTCTAATTTCTTGAGAGTTTCAAGCATAGCCAGTGATTTTTGAGGGACTGTTGTTAAGCCGTTACCGCCTAAGTTCAACCTCTTCAGTTTTCTGCAAACAAGACACTTCAGTTTCAAATTCCGTATTATAATTATTAAATATCTATAGGTCATGCACATAGTCGGTTTTAATATCATTTCAAAGTTTTATATTTGTTTCGACGTCGTGGCTGAAAATAAAAAGTGATATTTAAGAGAATTAAATTTTTTCCATGCTTTTGTTGTACAAGTATATGGATAGTGAATTTCTGCCTTAAGGCGGCTCCGACGCATTGAGTTTCAAACCATTTACAATATTTTTGAATAAAATTCATACAGTATGTTCAGAAGACAGTTGCCCAGGGTGCTATCGGAGCACTTATTGGGTTGAAATGCTTACTTTCTTGTTTCGCGATTTCTCGATTTTTACAAAGAGCCTGGTGGAAAAAATTAAAAAAGATGCTTTATATGACCCTGTAGGGTTTTGTTTTCAGCTTACTGTAAAAATTTCATTAAAAAATATTGGAAATGAAGCATCAGTTTCGAAGCGCGTAAACCTCTACAAATCGGATTTTGTACGAATTTTGTCTATTGTTTCGTGCTGCCAGCCCAAGCGACGCGGCGTTATGTACGGACTAAGAAACGACGCACTCAGATAATGTCATATAAGATCGTGTATATAGTACATCATTTTGCACATAGGTGTTCATAGTCGCGATCGCTGATGGGAAGTAATGTAAATGTAACTTCTGAACTTATGCCCGGTTGTCTCTCTGATCTATTTATCTTACACTGGAAAATAAATGGAAACTAATAAAACACTGATTTCATGAAGATTTTTCTGCTTCAGCAAATTAAAAAATTTTTCTTTGCCATATTTTCTTCGCACGCCAGTGGCGCAAAACATTTTGAAAATGAGATGTTATGTTTTTTTAAGTCATCTACTACGAAAGACTATATCACTCATTTCCGTCTGTCTGTTTGCTAATGCTTTGCCCGTCTATAACTTGGAAAATTTCCCCATAAGGTTACTACTATGCCACAGCTTTGTAGTTTCAGTCCAGTGCCAGGGACCCTATAGGCAAAAAAGGAACAAAATAACAATCGCTGAAACTCCGTTTTTGACGTTTCAGTGTTTGCTAGTCATTGTCATGAAAATTGGAGTGCTTAAAAAGTAGGGGTTTAGGGAAAGCTGGTATTGGATGTTGCATCTTTGATATGTGAAACACGTTCTATTATTAAGAAGCTTCTGATCTCAGTCATTTAAGAGACGAAAATCCGACGAATAATGCGCTTACGATTTGAAATAATCGGTACCTGCGTTATAGGTTTGACATCGACACCCAAGAGATCGGCAACTGCCGACAGTAGGGAAGGATAAATTCAGATATTTATAATGGGGATTATTATAGTCTAATCATAGACGAAAATATCGCTGCTTTGCGAAATAATTGTGAAGTCTAGTTTTACTGCTGCAAGTTGTTCAAGGGGGTATTCAAAACATGGACGCATAAAACAAGTACGCCAGTTTTTGTGGGAAAACTTTTTATTCGACAACAAAGAATGAGAAAACGTGTTTTTTCGGAGTTCAGTCGAAACTGTTGTTAGGCACGAAAAGATTGCTCAAGTAGTTTTTGAGAATTTCTAATTGTTTATCCCAAAACACCTGTTTTCCGGCCATCACTTCTAGTTTATTGAGCAACATACACGGTTAGTTTAAAAGGCATTTTATAGCAAAATACACTAGTTTACCTTGCCGATATGAATCGAAATCCGTTCCGGAAGATAAATGTTATTTTTATGCCAAAAAGGATGGGTTACGTTTTTTTTTCTAAACAAATTCAAACATTTCGTATTTGTGAGTAATTCGCAACAAAAGATGATAGGCACATCTGCTTTGTTTTAAAATTTATACATATAGTAACGTATGTTTTTGGAATATCATAGCGCATTTGTTCAATTACTCACAATTACGAAATGATTGAATTTGTTTAGAAAAAAAAAACGTAACGTTTGTTTTACGGATAAAAATAAATTTATCTTTCGGAATGGCTTGTGATTCATATCGTGTATTTCACTATTAAATGCTCTTTGAACAGCCCTGTATATTGCTCAATAAACTAGTAGTGATGGCCAGAAAACAAGTATTTAGAGATGAACAATTAGAAATTCTCAAAAAACTACCTGACCAGTACGAGTACACTCCAGTTTTGTTGTTCTTATTAAGAAGTACGAATCCTAAGGATTAGAAGAGTTGCGTGAAATTATCGTCGCATTACCAACAAGTGCCAAAACCTGCATTTTGCCTCGTTTTTTGGTCGTAACGTTTTTGCTACTAGTCGGATCTCTTAACGTTTGGTTTTATTTTGTAGGACTCATAAATACCTAAAAATCTTATCTGAAAAGTTTTTTCATTCCTGTCAACACATTCGATTGAATCCCAAAAAATCAAATCAAATAAAAAGTTTTCTCAAAAAAAATTGGTGTACCCATTTTATGAGTCCATGTTTTAAATACCGCCTTTATTAACTTGCACCAATAAAACCAGACTTTACAATTATCTCGAGGAAGTTTCCTAATATGATTAGACTATTAATGCTAGATCGCCAACCGAAATCCTATTCTGTTATTATGGAGATTTAGCTCGGCACGCGCCCGCAGCCACCCTTTCCTTTTTTTAGGCCCGTATCGTCAGTCGTCCCTACAATTGTAGGGCGCCTTTATGGCCTCCTTGATTGTCATAGTTTTCTACTTCTCCGTGTCAGCACTCTATTTTGAGGCTATGTCGCAAACATCAATTTGCATCAAATTGTGCTTGGTTTTGAGTTATATCATGTTTTATCAGCCTGAAATTTCCTACAATTTAAAAGGAAAACAAATCTTCACAATAGGAGAGCGCTGACGCTGACACGGGACAAGTGTAGTCTAGAAATTTTTGAAGGAGAGAAAGGAGTATGACAATCATGGAGGCCATAAACGCGCCCTACAATTGTAGGATCGACTGACGATACGGGCCTTAGTAGCGCCGACGACAGTGTAAGAGCAGCTCACTGACGTTTAGTGTTCATCCCCCCGTTACCTCAGGAGATGTCCTCGTGATCGTGGGAGCCGCGTTAATCTTTTGAGTATTTTTTATACAAAAGAAAGTGTTTAAAATGCGTTTTTCTAACAAACCGACGTTTGGACGTTTATTTAATGTATTCTTCAAGCAGTTGAGGAAAACACCAAACAAGGGACGACCCATACGAGGAAGACATTTGGGCTATTGGGATAAGAACCAAGTGTTGTTGGATAATAAATAAACACTATCCTGTATAATCTTCTTTCCCGATGCTTTTGAATCAATGTCCTATTGGAGCACAGTAACAACCACTGGATTGTAAACAAAATGTTTTTGAACCCGAAAATCCTGTTTATAAAACAAACAGTTGCTGCAATATGTAGGGGCTTTTAATTGCAAAGAATTTCCATTATCTTTGCTATCTTTGAAAATGCATTAAAACAGTCAGGTGCTCTAGAGCTTCGCTACAACATCGCCTAGCGCCTACCTCCTTCAGAACAAGTCTCGACATTATTTCCACAAAAACGTGGTTTGAATGCGGCCTGAATATCCAAGCAGATAGTTGTCTCTTAGGACATTGTCCATTCAAAATGCAAAATGAACACGAAAGTAACGCATAGATCCTGTTGCGGATTTAGGATCTCTGGGGCCCGAAACACAAAGGTCTTACGGGTAATAGTTGAAGAGGTAAAAGGGGGGACTGTACCATCATGATTTTGGAAACAAACATTTTGTCTGGGGCAACTATAAACAGTGCACCACATGCGTGATCTTAGATCTGCCGCTGCGTAGGTCTCTGCAGTGTCGAATCTCACGAATAAAATGAAAACTGGAAGAATTTGTTCAGGGTCGTAGTAGTGTTTCTAGTTAAGTTCATCTAAAGAACATTGTCTGCTGAAATATTCAGTAACAAGTAGTGGTTTGTGAGGACTCAAAGGATAGTTTGCCAGACCGATCAATTTTAAAAACGCCAACTGAGAAGACTGGAAAATATCTTATCTACTTATTTATTTAGTACGTACTTTTCCAAACCAACGAAAGCCTCGGGATCGATGTTGTTGATTTTGTTCTCGTACAACGTGAGGATCTCCAGAGTATCCAGACCCTGGAAGGCCTTCGCGTGTAAGCTGCTAATTTTGTTGTGATTCATGTTGAGGATCAGCAAATGGTGGAGGTTTTTGAATGCCGGGGATGGCACCTGGTTCAAACTGTTCTGGGAAACGTCCAGCTGGGTTAACATTTTACCTGGAAATCGACATCAATAAATTATCAAACCCGTCAATATTATTTCCTCCGATATGTTCAAACTAGTCCTATATGACGATGTTACATCTTTACTAAGAATCGTCAGTATGGTATGGCATAATGGTCGCAAGCTATCCGTTTTCATCTATACCTGAAATTTAGGGAATAGCTTACGCCAGAAGCCATTGTGTCACAGCTTGTTGGTCTATAAGCAGAGTTTTTGACCCTGAAAATAATTCATATTTTAAGCTGATCGCATCTATTACATTTTTGCATATACATATTTTAGAACATATATACCATAAATTCAACAGACGATTCTTTGATTACTTTAAAACAAAAAGTTCATATAAACATAGCTCCGCAAATTCTTCGTTCTCAATATACTGGGTGTTAAAATTAAGAAAAAGAATAGTTTTTCGTAAATATCTTAATTATCATTCACCTAATTTCGTTGTAAGATTCAGGAGCTAATTTATTGATTGATTAAATCTATGAAGTCCAGTGGCATCTCGAGCGGGATCTGAACGAATATTTGTGACAAAAAATGTACGCCATTGAGCTTTGTGCAATTTCTATTATGTTCTTTGGATTAAGCAAATAGAAATACAACATTTTCTTCCCTTGAATTTTTCTCATATCTTAAGTAATTGCATCCCTGGATCACACAAGTAATATTGGGAAACGTTTCTTATGGAAATGATTTTATAAATTATAAAAGATAATAATTTTCGAAAGATACTTTTCCCCATATTCCTTGTGTGGTCCAGGGATACAATTAAGTGGACTTTTTTCTCGAAAACTAAGCAAGATACAAAAAAATTCAAGAGACAAAACGGTTGTATTTCTTTCTGCTTAATAAAAAATTGCGCAGAAGTCAGTGGCGTACATTTTTTTTGTCACAAATATTTGTTCAGATATCGCTTAAGACGTCACTTGACTTAAAAAATTCAAACAAGTTAGTTCTAAATTAGCTCCTTAGTGTTATAAATACCGCCAAGTTACAGCAAAATTAAGTAAAGGATATTTAAGTTATTTACCAAAAAACATTTTTTTAAAACTGTCAAACCCTGTATCTTGAGAACGAGAAATTTACGGACCTATGTTTAAAGGAACGTTTTGTCTCAAAGAATCGTCTGTTAAATTTATGTTGCATACTTAATTAACACCCTGTTTATAAAAATAATAGTGCTGCTCCACTACGTGTACATTAAAAACAGAAGTTGAAACAATATACACATTTTTTTTTTTATTGACGGCGTCAACTTCTATGGTTATTAGCCGCATTTAATAATATAGTTTATAAGTGCAAGTATAAGTAAAAAAATATAAATGTATAGTATAAAAAAATATATAATCTCTTACATGTCTAAGTGGGTAAATGTAGGAATTTTAATACTAAGTAAATATGTAAATTTCAGATTTTAATCAAAAAGGATATACTATTGTCTTTTATTTTTAGATTCCATTAGCAACAAAAATATAATCTCTGGGAAATATTACAAGGCTAAATTTGTGAGTTATATATTTATTATTATTATTTTTTGTTTTGCTCCAGTAGCATCGACAGTCATTGTCTGCATTTCACGATCTTGTTTGCGTTGACGTAAGTATTTCAATTTATACCAATTCTATTACTACATACATGTATTTCCTTCAGTTCCAGAGGGCAACACTAAGCTAAGGTAGGTATGATGCAAAATCATCGTTACATAAGACTTATTGAATCTCAATTGAGAATAAGATACACAAAAATTAGAATGGTTTGTTTCCATATAGTTCATTAGGTCAGATCTTCCAATAGAAACCAGATACTTTTAAGAATGATATGACGTTTTTCAGTTTTTCTGGTTGTGTGAGACTCTCCGCCAGGTTATCAAATGGTCCATAGGTCACTCCACATTGGGACAATATCGGACATTCGCATATAATGTGGCGTACAGTGACTGGAGAGTTACATCTAGTGCACAAGTGTGGATCTGTTCCGAACAAAAGATGTGCATGTGTAAGACGTGTGTGGCCAATCCGTAAGCGATGTATGCGCACCCATTCCTCTCGTAGCAGTCTGATAGGCCATGGTCCTACACTAGGTTTTATCTGTTTTAAGTGAGTATCAGTATTACCCCATGTATTTTGCCAGTGTCGCAGTATACGGTTTATGAGGTAGCTTTTTTGATCAGACATTTTTATTTCAGGGATGTCAATGTTTTGTAGCGCTGCTGCTGCCTTCGCCACCATATTGGCAGCCTCATTCCCTGTATGCCAACGTGTCCTGGCGACCACAAAAATTTTACGTTCACTCCTTTATTTAATAGATGTTTGACAGTTCCAAGACACATCACAGTTAAGGAATCTCGAGATGCATAGTTAGGCCTTGAAGTGCTTAGAGCGAGTCACTAGCTATAATGACCGTTCTTATGTTATTCAACATGTCACAATACCGTAGGGCCTGCCAAATAGCGTATTGCTCAGCAGGAAATTGGATGCTATTGGTGATAGTGTCCATTGATGTGCAGTTTGATTGACTACTATAGCACAGCCGACACCACTGTCAGTTCGCGATCTGTCTGTATAGATAACTGTTGCTGAGGGATATCTAGAATTGGTTTCCAAAAAATGTGATTTTAAGAGTTCAGATGGATGGTCATTTTTAGATAGTGCAGTCAGCTATAGATTCACATTTATTTTGGATGACAGCCATGGAGGAGATTCCCTGTGTTTAACATTATAGATATTGTTACATGATATACCAATTTCCTCAGCAGATTCTTTAAGTCGGACTCTGAGTGGTCTTGTTATTGTGGGGCGACAGATGTAGCTCTCATCCGTACCGAATATGATAGAAAAGTTTCTATGGAATGGTCGTGTTTGAATCTGTGCAAAATACGATAGTGCAAGTTTTTTACGTCTAATGGATAGAGGTTCAACTCCGGATTCGAAATAGAGGCTAGTTGCTGGAGTTGTACGAAATGCACCAAGGCAGAGAACTGCATCAAGTTTTTTATGACGTAACGGTCTTGCAGATGAGTAAACAATGCTACCATAGTCAAGCTTGGATAGAATGATACTGCTAGGACAATAAAAGGATGAGATATACTAGCTCACAGTGAGACCACGCAGACACGCCGCAACCCGCATACCGTGAGAACATAAATACCCGCAACCGCATACAGTGAGACTACGTGTCTACGCAGGAAACGCATATAGTCAGAAGCCTCATATACGCAGCAACCGCATAGAGTCAGAACAGCTCCCACACCCGCAATCTTCACGCTCCTGCATCACCGCTACGCCAGGAATACGAACCAGAATTAGACAGAATACCGGATCAAAGGTAGGCGACAACCACATTTCATTCTTGAACCAGGCGCTATACAGTCCACTCGAATACTCTAACAAATGGATATATCGTATTTCTATCCGTGATAGGGTCAAACCTCAATATATATTGCACTAATATACACAATTATAATGACATTTAATTTTGTTTTCAATGTGAGCGCAGTGGAACACAACTTTAATTTTTGTATGTGTTTTGTATTTTAGTGTATTTTATTATATATTTGAAGCCGAAAGTGTAGCAACCTTACATTCATGTAATCATATATTTGAAAATGGATTAATTTTGGACGGGAATCCCAAAAAAAAACAATCTTCTCGCCAAATATTCCGGTCCCAACGGTGACCCTCTTCAAGTACAATAGGGAAAAAATTATCGTGAAATTTTAACATACACGTGCTCTGAGATTTTTAAATGCAAGTCTATAATATATGCGATCCACTTGAAATTTTAGTTATCTTCATTGGCAGAAACCCCGGTTGTAGTTTAAGTTTTAGCTATGGAGGGCAAGTTCTGGCATTTCTCTCAATAGAAAAAAGCGAAAGTACTTTTCTGGATATTCCGACGAGATGTTAGTTTTGTTTTACTCTTAAAATATAGGCATGCACCTCTTTGGGTGATAATTTGTTTTGTTTGTATTGAATATCAAATAAAACATTTTTACACAAGTTTGAAGCTTCGATGATCTTTAAAAACATTGAAATTCAATTTATACTTGTTTGACTTAATTATTTGAAGATCTCATCAAATCCTCCGAAAAGTTTTAATTTCAAACCTCGTTGTCGTCCGCTGACACTAAGTTCAGGGACATTTTGAGTTTTAATCTAAAGTCCACAATGTATCTGATAACATGATAATTGTTCTAAATCGATTACACGAGTTGCGGCTTGCTTGGTTAACATGGGGCGACATTAATTTGTCACAGCTATTATGTATACCTACGTTTTGCATTATTATACAGACCTATGAGCTATGTAACAGATTCAATTAAATTCCACTGGGTTTGTTCCTATAGAGACTAAATTATTATTGCTTCTATATTTTCTTTGTTATTTGTTCAATATGTTGGGCCAGCATCCAAAAGAACCAACTTGCCTTTGAGCATTCCCATAACTTTGAAATTTGATCAAAGTCGGTTCTTAGATTAAACAGTAGCCAGAAAGCTATGGGAAAGGTTGAGGGACAGTCCGAGATATAGCGAATGTAACTGCGATTTAAATAATGAAATATCTACATTTATGACGTGATATATGAGACGGAAAGTTAACGTATCAAGGATCCTCATACACAATCACCAACCAAAACTGATATCCAAATTCATACCTATCGAGCTGAGCGAAGCCTCCTCGACAACGGACAAGCTGCTGTTGTGTATGGTGAGATGGCGAATGTCCAGGCCAAGAAAGACGAAGCCGGGCAGTTTCTTGAGATTGTTGTGCCTTAGCTTGAGATAGAAGATGACGAGCGGCTTGCCTTTGAGCGCCCCCATGGCGTCCGAGATGCGCTGCTGGTCGGTGAACTCGCACAGAATGTCCAGGCCGTTCTTCTTTACGGTGCACGTGCAGGGGGCGATGTCCCCGCGCGGGGGACATTGCTGCTGCACCTGAAAACATAAAAACATTCAGGTAGCGAAATTTCGGTTAAAAGGCTCTTTGTTCTTCGTGATTGCTCCATTATCTAATTAAAATATTGCAAACGGTCAGAAGGCAGAAGTAGAATGCCCCTTGTCCATTTGTCCTGAATCCCCCGGCCGATGGAGTAGAGCGTTTCGCTTTTAGTCTGAGGGTCCCAAGTTCGAATCCAGATTCGAATATTTTTAGCCGGTTTAGTTAAAATTCGCCATCATCAGCTCACAAAGGATTATGTTCACAGCAAGTTGAACCTTCTAAGAAAAAAGTTAGTTACGAACATATACGACAGAGAAATTGAATAAATCAATTCAAACAGACTCATTCAATTGGTCCATATTATTTCCCTATCCTACCGGTAGAACCGTCAATCTGACAATTTTGCATCGGCGCCATACTAACCACACGACGGATGAGATACAGCAGCGCGGCACCGTGGCATTAGCGGTAAGTCACTTTTCGAGACCGGCATGTCCGTCAGTGGACCCAGAGAGCAGAAGTAGAGTCACGTATCGATCAGGAGCTTGAGTGATTGTTATTTCTTCCCTTTTTTATCTAGTAGCATCCCTGCCACTGAACTGATTTTTAAAATCTAGGTACAAAGCTTTTTCGTGCTTGGCACAGTAAGTAACCTTGTATTTTCCAAGACGAGCCAAGGATTAGCGGACATACAGACCGGCATGCTGACAGACTGACGCAAATGAGTAACATGGTTTTTCATGATGTACATGACGCATAAATAAATAAAAAGTAAATAAGTAATTTTTTGTTCTAAGGGACTTTGAAGAACCTAGTCAGCAACACACAAATATTGAAAACATATTTAAAAAAACGCATTATTACGAACATTATGAGAAACACATTTAAAAAAGAAGTATACACACTATTGATCTAGAAATTCATTGATGTTGTAATAATCTTCAGCTACAAAAAAATGCGCAACCTTATTTTTGAACTATCCAAAATTGTCAATACCTCTAATGGTTTTGCCTAATTTATTGTATAATTCTATATATTGGGACTTCGTTCGTTCGTATGCATTTAAATTACGATCAGGAACATTAGAAAGAAATAAACAAATGCATCTTTATTTCTTGTTCCATAATCATGTAGATCAGAGTTCTTAGTTAAATTCTGTAGATTACTTCTTGCATGGAAAATAATTCCAATCATATAAATATATGACAAAGTTAGAGTGCGAGGCTATTTGAACCACTGTTTACATGATTTCCCTCATATTTCTAAGCGCCTTTCTCCAATATAAGAGCTCATAGTGCAAGACGGGAGGATCCCTAAAGAATGATTCCATTTTTATCCTAGAAAAAGCACACGTATAATGAGTTTGGTTTGTATAAGGCAAAAAACATGCTGATGACAGTTTTTGACACATAGTATTTATATGCATTTTCCAATTCAAATGGTGATCTATAGAAACTCCAAGGAATTTTGTATCACGAACCTGTTCAATAGCCTTTCGAATAATTTTGAGTAAATAAGACTTGGTTCGACATTCATAAATACTGACTTATATGGACTTATAATAAGCTTATTAGTTCCAAGATACATTGTTGGATTGTAGGCTGATAACACACATAAATATGTACTAGTGTTATCATCATACATTATGACATATTACTTCACGGGGCATAACCTGAGGTAGATAACGTATATCAGAAAAAGTAAAGGATCCAAAATTGACCCTAGAGGAACACCAATCGAAGGAGATTCGAGGTGATCTTTATATCTGTGCATTCGCCGACAGTACGTTTTAGTTGCTTTTATAGCCCATGACTGGTCCTAGGAATTTTTAGTAATCTTTCGACTTACAAAGGATGCGACAAAATCTCGGGAAATCCAAAGAATTCGAAAGAATGTTCAAGGAAAATGCAATGTCATCTGAGAGAAGATCTTTTGCTCCTTCAAGCAATCAGAGCTTCTATAGATCTATTGTCCTGACTTCCTGTTGGTTATAAAGGCTGTTATATTTTTCTTCGGAAAAACATTACACATGATGTAATGATGTTCTTTATTCGTCATTGTCATCAGAGCGGTCCGTAGGAGGTCTTTTTATTTAAGCGGGCACCAAGATGGACTTTACGACACTGCTTTGGAGGTGGCCCCATCGGAGGTTTGTAGTATCAATGCCCCATGCTAAGGAGTATACATATGGTTAAATCAATTCTTACGAACTTACAGCCCACAAACCATTCTGGCGAAAAGAGGACGTAGTGTTTTGAGCAAAATGGCCATTACGTCATTATTTGTGGGCTACCAGAGCTACGTGATGGAACATACGTCGTGATTAAAAAATTAGTCTCAAGCATGTTCAAAATCACTTTATAAACTTTCGACTGAGCTGGAAGGTATTCATGCATAAGTCTTATTTATGCCTTCTACAAGTGTTAATCTAGAAATAAGGTTACCAAAGAGCTCTAGCCACACTAGGTGGTACGAGGCGTAACCCGTCAACACCGCTGTGTGCGATTGTTCCCCCACTTTAGACCCCCCCTGGTCTAGCTTTGCTACAACGCTCATTTTTGGCTCAGCAGCCATCCAATGTAGCGGTTCCCACTGTTGATGCTGCCAAGATTCGTTCCACAATCCGCTTTCTACACGAGAAAAGGACTCCACCCGTAGATGCTTATCTTCAAATGATAGGTGTATGGAGACAAGTGTATGTCCGTTGGAAAGTGGTAGAGGGAGCTTAGTCCCGATCGGAATTAAGTTCACGATGAAGAACGTACTCGGAGGCGGTTATCGAGAGGGTCCAACGAGCAGTGGAACAGGGTATCCCAAGAATCTGAGCAACAAGTTCATTGACGGTGATCCTGTTGAAACACTTTGCGTTAGAGAATCTCGATAATCGCCTCTGAGGCTTACAGCCGTCGACTTGTTTCTTTATTGCGGACTTCCTGCCGACCGGTGATTAACTCGAATCTCACACTTGGTGGTATCAGAAATAGGAAGCTTTTTATATGAGGACTGATGAAGAATGAGCGGCGCAGTGGAGTATGCTGGGGGGAATCGAGAGTGGGGGACCGCGCAGAGGTGTTGCCGGATTTCGTCTCGCACCTTTTGGTGAGGCTGAAGCTCTTTCAAAACCTCCTTTTTGGATCAACCAATGACGAATTAAGAATGGGGCGCCCCCCTTCCAAAATGTCCAAGTCTACAATTTTTTCCAAAAAATTTACCGCATATTAGTGTAAAAATTATCTTGCCTGACCTGAATCGTGAGTCGTGCGCCCGCCCCCCTGGACGTATCCCACCCTCCGATCTTCAATTGTCACAAAAGCATTTGCTCTGAGAAACGCTAATGCAAGAAGCCGACACCCCCTCCCCCCGCTACTACCTAACCCCCAAGACGAATATCTTCCTAGGCTTGAATAGTGCGACCACCACTGCGTCCCTTCCCTAGTTATATTCCTTAATCAGCCTTTCGGATGAGCGCTTGTAAAATACGTATTTCAGTGTATGATGGTCACTCGTGACACGTCATCTGTATTTAAGGTATTTATCTTTATTAACCACTTAGAAACAGATATAGTACATGTGGTGGAAAAAGAAATAAATAAGCTATATAATACCTGTATAAATAAAATATATAAAAATATAAGTAAAAATCAATATACTCGTAAATATAACAATCAAGGTTGTACATTCCCTATACTCACTTATAAAATGCATTTGATGCTAATATTTTTTTAACTTGTTTTTTAAATCGAAAATAATCACTGATTTACTGTATTTCACCTGGTAATTGACGCATTATATAATTTGATGCAGTTACAGTAAGGTGATTTTTTGAAATATGTTGTGGTGTGAGTATGGATGATTTTTAAATTTTGATTTCTAGTATTACAAGTATAATTTTGATGAGCAATTATATTTGTGAATAGGCTATTAAACTTCTCAACGTAAGTTACACATTTCAAAATGCGAATACAGTGTAAGGTAAAAATGTCTCGTGATATAAAAATTTCTCTGCAGGAGTTAAGTGGCAATAAGATTATAAAGCTGACTTACCTCGCACATGGCCAGAGCGCACAGTCCAGCCACAATTGCCAGCACTCTTGCCGCCCATGTCCATCTGACCATCAGCACTCTGGCCATACTCTACGGTCAAACCGAGCCCCCCGTCCTGGGCTATGCCATCACCATGGCACCCCGTTCATGAAGCCTGAAACAACAACAAATATGTTAATTCTAACATCAAATTCAATTCATTTGACTTATTTTAGTAGAATACGCTGTTATTGCAGCTAATTTAGAACTGCATATTAAACAAGTACACTATTGGATAACTTGTTTGGTTGTTCGCATTTTTTGAAATCAATAAACAGATAAGCAACAATAATTTATAGATTTCTTCGAATAGAAGTATCTCTTGCTGCGTATAAAGTGAGCTATCTACTATTTTTCTTATTATTGAATGACCTCAGGATAAGCAAACCAAGATATGTTAGAAGTACAGTAAGTAGGTTAACTCAGTAGCAGTGGTCATAAGACGAGGCGAAAACCTCGGTATATTTTTTAATCAGCTTCTTTAAGCAAATTAGGAAAATTCGTGTTTTTGATCGGGAAAAAGTTATTTTGAGTCTTTTGGATCACTATGAACAAATAAGGTCCCTAGTATGTAAATTTTTTCCAAAGTTAACCGTTTAGCCATTATCCTACTGTTGTTAATCCGCGTGAAACAGTCAACTAAAAATGTTTTAAGATTAACTAATTCTAGAATACCCATCTGAGTGTTGCAGGGGAATGTTTAGACTCGAAACACTTGAGAACCTGAAACGTAGTGATTGTTAATCGAGTTTTTAAGCGAGAAAGTATTGTAACCGTGAAAAAATTCGAAAATGAGATATTAGGTTTTTTGGATGTTATAGGTATGCCATGTACATCACGAAAAACTATGTTACTTATTTCCGTCGGTCTGCCTGTCTCTGTCTGTCGGTCTGTCCGCTAATTTTATAACCGCCTACAACTTGAGAAGGACCACTTGGATTTTGATGAAATTTTCACACAAGGTTACTACTATGCCAAGTAAGTTTTAGTTTTTGATAATCGGTCTTGTGGTCGCAGAGCTAACAGAAAAACAAACAAAAAATCCCTCACACTTTTGTAGGGGCTGAAATTTGATTCGTAGAGGGTTGTAGGAGATGGGGGAGGTTAATGAATTTTTTTTGATCTTAATATAATTATATACCCCCAACCCCGGTAATTCTAAGCTCCTATTAGCGATATTTCACACATCATAGACTTAACTGTACGTTCAAGCTTTGAAGCTGAGAATTATAGAGAAATGTCTTCGCGTACTCCTGCGTATGTAAGCGCACCGCCTGGTGTACCAGTCCGGCTTCTATTTATGTATCCGTACTGAAGCGCAAAAAGCAGCGCAAAAAACATATAGTAGACTCAGCCTCCCAGATATGGAAAGGGACAACGTTGCCACATGGTCGGTAACTACCAGTATTGAATAGAAAGAATGTCTGTGGACTAATTGTATGGATCAGTTTGAATGACAACACATTTAATTTCTCTGTTATACATGTCCGTAACTCTGCTTCTGTTCTCTGGGCTCACCGAAATATATTTTCCGCAGACGCATCGCGTACTTGGCGTTATTTTTTCAAATATATATATTATAAAATAACTTCGTCCGGAGCGGAAATGCCAATTATTTGGAATTTTTATTAGAAAAAATATTTCAACAACTCTCAAATGATTAGTGATAAAGCCATCAAAATGAGTTTGAACATGGGAAGATTCTCTTTTAAATAGCACATCACAGTTTTTTAACTATCTATCAGTAGCATTTCAATGATACCACTAATATCTACACATTCCCCATATTTCTACCTCATCATAATTGAAACGTTACCCCACTACTCCCCTTTAAAGGTGATGGATTATACAAACATCTTCAACCCCCTAATTCACTGGAGTGTAGTGTATTTACAAATATTTGGTTAGATTTATCCACAGAAATATCCATCCAAATTCATCTAAAGGAGAAGGAGCTCACTATATGACGGAGAGAGAGCACTAGACGACCATTGTTGCGTAATTTACCCCAAAAGTCTCGTCACGGCAGGCTATTGTAATAACAGAAAACTGTAGGTGTTTAGCATTTTCTCCTGGCTATTCAGTGGTACATTTGAATTTCACCTTGACCATAATCTTGAAGGTCGAATCAAGGTCATCTCCATAATGGCGAAAATTTTCGACAAAGAGATATTATGTTTTTTGGTGTTATATAACAAGTACATTACGAAAAACCGTGTCACTCATTTCCGTCGGTCTGTCTGTTTGTAATTCTGTCTGCGAATCCTATAAAGGTCTATAACTTGAGAAGTACCGTTCGGATTTCGAACAAATTTTCACACAATCTTATTGATATACCAGGGACGCAAAAGCTTCGTAGTTTTTGAAAATCGGTCTAGCGGTGGCAGAGAAAAGGGCTAAAAACAAAACAGAAGCAAAATCGTTCAAACTTCATTGTTTGACGTTTCAAAGGATCCTAGTCATTTTTATAAAAAAGTTAGAGGTTAAAAGACTTGGGGGTGGGAAGGGGTATATCTCAATTTTTTGATTTTAGTACATTCTTATACGCTCCCAACCATGGTAATTCTATGCAAAACGCCAATTATTTGGAAGTGTTGTTAATGTTTTAACAGCTCTCAAACGATCAGTGATAAAGCTATCAAAAAAAGTTTGAACATGGGAAAATTTACCTTTAAATACCACATTACAGTTTTTTAGCTATCTATCAGCAGCATAATTGAATACATTGCCTCTTTAAAGGTGATGGATTATACAAACATTTTAAACCCCCTAATCCGCTGTAGACGAGAAATATTCTTAGAAGACAGATGGCCATTTTTTTAAATATGACCCTATACTTTTAAGATCGGAAACGAATAGAGTGGAAAAGTCTACGTACAGATATCTGCTTAGGTGAAAATTATTTGATTTTGAACGTCCTGGTCAAGGTCATCGTAAAAACCCTCGCTTGAAAAGATTTTAGGGATCTCTCTGGAGATAAAGCAAAAATGAGAACCCAAAGGCAGCAGGGGCTTCAATTTTTTCTAGGCCATCCACTGACGATCTTGAAACTGAGCTTTACGAGTACTTTAATAGCCTATAACGTTAGATCAGGGAAATAGAACGGAAAATTTCGCGTTTAGCTGCATGAGCCTATCGGACAATTACTTTAACCTTGAACGTATTTGTCAAGGTTACCCTTAAAATCATCGTTTGGCAAAAGGTCGGGGATGTTTCTGAAGATAAAGCAAAAATAAGGACTCAAAAATAGCAGAGGCCTCAGTTTCCCTGACTACTCTCTAGTGACCTTGAACTTACGTTGAATCTGACCTTCATGGTGATATCAAGGATTGGCCAATTTTTTTGCATGGAGGGGAAAGGTTTACTCTTGACATGACATGACCTTGACGTGCGACCTTCAAGGTTAAAATGATTATCACTAAAGGTCATATCTAGATATACTCAAGGCCAGATTCAAGATCACTTTGGAATAGCCAGGAAAAATCCTAAGCCCCTTCTATTTTACTTTTATTATAACCCCTGAGTATCCCCAAATATCTTGCGGGTACGGTACTTTTGGATCGCCCTGAATAAAACAATACTGCTCCAGATCGACTTGCTTATGATTTGGTTCTAGCTTTGATTAAAACCTTCCACTAGAAGATACTTTTTGAATTGAAAGCTGTGCCTACACAAAAATGAGCCACCAACCACCTATGTCCACAACTATATTCTTGTCGACCACGCGCTTTAGGTGTCAGCGTTGCAACTTTTCGGAATGTTGCTGCAGGTTATGGAATCTCCTTGTCTACATAGGTTTACTAACACATGAAAGTATCTGTTTTTTTAAATTCTTTTAAGCTGTTAATCATTTCGTTAAGAGTGAATTGTCTATTATCGTGGAGTACATGTATTTTAATTTCACTTTTTGTTTGTTGTGTTTATTTATTATGTATTTCTAACAGATTCTCCTACCGCTTTTCTTTGTATCAGCTTCTATGATTTTTACCGGCTAGAAGAATATTTTTTGTGATAAAAAAAGTCGCTGTATATGTATATATTTTTACCGTTACAGATTGAACACATTACGATTCTTGAGCTGTACCTATAATGTGATTTAACCTTTTAAAATGTTTTGTAATTGTAAAGTCCTTATTTATTTTATAATTATAAGTATTTTTCTGGCATATTTGCTCAAACGCATATATGATCTTCAAATTGATATTGACAAGTCTTATATCATGTAACATGATCTAATAGGACAATAAACTATCTATCTATCTATCTATCTATCTATCTGTCGTTGAGAAAACGAATTTCTAGGCACAACTACGGGTAAGGTTCAAGGGTTATCTTTTCTGTCTGAAGGTTGATGTCATGTTCAAGAATCAAACATTTTCGTTAAAAAAGAAAATCGAGTCTGCTTTTATCACATTTGGGGGAATCGTTGCTATTCTACTTGGCAATATTGCTATGGCGAGAAAAATTGTTTTGAAGGTCGAAATACAAAATAATCTTGAGAAAATTGGATGATTGGGTAATTAATGGTAATGCATCAAAAAAGGAATTTATAGAATTTTTCAAATGACGGACATGGGTACCCGAATTTTTCGTGAATCCGCATTACCCGACTGCCTATGAGAAAATTTTATAAAAAAATGGCGGATTTGAACAAAAAAAGGATCAGCTCACAGCTGGCGCAGCTCTATGTAATTTGTGACATAAATATGAGGTATCTTTAGCTTTGTCTTGACAGTGCCAGCGGCACTGGGTGTAATAAAATTTTATAAATCAGAATGGCGGATTTTAATCATCGGAAATTTCAGCATTGAAGTTCCTATTCCTCGGGTTACAGCTTAGACAGATTTGGACATACCGTCTCTAGATTTGTCTTGACAATACGAGTAATACTCAGACATACTAAGATTATATAAAACCTAAATGCAGAACTTTAAACGCAAAACACAACTTTGAAATGTGTACTTTAAGGGCTACAGTCAAAATGTCTTGATATCACAGTTACATCTCTATTCTTTTCACTGTAATCGGGTTGTTTGTATTTTTAGAAATGTTCTTGTTTTAGTGATACATTCTAGACAGTCAATGTCGCTCTCCAATGGACTTTAATATCTGTCTAGTACAATTTCCTATACATTGTCGTGCCCTTCCCACATCCTGCCCGTCATGGGAAATGAATTACATTTATAAAGGGAACGACCAATCGTAAAATCTAACTTTATACCATCATTCCGCAGATATAAACCTATCTACCTTCGTAGCCGCTGAAATCAAGTGCTACATTTATGACACAACGCGTGCGACTGAGTGCTAATGTTGCAATGATAGACAGAGAATTGAGTCAAGTAGATTGTATCGTACGTAATATAAACACCTTTTTCGAATTCTTCCATACTTTCCAACTCAATTCTGTCAGCAAATGTTCTCATTATATGCCTGATCGTTAATATAACCTTTTACAATGAAGATTATAGATTTTGGTCATTTATTTCATCAGTATAACGTTTCGGCTATCTAGTCAGCCTTAAGTTACAATAAAGTATTTTTATAATGGGTTTCTCAACCCAAGTAGATTGACTCGGTGCTTTGCAGGATCTAATATGTTGCTTTCCTATTAAAAATATACTCTTTTACTATCTCTATACAATTTATAAGCCATCGAATTAATGTGCAAAATGCCCCACAGTCATCATGATATAGAAGAGGTTTCTAGTTTGGATCTTTCTTGATTGCCACAGAATATTTTCCAACATAGCCCATATTCGAATGCGATATGGATATTTAAAAAATATATAATACGAGTACAAAGTTTCTACGATAATGAATTGTATTAAATCGACTGTAAACAACACATGCACGTAATCAAATAAAACGGAAATGTTAGACAGCATCTAAATTGCATTTGAATAATGTTTACCTTGTCCAATATTGCATCGACGGCGGAAACGTACGTTCTAATCAAACTCACAATATACTATAGTCTCTCATTATTCAATCTACAAGCGGACTATATGTGCTTTATTACATACAACTTCAGAATCTCGATGTTCATAATGAAACTATTCCAATGAGCTTACACCACAAAAACTATTTCAGTTTGTGGGTCCAACACTTCACTATGCTAAGGGCAAATATATATTTCTGAAATACATCTAATAGGTGTGTAGAATTCTCGGGGTTGGAAGTGTATTAATATACTAACATAAAAAAATGCCGATACATGTTTCCCTCATTTTTGACAGTATCCACTAAGACGTCAAAAAAAGTTTGAGTGATTTTTATTGTTTTTCCATATTATAATTTTTTTGCCATCACTGGACAGAGTTTCAAAAACTCCAAAGCTTTTTCGTCCTTGGCATAGTAGTGACTTTGTTTAAAAATTTCATCCAAATGCGAGCAGTAGTTTCCAAGTTATACGATGGGCCAAGGATTTGTGGACAGACTGATTACAAACCGACAGAAATGGGTGATATGGTTTTTCGTGATGTACATATATATGACATCCGTTAAACAATATCTCATTTTCGGAATTACGCATACGAATAATAATAATAATAACTTTTATTCATGTCAGCCTCGCGGATATGAAACGTCAACATACATTGAATACAATGAAACAAAGTTACGAGAAAATCGATACAAAATCATTAACAGAATAATAGCATTTTTCTACCAAAAATGCTTGGACACGTTTTTTAAAAGACTTAGTAGAAACTAAGGTTTTGATATCATTAGGTAGATGATTGTATACAGGGTTATCCAAATTAAGTGTCCACCATTGGTAACTTTGTTATTAGTAAAAATACAAAGTTGTTTGAATTAGCAAACTAGTAGCATTCTTAACGCTGGTAAAAATGAGAAATAAAAAAAAACAATTGAGAGTCGTTATTTTGATTTTTTTCAGTAAAATAACATTTTTTTAAATGGAAACCCCTGTATATTATATTTTTTTCTGTTAAAGCATCAAATTTTAAACAAAAAAGTTCATAATGACTTTTCCGCTAAAGTCAAAAATAAAGTCAAAATAACGATAAATATTTTTAATTATTTGCAGTATTATAATATTAAGACGGCTATGAAAACAACATGGCGTTCGCGATTTGACAGCATTAAGATAAGCGACAAATTGTTAAACTGGACATACTCGCAACTAGAAGGCTTTGGAAAACAATGATAAAATCAAATAATGTCAAACATTAGTGTAAATACTTGTTTATAAGCTTTATTGTGTCATTAATTTAAAGAAAAATGTTCTCCCATGAAGAAACGTGTGATATGTTAGAATGCTATTTAGTGTGCAGAAAATCCTCCTTGAGAGCAAGAGAATACTACAGTGAATTATATCCCGCTCGCATTCAACCGTATGAACGATATTTTCTGAGACTTGATCGAAAATTTCGGGGCAACGAAAATGTTTTTGCTGAAACAAGGGCAAAAAAAGAATTCATAATAAGCGAGGCCACGAAAATTGCAGTTATTGGATATTTTGAAGCTTATCGTGAGAATTCAATAGCAGATATTCTCAAGGACTCTAATTTCAGTTATGGTACTGTTCAAAGGATTTTAAAAAAATACAAATTTATTCCGTATAAGTACCGACCAGTTCAAACGCTTTTGGCAGGGGATCCAGAGAGAAGACTTGTTTTTTGCCATTGGTATCTTAGCTTCTGTCGCCAAAATGTAAATAACTTTCGTTACCTTTTATGGACAGATGAATCAAATTTTTCAAATTCTGGAATGTTTAATAGAAAAAACCACCATTATTGGTCAAGAGAAAATCTTTTGTTAGTACATCCAAGAGGCCCACAAGTCCGTTTCAGTTTCAACGTTTGGTGCGGTATAATTGGTTCAAAAATTGTTGGCCCGTTCTTTTATGAGGGAACCCTAACTGGTGAAAGATATGTGGAATTTATGTCAGAAATTCTGACTAATTTCTTAGACGAATTGGATCTTATAAGTAGACATCATCTGCATTTTCAGCAAGATGGCGCACCTGCCCACAACTCCAGAGGTACTTATCATTTTCTAAGTACTACTTTTAATGATCAGTGGATAGGAACAAATGGCCCAATACAGTGGCCTCCCAGATCACCAGATCTAAACCCACTTGATTACTTCTTGTGGGGTTACTTAAAGAACCAAATTTACAAGCGAAGGTACGATAACCTTGACGCGTTAAAGACTGCAGTTAGGGAAAAGATAACCCAGATAGATGGTAGGACCATACTTAAGACAGTTCGAGCAGTTGAAAAACGTGCCCAAAAATGTATTGAAGAACAAGGTGGTGTTTTCGAGCATCTTCTTTAAAAAAAATTGTTATTGTATTTTGTAAGATTATAAGTTGATGTTGAAAATAAAGTTTGTCGATACAATTTAATTGTTTCAGATTGGAGGCCATAACTTCAACAATTTGTAACCTAGGAGAAAAGTTATTGTAAGCTTTTTTGTTTAAAATTTGATGCTTTAACAGAAAAAAATATAATATACAGGGGTTTCCATTTAAAAAAATGTTATTTTACTGAAAAAAATCAAAATAACGACTCTCAATTGTTTTTTTTTATTTCTCATTTTTACCAGCGTTAAAAATGCTACTAGTTTGCTAATTGAAATAACTTATGGTGGACACTTAATTTGGATAACCTTGTATAGCGGCACACATATCCTCAGGGCTTTTACGATAAGCGGTTAGATTGTAATTAGCAATACATATGTCCTTATTGTTGCAAAGGTTGTATTTTTGCTGGTCCTCAATGTATGTAAACTGATTATAATTATTTTTTACGAATACGCAAGCCTCAAGTATAAAATCACTGGGAAATGTCAACAGATGATTTGATTGAAAGGTCGTACTACAAGTCTGTAGAAGGCTCAACGAAAATATTAACCGTATAATCCTCTTTTGAAATATGAATGCACGCTGAGCACCCACAGAGCAACCCCAGCAGAGAACAAAGTACTTCAAATGATGATATACGGTTGCAAAATAGACATTTAGTAAATCCTTTGTACACATTATGTTTTTCCAAGTTACGCAACGCATTATAAGCTGATCTTAGTTTTTTTAAGACATAATCTAGATGATCTCTCCAGCTGAGTCTCTCATCCACTATTACCCCTAAAAACTTTGTTTTTTCAACCCTGTCAAGAACTGAATTATTTAACGTCAACGTGATAACAGATGGTAGTTTACGTTTATAATAAGTAGAACATATATTTGGTTTTGCTTTCACTAACTATTAGCTTATTTTTCGTTATCCAAGACTGAAACTTTTCTAATATTGAGTTGGCCTTCAACTCAAGTTCTTCCGATGTGTCAGCTGCTATACTTATGAACGTGTCATCTGCAAACAACACAAGGACAGTATCATCAACGTTGATATGTTCATCCAAGTAATTGAAGAATAAAAGAAATAAAAACGGTGATAACACTCCACCTTGAGGGACACCAATATTGACATTTTTACAATGAGATGTAAAATTGCCAATTTTAACACAAATTTTGCGATCTGTCATGAAGGACTGAACCCAGTCGTTTATGGGATACCTATATCCATATTCTTCTAATTTTCCTAATAAAATAGTTGGTTGTATGCAATCTGATGCCTTACTTAGGTCAAAATATATTGTTAGTGTACATTTATTTCTATTTAGTTGACTATATATAAAGGAGAAAAGAGAGAACGCAGCTGAATTGGTGGAGCAACCTGGTCTAAATCCATGTTGCTTACTAGCTAATATATTGTAGGCATTTGCAAAATTATGCATTCGATTATACATGATTTTTTCAAAGAGCTTAGAAAAACTAGATGGCAAGGTGATAGGATGGTAATTTTCGACAGCTGCGGTGTCACCCTTCTTGTGAATCGGTAGAACTACAGATAATTTGAGGTCTTAAGGAAAAACTCCATTGAGTAAAGATAGATTAAAGAGGTATGACAATGGATGAATAAGATATGCAGCCAAGAACTTGTGAGTTTTAGGTGGCAACCCATCAATTCCAGTGGTAGATTTGTTTTTCAGTCCTTGAATAGCTCTATGAACCTCATCAGGAGAAATCGCATATATAGCCATGGATCTAATATGTTTATCTGACTTATGGATACTAGAATTGTCAAAATTATTACCACCATATTTCGATATGATTAAGTTATCTGCAGCCGATGAGAAATAGCCACAGAAATGATCAGCTATTTCTCTTTGGTCTGTCAAAAATGTACTACCACTGTTGCCTTTAGTTACTTGGTTATTGATTTTTAATCTTCCTGTTTGTACATTTACTATTCTCCAAATTTCTTTTGCCGAGTTGCTAGAAAATGCTATTTTGTTGTTATAAAATTGTTGTTCCTTTAGTTATAATTTGTCGTTGTATTGTTGTTTAGCTGATTTATAAGCCTTTTTGGGGTCAACGGTGTTACAATTCTGGCAGAAATAAATGCAAGTTCTTCAACTTCCTAGTTTCCTCCACAATATCCCAGTCTACCCAATCATTTGGATTATAGGTGTTTATTCTAAATTTTGTTAACGGTCAAGTTTTTTCTAAGCAATACCGGAAATTATCTGTAAAACATTGTCAAGTGTGATTTGCATCATCCATATGATATACGTAGCGCTGAAAGATCTGTGGCGGAAAGTAAAAGTTTGAAGCTTTCAAGATTACTATTTGAATAAAATCTGCGATAAGTATAGACTGATCCTACATGATACTCCATTTTAGATGGGGAAGGAATATTTGGAGTAAAAATTTGGGCTCTGTAATCTGATATGCAGTATTTGGAATTAAGTCCTTCACAACTGGAAATGTTTGTCAAGACATAATCTATTGCTGAGTAAAAACAATCTAAAATTTCTGATTTCGATTAAACAGGTCGACAACGTTTTTACCCAGAAATCCGAGTATACTTTCCCAAAGGTTTCTGATGCGCTGATCCTAACCTTAATGTGCAGAACTAGCGATTTTCCCCTATAATTAAGGTTAGGTAGAACGGTGATTATTTTTTTCATAAAGCCATGGACACACTCTTTGAAATGCCGCTGAGTTGACATGGCTTCGTGAGTCTGGGTTAGGCAGAGACGGTATCATTGGAAAGAAGTAGTTTTTTATTTAAAAAAAGGCAATTAAAGGTTTAGGTATCTATTTATGGATTTAGTGCTGAGGATTGATGGATTTCTTAGCTGGCAGGTTTCATTTCATAAAAATATATTAACTTATTATTAAACTGTTGGTGTATCTTTATCCAAACCAGAACTTTGATGCACACATAATCATATCGAATTTAAAAGTGCAATTTATTATAATGCGCCATGCTACATAACTTCAAACATAGGCAAAAATGCCATTTCGCTAGAGCCAATCGAGATATTTGGACCACAGATTCGTATTCAGAGCATCAAAAACCTTCGGGAAAGTATACTCTGACTTCTGTTACTTTTGTCAGCCTTTATTTTAACTTCTCCTACTTCTTCGATCGGGAGCCCGATAAATCTACTGACTCGAATTTTGCGGGAGTCTTTATCCTGCTTCTTCATTTATTTTTTGCACACTGTAAATGCAATGTTTTATTCTTTGAACCCTTTCAAAATACAGCAGGTTATTTTTGAAGCCATTAGGAAGTAGAATGTAATAAATGGAACAGAAAACGAATACTGCAAAACTTGGGACATTTCTAAAATTCTCCAAAATGCGCCAATTTATTTATTCTACCCGAAAGTTCTGTTCATTCCGATATCAACAATTATCGAGGTACGTGCATCTTTATATTTAATAATAATACTATTAACGTTAAACTCAATACAATACAGAATAATACTCCAAAGATATCCAAAAGATAATAATAGTGATAATAGTTATCACTTCAGAGCAGCTTAACTACTTATGGACTATTTCTGTCACTGACTGTAGACATGCTGGTCTTCCAAGTAAACATGGCAACTGATGACGTCCATTCACCAACTGTATTTTGTATAAATTCTAACAAGCTTCTAACAGAACCTACAGAAGGTGCTTCAAAAAATTTGAAAGTGCTAATTCCGAACTGTTTAATAAGTCACGCTGTGAGCGATCTTTCATGGACGACGATACTGGCAGTTGAACAAACTATTTGGAGCATATTCGGGAATTACGATTAGTACGAATGTATTCGAGATGAGTTCCAGACGAGTTAAGTCGATGGAGCTTGAGTGAAAGACTACACATCTATGTTTGCATGCAGCAGAATCGAACCTTTCCTGGATCAGTTAATAACAAGGGATGAGAATACCGTAAGGAAAAAGAATAATTTCAACCGGAAAAACCTGCCTTCTCTACCTCTAAAGCGAACACGAGCTCCAGCAAGAAAGTGTTGCGCATTGTCAGCATTTAAATAAATTTAAATCAGCACTCCAAGATAAAAGTGCGGCAATGTTTAGTAGAACGGAAAATATACTACTGCATGGTATGGACAAGTACTGTTTTGATAGAACCACGTTTTTTTGTCGTTATAAAGTGTTCTGTGGAGCAAAACATTCTGAAACGGAGACAATATCCAACAAGCGCTGGATCTATATTGTCACGCAAAATTAACCGGACAAACAAAATTTTTGTTCAATTTAAATTTGAAAAAACTTCATAACCTTTGCATCAATTTCGCAAATTTTTTCAAGTTGTAGGTAATTTCATTGTCATCATTATCGACTGCCGATCTTGCAAAGAAGTTGAAAATGTTTGTTGTTATACAGGGTGTAACTAAAAGTGCATTTTTCCCAAATTTCTGAACACCCTGTGGAAACTTTGGATAACTGAGTAATGTGTCTTCGTATGAGAATTTTAAGACTCAACTTTTCTCAATAGTTCTTTTTTTGATTCATGTCAATATCTCAATTGTTGAAGAAAATCATGCGAATCATAGCCATAAATAATTTAATTTAGAAAATTACTTTGACAGCATTGGTAAGAAAACTATGCGAATCATAACGTAAACAATTTAACTTGTTAAATTACAGTCAAGGTTTGAAATTCTTCCTAGTTCAGGCTAAGCCTTCTTCCTAATGTATCCCACATGTGCTCAATGGGGTTGAGATTCGGACTATTTGGCGGCGAGTCTAGTACTTGAATTCCAACATCGTTGAGGTATTTCCTAGTCATTCTGGCTATACGCGGCTGAACATTATCTTGCATTGGGAGAAAATTGTCTCCTATAAAGGGCATATGACGAACCGCATGTTCTTCCAAACACTATATAAATACCACGCCACACCATCACCCCTCCACATCCAAATTGCACTCTAGGAGCGAAACATTTTTGTTGAATATTGCTTGACAAGAATCCTTTTGACATGCCATAAAAATGCTAACTGACACAGCCTACTTGAAGCAATTTCTTACCCGGCAAAGCCCGCCAATTTCTTTTTTATGGCAATGATTCGCATGATTTTCTTCAAAACAGCATATATTTTTCAATAATTGAGATTTACTGTCCAGACCGTCGGACTGTATTCATCGCACCGATTAGCGGGTCGATGGTAGTGCCTCTTTATTAGGAAAAAAGATCGGAAATTTCATTGTGGCTATATCTGACGTAGTGCTATGGTTAGTGCATGCGGTGCAGTATCTTGATTGGTAAAAATTTGCCTCAATTACTGATTTACGTCGTAGTGTTCTTACTTATAGTGGTCATAAGTACCATTTTTCTGTATTGTTATCAGTTGCCTGCTAGAAAAACCTGTGAATTTGTGGTATTTTGTTGCAATTTTTGCATATAGTTCAGGCAATTAGGTCCATGCTAGAGTCATGGCACCTGATGTGGATGTATGCATAGTATGTAGTGATAACTTTATAGTGTGCACAATAGTAAAGTGTGGCCTTTGCAAGTTTAAATTCCATACGTCATGCGTATCTGTGAGAGACAGCTGGTTAAAAATCTTTTCAGAATGCGAAAATATATTTTGGCTTTGCGAAGATTGTAAATGCTCCTTGCAGTCAGTCAGTAATGAGACAAAAACTGACATAACATTATTGAGAAAAGAGTTGGAAAGTGTCAATCGAGAATTGGATTCAACTAAAAAACTTTTAACTAATCTCGAATACACTGTACAGTTGCAAAAATCCCTGCTGAAGTCGTACGAAGAACGTGAACCTGCAAAATCTCAAGCATGTGGTAGTAGCCAGGTCAATGTACATCAACCTGGTCTTCTTTTTAGTGATATAGTAAAACAGAAGAATAGGGATAACTCATCTGTTCTTTTGGTTGAATCTGTTGGTAGCAACACCTCCGACACAAGTAGAGTGTTAGATGACATAAAATCATCTGTCAATTTGGCCAGCATGACTATATGTGTAAATAATACACGTAAAATCCGTAACGGTGTGGCGGTTCATTATAAAGACGATGCATCTTTGAACTCATTGAAAACTATTCTTGATGCAAAGTTGGCATCTAAATATACAATATCTGAGGCCAAGAAATTAAATCCAAGGTTAATAATAAAGAATGTTAATTTGGATGGTATTGATTCGCCAGATGATATTATAACGAATATAGCTATCCTGAATAATTTAACTGTTACGCAAAAATCTCAGATTGAATTTGTCACTAAACTTAGACTTAAGAGCGGAACTAGTGTTGTCATTGAAGTGACACCCCTGTTACAAATAGGTTCGTTGTTCATTGGTTGGAAAAAGTGTTTCATTTCTGACCATTTGCGCTTGATGAAATGTTACAAATGTTGTTCATTTGGCCATACTGAAGCTGCTTGCAAATCAGAGCTTGCATGTCCTAGATGCTGCAGAAAACACAAACTGAAAGAGTGCAAGTCGGAGGCGCTACAATGCATCAACTGTGTTAATCATAACAAGTCACATCAAAAGAGCTTGCCCACAGATCATTCTGCTAACTTTCCTGGATGTCCTGTGTACCAAGGTTATGTTGACAATTTGAAGCAGCGCGTGGACTATGGGAAGTAATAAAAATGATATTTTAAAAATTTGCCATATAAATGTTCGATCACTTACAGCTTCTTTTAATGAGTTTTCTTTGCTGGTAAAAAAATTGGACAGCGTATAAACAGTTAAGAAATTATTCACTTGCTTCAATCCGGCGTGAGAAAAAGGCATATTTATCTCGCTTTGATAATCTCAATTCTAGAAAAGCTTGGGATCAGCTGAGAGCAATGAATATTTGTCCCCAGAAACACATTGAAATACCCTACGATCTGTTAGACCCTAATGAAGTCAATAACCACTTCATGTTAAATTACCAAAATCTTAATATCAATTCCTGTTTGATTGACAGTACAGTAGAGTTTTATGAGAACAGCTTTAACAGCCAAGATGTAACTCCATTTACATTTAGAATGATGACCGCTGAAGAAATTTTGGACATAGTTACCTCTATCAAGTCACCTGCTACAGGGAGTGATGAAATTAATTTGAACATGCTAGGATACTGCTTACCAGAAATTTTATTGTATTTAACACATATTGTTAATATATGCCTTGAGACCGGGACTTTTCCTGAGGCTTGGAAGGAAGCTATTATCATCCCTTTAGCCAAAGTCAAAAATCCAACCACTCATAATCATTTGCGGCCTGTTAGTTTGCTGTGCTTTTGTTCGAAGGTATTAGAGAAAGCAGTGTACATTCAACTAGTGGAATATTTAGAGCAAAATAACTTGTTTTCTCCTCATCAATCAGGATTTCGTGCGGGACATAGCACTACTTCAGCTTTGCTCCATCTAACTGACAACATCGTAGGTAACTTAGACAGACATATTAATACCATATTAGTGATGATTGATTTCTCAAAAGCCTTTGATACAGTTAATCACAAAATCATGTTGAGCAAGCTGAAGTACATTGGATTATCTGATATACCGCTAAGATTTTTCCAAAGCTACTTGGCAGAAAGAAAACGGTTAGGGGCGTCTCTTCTAGTACTGTGGTTTCGTCTGGCGTTCCGCAGGGGTCAGTTCTGGGACCCCTGCTATATTTAATTTACACTATAGACTTAGATTCATGTGTGGAATTTTGTTCTATATAAACGTATGCTGATGACGCACAATTATCATTTCACTTTACATATGCTCAGTTAAATGAAGTGTCGTTTAAAATTAATACTGACCTAATCAATATTACGGATTTTTGTAAAAAGCGCTGTCTCAGGATCAATCCTGAAAAGAGTTCAAGTATGCTTTTTTCTCCGAAACACATGTATAATAACATAAAGGTCGCAATTGTACTCATTATAAATAACGAGCGCATCCCCATGGTAGAACATTCTAAAAACCTGGGTGTTATCTTGGACTCTAACTTGAAGTTTGATAGACACATCGGTTACCTGTCTCAAAAAACATATGCCAAATTAAAACTTTTATATTCCAACCGTTTCATTTTAAACTTTAAGACTAGGAAAAAATTAGTTGAAAGCTTGATCCTGTCATCTTTGCAACATTCTCTGATTTTATTCTATTCTTATTTGGATTCGTCGGATCGGTATAGGTTACAAAAAATTCAAAACGGCTGCTGCAGGTTTGTGTTTGGAATTCGTAAATATAGTCATGTATCTTCGAAGATTAAAGATTTACCACCGTACATTTCAGAAAAGCTAGTACCAAGACGTAACATTATTCAGAGAAATCTCAGACACAACCTAAATTTTGCGATGCCAGTCCACTATACAGCCCTTTTCCAGAAAAGCTTCAAATTTCATGCTGTCAAGTTATACAACTCTACAGATAAAATATGTCACAGTAAAACAATAGTGCCTTTCAGGAGACTCGTTAAGAAACAGCTGATGGGATATTAATAGTTCAAGTGTGCATTTGCTTCTTTTTCTTATTATTGCTATTGTTTGTTTGTGTATCGAGTTTAACTGTGTTACTCTTTCGTACACAGTGAGGTTAAGTGTAAGAGTAGCCATTTGGCTAAACTTCGCCTCACTGATGTATGCTGATTAATAAAGACATTTATTATTATTATTATTATTATTATTATTATTATATGGACATAAATCAGAAAAAGAACTGTTGAGAAAAGTTGAGGCTTAAAATTGTCGTACGAAGACACATTATTCAGTAATCCAATGTTTCCACAGGGTGTTCGGAAATTTAGGGCAGAATGCACCTTTTAGTTACATCCTGTACAACAAAATTTTTAATTTTTTTGAAAGATCAACAGTCGATAATGATGGAAATGAAATTACCTACAACTTGACAAAAAAATTAACGAAATTGATGCAAAGGTTAAAAAGTTATTCAAAATTTGGTTTGAAGAAAATTTTGTTTTACAGAAATTTCATATACTTACAGATTGCAATCACGTTGGCAAGATGTTAAAAAGTGATAATGATTATTACATTATTGAATAACGTTTATCTAAGGTATACAAAATACCTTACTTTGTTATAACCTATAAACGGACAGACCTTTCCGCTAGACTTAATACTATTTTGACGTAGTATTCTGTCACTTGACGATAATTGAAAACGCAGCTGTTGTTCCCAGACATTGGACAAAAAAATTTGCTCGTAGTCACATTTGACGTCTTAAAGCCCTTGGTAGTAGTAATGAATAAATCTACTACCAAAATTGGCCAAATTTCATTTCATCTTTAACTAACGGTTAGGCCCTTTCGGTTCGGATCAATTGTTTTACTTGACGACCAGACGAACATGGAGATTTATCATCATCAAGATCTCAGGATAAGCTTCGAATGTTACATCAACATATATTTTCTCAAATATCTTCAAACCATTTTGCTCATTGTTTAGGAAATATCTTGCGTAAAGCATACCGTTTTCTGGCTAATTGTGATTGAAGTTTGTGCGGCTACAACACTTCCATGCATACCTGAGAAATATATTAAGAAGAATTACAAATATCGTTTACCTCCTAGTATTGAACTGATGAAGTAAAGCACTATTAAAATACTCCCCACCACAAGTCAACAAGCTCACTTCACTCCACTACACAAAAATCTCCAAAATATCGACGTTTGCAACGAACAAAATCTCCGCTACTCGAAATAATCACAATAAACCCTGATCACACTTGATATTTGGTCCATTTTTGGGAATCCGACCAAAGAAAAGAGTCAACATCTGAAGTGTCCACATAGGCAACCTTGAGTCGTTCAACCGCACTAATTTTAAACGGTTCAAATGGATGGCTTCCTGCCACCGATAGCTCATGAGATCCATTTCGTTATATTCATTCATTGTTCTTCGCTTAAGCTGAGCAGAGTGCGAGGCTTGCACGGCTGCGACTGACCAAACCATAATCCGCAGTTATTTATAAATAACTATGACAAGTTTAACATTTGAAAAACTCCCGACACCATCTTGAAAGAGTAATGGGTGGGTCAATTCTCAATTGTGTGTATCAGTTCCTAAGTGATATGGTAAAACTTAATGATATATCTCAAATAATTTATTCAAGAAAAGTTTATATGAGCACATGCCCGCAGTGGTGTTGAATTTTTGAGAAAACATTTTTTTTATTTTATATCTTCGAACTGCTTTAGATAATATTTTTATTTTTGGTATGTTCTACGAAGACGCAAAATGAAATGTATTTTAGTAAACAAATCCCAAACATGTCTTGTGATAATTAAAACGCCGCTAACATTTTTCAAAGTGAATATTTTATATAGTTATCTTGATCATTTTTACATAAATACCCCCTCTCTTACTGTTGTCTCCTCAGGTGCACCGTTTATGATTAAATCGATATAATGGTAACTTTCTTGTAGTACGCACGAAAATACCTTTTAAAGACAAATCTATAGTTAGCCTAGAGATAACATTTGCCAGTGACGCCACTGGTAACACACCATAACATAACTTTTCATACTGAAATATGTATATCATTTTACATCATCTCATGATGTTAAAATTAAAAATAGTATTTAAAGTGCGTTCGAAGATAAAGAATAAAAACGACATTTTCTTAAGAATTTACAATCTCGCAATAAAAAATTTGAGCCATTGCTGAAACATATATAAACGTTTCTTCGTAAAATTATGTGAGGAATCATACCCTGGAATATAAAAAATATGAAAATATAGGATTGATGTACCTACTTTATTACCCCAAACTTCGGCTAGATAAGTTGACCTGTTCAAAATAAGATGGGGGGGGGGGTCCGTTCTGAAAAGCCCTTAATATTGTGTAAACATATATCCACACTCGTCAAACTCTTTTGTGGTAGGGCTTGAGATTGGATGAAGCTTTATAGACTTGCAATGCTGGAAAGCTTAGTTCGGGCTAAGAATTAATATTTTAAGTAGATAGCAGGAAGCAGGGATGGATTTGCATTAGTTATAGCCAACCTTCATCAGCAAAGACATCACTACAAGGTGAAGAGTGATCGTATCATATCAGAGCACACCGATGATAGTATGGAAAAACCTTGAGACCTGAAACATACTCGCTTACCACTGAGCTAGTACTTGATGGTTTTTCTGGCCGTTAAATGAAACCGCATATGCAGGATTGACCATTTACGTGACGTTTCGGCCATCTTTGAGGCCTTATTCAAAATGCAAATGGCAATATATTTTATATTCATTTGTCCTTCAAGTGATGGCTTCAGCCTGAACGGTCCTATACCACGCCGTGATGGCGAGATGCCATCATTACAATTATACAAAACTCAGCAAAGTTCAGGACTATCTGAGATAGGCATTCCGCTTCTAAAAGCAGTCTTTCTAAAGCGCCAAGAGAGCATGAGTTTATCTGTTTTTTAGATGTACCGCACACGTCACTTTCGCTCAGTGCCCCGAAAATACCAAGCGACTTCGAGAACGCTTAAAGCCACCCAGAACTGTTTTTGGAACACACCCACATGGGTATCATGTAAAAAACCTATAAAACACAAAAAAAAACCTATAAGATGTCATCTTGCAAACTAGGTAGTTTTTAGGGCGCAAACAGTCATTCCACGTTTGTTCACTAGGATCGTTGTGAGCGTCCATGTATGGAGGAATCACTCAACTAAACTAAACGCATTACTGGTTGCATATGTTTTGTGAGGCCAAATGGTTCTTGTCTGTAGTTTTTATCTCTGAGAAGAAAGTTGGTTGAATAGCAAGATCGCATCTGGATGATTATGTGTATTGGTCTGCATGTGTATAAAATCAATGATGTTTGCTGTGTGAGAAAATAATTACTGAATATGCTGCCAATGAAGTATATCTATTGGCTGTGCCCGACGGGTTATTTTGTGTATGTTGTGCTTTCTGAGGAGAGGTTATGTTCAAAGTTATAAAATACGAAAAACTGAGGAGAATTACGGGAAATCATCAACGCGCCCGCGTTGTGTGTAATTACTGTCAGCGTGTATATGGCTTGTAATTCGACAGTGTACAGTGAATATAATTATTTCTTATCTCCCTCATTTTTGAAAGTCAGCAAATTTGTATATGTAATTTCCAGAATGGATAAGAAAAAGTGGATGCATAAATAATTTCTAGCTTTGAATCTCAATTAAGTGTATTTGAGACAAGAACCCAGTGTAATTATCATCAACACATACAACTTACAGCTTAGACCTCCAGTAATGCCATCTCAGAAGCAGATTTTACATCACGTCAGATCCAAAGATTTATAACAAGCCTCATGACGTTTAGGCAACACGTACAACTAAGTGCTAAGTTAATATCTTGTAGAAAAACCTACGTAATGTCAAAAAAAACAGCATAATGTCAAAGAAATCGGCTTTATGTCACTTTTCAAGTTACGTGATACCCGTGCGGTTCACTGTTATGCCATTTGCGACCACTAATGTTGCAACCTTATTGTTCATGAGTCCAGAATGCAAGAAACGGTACATCTCAAGGGCACCATGTAGTTTTCCCAGTCGTTAGGGCCATTTCTACCACTATAGGGTGTATTTGGCTGTTTTTCGCAGATTTTTTAAAAATGGTATTTAATGCTTATAGCTTTTTTCCCGCATGGACGTTTGTGAGAAATGTCCTCTCTGTTTTATCGAAGGAATGTGTGATTTCAATTTTATAGGACTTCTCCCATAATGTGACTTTTGAATACAGCTATAAATAACTAATATTATGTATAGGTTTATTCAATACTAGATTTATGCGATTAATATAGTATTTTCATAAGTAAAACTTATCGGACAGGTTGTTATGTGATGAGCTCAAAATAATGTTTCCTCTGCAACTGATGGACATTTTGCGGCATATGTCACATAAGCTGAAGAAATATCCAACCCGCCTTCATCATCGTCGTAGGTGGTAGATGGTCTCTGACTGTCGAACGCGGAGGTACCACCCGGCGGTTCTCGTAGGCGGAGCAAGAATGTGTGCATGTTGCATGCACACATGTTCCCTCGCCAGAGTCCGTGTGGCGTTCCCCTTTCCCCTGTATCCCCCTATAGCCCCACGGGTGTTTAGGCCTTAGGCCTTCGTGGTAGTAGGAATATAAAAAAAAATCATGGCAATAATTACGGAGCTAAAAATTGAAAATTCAAATCAATCAGTTTGTGACCGCCGTCTTTTATTTGAGCAACGCCATCTCTATACAGGACGTGTCCCTCTCCGATATTTGCAATTGCTTCATATTACATATTTTGTGTGAGTGACCCAGTCACCCATATTATGTTCCACCTTGTCTTGTATCGCACCATATCCTGTATTGAAAATCAAAACACCGCTATTGAACACACAGCAATCAATTATTGTCAATTATTCAATTAATTATCCTCCAGTTGGACCCTAATCGATCAGAGAAGGGATAACCACAACCTGAGACCCGCAAGTTACAGCAACATATTGATTTTCCCTCTACCGTCATCCCATTAATTTTTCATCTTCTGGCACGCTTCTTGTGCTAATCGGTGCTGAGCCCTTCATTCAAACAGATTTCGCTATTCAAGGGCTGTTTGTTGATCACCTTCTTAGCAACCGCATCTGCTAAGTTTGTGTTCTTGACTGATATGGGTTGTGTTGATTTTGATACTTATGTGGAATTTGAGGGTTGGTTTATATGAGTTATGGATATACACCTTCTAATTTTAATGGTCCAAGTTTATGAGAACTTGTGGCAAGCAAAGTTATTTTCTAAGGATACAGAATACATGGTATTTCGTACTTGAATGGATATACGAGTAGCGGATTAGGATGTAGTATCGACCAACGAATTCAGACTGGGTAGAAGGATCCAGTCAAAGGTTTGTGTATCTCCTAATTCTAAAGTTTGTAGTGTGAGTCAGTTTTGAGAGTTTTATTATCAAATTCATATATTTACGAGGGTGGTCCCAGAAGTACCCGGCTTGACCTAGAGATGGCGGTAGTTGTTTGTAAAATATCATTGTATTAGAAAGTAAGCAACCTATAACGCATATGTGTCAAGTTTGAAGACGCCACGTTGTTTAGTATTTGTTTGTGAAATTAGAGAAAATTGGCCATCGTTATGTGGTACAATACTTTTATTTCAAAGGCCTCAGCCCAACCAATATAGAAGCTGAACTGGATTCTACTCTGGGTGAGTCTGCTCCTTCGTTTACAACAGTAAAATATTGGGTAGCAGAGTTTAAACGAGGCCGTATGAGTTGCCAAGACGAGCATCGCAGTGGTCGACCAAATGAGGTGACGACCCCAGAAGTGGTGAAGAAAATTCGCAAAGCGGTACTGAATGATCGTCGACTGAAAGTGCGCGAGCTAGCAGACATGGTAGGCATTTCAAAAAGTGCAGTTCATCGCATATGATCTGGAAATTTGGACACGAGAAAGCTGTGTGCAAGATGGGTGCCGCGATTGCTCAAAATCGAGCAAAAACAGTGTCGTGAAGATGTTACAATTGAGTGTCTAGCGAAGTTTCACAGCAACAAAGCAGAATTTTTGCGTCGTTTCATAACCATGGATGAAACATGGGCCCACCACTTCACACCCGGGACAAAAGAACAATCAAAACAATGGTCTCGAAAGGGACAACCGGCTCCAAACAAAGCGAAGACCGTTTCATCTGCAGGCGAGGTTATGGCGTCGGTTTTTTGGGATGCACGTGGGATAATTTTTATCGAATATTTTGAAAAAGGTAAAACTATCAACGGCGAGTATTATGCGAACTTATTGCAATATTTGAGCGATGAAATCAAGCAAGTGTTGTTTCATCAAGACAATGCGCCAGCTCACAAATCCGTTATTGCAATGGCCAAAATTAACGAATTAAAGTTTGAATTGCTACCTCATGCATACTATTCACCAGATTTAGCCCCCTCGGATTATTTTCTATTTCCAAACTTGAAAAAATGGCTCAGTGGTCAAAGACCAACGATGAAGAAGTGATGTCGGCAGTTAATGGCTATTTTGAGGAGCAAGACAGTTCTTATTATAAAAAGGGTATTGAACTTATTGAATATCGCTGGGAAAAGTGTATAGAGCTCAAAGGAGATTATGTTGAAAAATAAATAAATTTTTTTACAAAATTTTTATTGGGTCGGGTACTTCTGGGACCACCCTCGTAGTGTTATTTTTCAGTGTTGCGAGTGCGTGCAGATAATTGTGGGGTTAGCCAATTTCCAGACATGGTACTTTTTACATAATTTGCAAAAAGCACCACAACCGAGGTAAATGTTTCCAACGGTAAGATTTTATTGTTGTATTCAGCAAGCGCTGTCACTTTGATAAGCAGAGGTAGACAAAAGAGGCAAAAGTATGGACTAAAACTACGCAATTTTAGCGACAAACAATGCAAGGGAAACATAGAGCCTTGGCTTTCTTTATTCGAGTTCGTTGGTATGGATCCAGACATTTTCACATGTGAAAATAAAAAAGTTCAGTTTCAGTTCACACATGTCAAATCTTTAATATCAAAGATTCCTAAAAGTAACGTAAAACTAGACGGACAGTTGTAGAATCCAGCGTCAGACTTAATTTTTACAAAATCAGTACCCGTTTAATATTGAAATGATTTCCAGAAAGAAAAAATATGTTTTTTTGGTTCTTGGACGATTCAAACGTCAAGTTTTAAATAGCTCACCCTTGATAAAACCATGCTGACAATTTCGTCTTCAGATCTAAATCATTTTTTATTGAATCAACCACTGTTCTACCATGAATCTAATGTGGTTTCTTATATTTACAAGAATTCTATGGAGTTCTGAACGAAATATCAACGAGGAAAACGCTTAAGGTATTCTTTTTACTTTTATAATCGAGAATACCGCTACTCTCAGAAGTATCCCATTTGTCAGACAACAATGCATTTTATTGTAGAGGATACAAAGAGGGCGATCAGCGGCTTCCAATGCTCCTTTCAAATGATGTCGAGCGTACTGTGCCAATATTGGAACAATACTCTCGCGCTCGTGTCTGTTTCCTATTCCCAGTTATTAGGTAACAACTCAACAAAACCAATTCATTACAGAACTTCCTCGTCCATTTAAATTCGATGTCACGCAACATACGACATGGAAGTGGTAGAACTTGTGTATTTCGATTTTTTGCAGGGTGGTATCTTCAAATAATCTTTGAAGAGACATGTGCGATGACTTCTCATCGAGAAACGACTTTTATTGACAATGTTTAAAGACTTAACATCCTCCCATATTTTAGACGTCACCAACAATCTCCACGAAGGTGAGGCTTTAGGTGCAAACTCCCAGGTTTTGCAATGTTGAGGATGCCTTTAATTGTAGGCCTTCGCAAGACTCGTTTTTTCTATTCCGTGCCTTAGTTGGTATTAATGATCATTGCCTTCTTCAGAAATCGACAATTGTGATCAACGTAAATGCATAATAATACATTCTATGTAGAGTTGTAAGAAGTTTTAAAAGTGTGAAATTTTAGACGTCTCAAGTAACTGTAGGCAAATTAACATTTAAAAAATTTTAAATTGTTTTATTGTTGTATATCATATATTATGCGAGCAGTAGTCATTGCCATTGCCAACGACCAGTTGGGCAAGAAACACAATTAATTGTTAATTGGGAATTGGCAAACTTTAAGCTTATTAAACTCTTTTGACGGTAATCTCGAGCTTCCGACAAACTGTGCTGCCATCTTTGGGAGCTAAAACACAAATATGAGGCTAGCAACTAATTCAGAAAGGATTTAAAATTTCAGAACACTTACTCGTCGGTGAGGTTGCAGCCAAATGGTGTTTCAAAATGAAAGCCTGGACGAGAACACTCGGTGCAATTGTAAAACCAAAGGACGGACACATTGGGTTTTTTGGTAACGACGGAATCCATAGCTAGGTGTCACCACTATACAGGGTGGCGCATCGAAAACGTAACAGACGCATTTACTGGCGGCTCAGTTTTTGTTTAAAAACGCTCAGACTCGTCGATTTTGTTTTCGAGGGGGACACAAGTTTGGCAAAAAATCACGTTAGCACGTGCAGCCCCCTAAGCGGGGGTGACACCACCCCCAAAATCTTAAATGAAAAGGGGGGTCGAGTGATACCTTATTTTAAAGGTCTTATAATGATATAAAATTAATGTACTACAGTTCAGTAGTTTTGAAGATTTATTGATTTAAAGCTTAAATAATACTAATACATCATTAGTGGAGATCAATACATTTGGCAGCAAAGCAATTTAAAAATGAAGAATGAACTGACACGTTAGGCAAGTAAATTGTTTTGCTCAAAACGTTGCCGCACATTTTGCAATATTTGAGGAGTAATTTGAAGGCACTCATTCACAATTCTTTGTCGCAGGTCTTGTAATGATGTTGGCTGAGTAGCATAGATTCTACATAGTGATTCTACATAAAGAAATCCAAAGGTGATAAATTTGGCGATCTTGGGGGCCATTCAATGGCACCTCTTCTACCAATCCATCGATCTGGAAACGTCTGATCTAAATATTGTCGAACACGTAATGCGTAATGTGGTGGGGCACCATCCTGTTCAACATCAACCTATTCGCAATGTACCGCTGATCATTCTGATTTTCAATTATGGCTGTTAATGCATGATCTATAGCGTCTTCCAGTAATTCCAAATACATTTCACCGGTCAAATTTCCAGGTAAGAAAAAAGGGCCAACTAAATGATCGCCAAAAATACCAGCCCAAACATTTAATTTTTGTGGCTGCTGTGTATGAACCTCATGATAAATTCTGGGATTAGAATCGGACCAATATCGGCAGTTATGATGATTTACTACGCCATTTAAGAAAAAGGAACATTCGTCAGAAAAGCAAGTGTTGAATAGAAAATGTTCATCGTTTATAATTCGTTCACTTATATCTTTACAAAATTGTAATCGCCGATCAAAATCGTCTTCATTAAGTTCTTGTATCAGGTAACTTTTATACGGATGAAAACTATGTGCCTTTAGAATCCGTTGGACAGTACGTCGACTAACACCACACACAGTCTCCAATTTGCGGGTACTTAACGTAGGATCTACATAAACTTGCCCTAAAACCCCCACTTCTATTGCTTCGTTTCTTATGGGATTTTCAATGTTGTGTTTTTTATTGGCGACTGACCCAGTTTCCCGAAATTTAGCTACAAGTTCTAGAACATATTTTCAATGCACGTTACTGTTATCATGTCGCTCATTAAATATTTCTGCTCTTCTATTAACGCACTGATTATTTCCGAAAAATATTTCGATAATTTCAACTCTTTCTGCTGTGAAATATACCATGGTCAATTTATGTAATAAAGCGTTACAAGTTATTTTAGCAACAGAGGTTGGTCAAATCAATCGCAAAATATGTACTAAATTCCTATTTAAAATAAGTACTAGATATTTCCTTATCTTTCTTCAAGAAATAACTTTTTTGCCACAAAAAACGCTCCAATAGCTATTTTCAACAACAAAATGATAAACAAACTATGGGCGTAGTGAAGAAAAGCGTTTACTTATTAAGTAAATTCTTTTAGTCAAATTTCTTCTGAAAGTAGTACAAACTAATCTGATGTACCTATTGAAGTCTACTTTAAGATTTAAATCAATAAATCTGTAAAACTACTGAACTGAAGCTCATGTATTTTGCATCGTCATAAAGGAACTGAAAGACCTTTAAAATAAGGTATCACTCGACCCTCCTTTCTATTTAAGATTTTAGGGTTGGTGTCACCCCCGCCCAAACTTGCCAAACTTGTGTCCGCCTCGAAAACAAAATCGACGGGTCTGAGCGTTTTTCCAATAAAAAACTGAGCTGCCAGTAAATGCGTCTGTTTCGTTTTCGATGCGCCACCCTGTATATCAATACACCCGAACAAATTAAAAACTATAAAACATTTTCAAGTTATTAAAAACTAGTACTGCATTTCGGGGGAAAACAGCAAAGTCCCTTCTAACTTCGTACGTCTGTTGTACGTGCTGACAGTGAGTGAACCGCATGGGTATCATGTAAAAAAACCTATAAAACGTCAAAAAAAGAACCTAAAATATGTCATCTTGCAAAGTAGGTAGTTTTTAGGGCGCGAACAGTCATTCCACGTTTGCTCACCGGGATCGTTGTGAACGTCCATCTAAGGAGGAATCACTCAACTAAACTACACGCATTATTGGTTGCATATGTTTTTTGAGGCCAAATGGTCCTTGTTTGTCGTTTTTATCTCTGAGAAGAAAGTTGGTTGAGCAGCAAGATCACATCTGGATGATTATGTGTATTGGTCTGAATGTCTATAAAACCAGTGATATTTGCTGTGTGAGAAAATTACTGAATATGCTGAAGTATATCTAGAGAGTTTATGTTCAAAGTTATAAATTACGAAAAACTGAGGAGAATTACGGGAAATCATCACTGCACCCGCGTTGTGTGTAATTACTGTTAGCATGTATATGGCTTGTAATTCGACAGTGTACAGTGAATATAATTATTTCTTATCTCTCTCATTTTTGAAATTCCCCAAATTTGTATATGTAATTTCCAGAATTGATAAAAAAATGGATGCGCAACTAATTTCTAGCATTGAATCTCATATATAACATGATAATTATTATCATCAACACATACAACTTACAGCTTAGACCTCCAGTAATGCCATCTCAGAAGCAGATTTTAAATCACATCAGAGCCTCATGACGTTTAGGCAGCAAGTTCTAAGCAACTAAGTGTTAAGTTAACATCATAATGTCAAAAAAATCGGCATAATTTCACTTTTCAAGATACGTGATACCCGTGCCGGAAATGTGGAAGTGTGAAAATCATTGCCAAATTTCAGGTATAGTGTATACGAGGGATATTCGAAACTACTTTTCATATATATATATGGGCATGAGATGGTAATGACACTCCAGAAAAGATGGGTTGTGTGGAGATTTATTAATAATTATTATTACGATGAGACCTTGAAAAATTACTTCATTTAACGGGATATATAATGTTCTAATGTTCTAATTTTGGGAGGATGTTATCATGTATTATATAGAAAACAGGAAGACTGCAATTGACACTGATATACAGGGTGTTTTCAAAGTTGATTTGTTTATTTTAACTGCTTGCAGGATCCGTCAAAACGAGTTGATATACCAAAAATCACCTACATAAAAGTTGCATAATAAGAGATTGAAAATTTTACAAAATAAGGATGTACTGATTTTTTCATATTCTCTACCACTGCCATGTAAAATCTTAGCGTTTTTTGTTTACTAGTGTTATCGTTTATCTAAATTTGGCAATCTTTTTGTGTTATCCTATGGTTTTCAGTACAAGTCTCTTGGTTCTATCAGTTGTATCAGTCTTTTAATAGTGCGCATACTTTCATTTGGATGATTATTTTGTGCGAAAAAATGGCCGACGTTTACGAGAACAATGAACTGACATAATACTAACATACGGAGAGTGCCAAAAAAATGCAGGCGCAGCATGCACGTTGTATGCGGAAAGGTTTTGTTTAAGAAGTCTCCCGGACTCACGGATGTTATTAAATTTAGTTATTAGACTTCGTGACAGAGGATATTTAAAAGAACAACGAGGAGCTCACGCTGGAAGACCTGCTCATCCTGAAATGTAACAAATTGAGGACATATTAGAAATGGTCGAAGAAGATCCAACAATGAGTACTAGAGCCATAACACCTCAAGATGAAGTTTCTTATAGTAAAGTGGGGAAGACAATACGATCATTATCGACGTATACAAGCGTTACAACCTGAAGATCATCTAAGGAGAGTTGCATTTCGCCAGTGTCTTTTAGAATAGTTCCGCAGAAATGAAGATTTTACGAAATTAATTTTGTGTACAGACGAGGCCACATTTACACGAAATGGAGTGCACAATCATCTTTCGGCAGTAGAAAATCCGCATACTGTAAAAAGACCTTATTTTCAACATAGATTTTCATTAAATCTTTGGGCGTGGTAAATGGCATACTTATTGGACCCTATTTTTTTCCACCTCGACTGACCGGTGAAATTTATTTAGCTTTTCTTCAAAACAATCTGCCACAATTATTAGATGTTCCTCTAAATGTGAGAAAGAATATGTGGTTTCTACCTGGTGAGGTTCCATCATATTTTAGACGAGAAAATCATGACCATCTAAATAATGAGTTTTCGAATCGATGGATAGTTCGCTATGGATCCATTTTTGGCCTGCTCGCTCCCCGGATTCACGCCTTGCGATTTTTTCTGTGGTGCTATTTGAAAGAGTTGGTGTATCATGATGGAGTAGTTAATACTGTGGAAGAACTTCAACAGTGCACTGAATTCATTAAACTTGATAATTATTTTTTTTAAATGATTTTGAATAGTGTAAACTAATCTCTTATTATGCTACTTTAGTTTTTGGTATATGAACTTCCTTTGTCAAGGTCTACAAGCTGTTAAAGTAAATGACCTAACTTTGATAAAACCCTGTATAATAGTTTTTTTGTTTTTGTTCTTTTAGTTTGTGCAAGTAAGTATACTATTGCCATTATAGTTTTAAAAAAGAGGGTTCTTTGTTCCTGACATAGGTACCTTGATACAGGAAAGAAATAAAACTCTCGATCTAAACCTTAGCCAGAGTTCAGTTGATGCAACTGTTGCGTCAATGCTGATAGCATGCTTACTACTTAGTATGTACTTCGTTGAGCGACGAAGGGACGTCTCTGTGGTGGATGATCTTGTCCAGCTTCTTAGACGTGAAATCTGTCCACAGAACCGAGTTTTTCAGTAAACCTATATCTGCTCATCTGGTGTTCGTCATCTGTCTCCAAATCTCTCGGCTTACAACGCACTTATTACTAAAAAGCATGGTACAACGTTGTATGCTGTTGGTTATGGTCACAGAGACGGGAGCAAACAGATCTTATTCAGACGGGAATCATATTAATCCACTTGGTCTGATTAAAGGTTTCACATTAATAGAGGTTTAAACGTTGATTACGTAATGTAGTACATGCCAAAGACAGTGTCTCATAGTATTGGCGGAAGATAGGACGTATCGATGTAAATCAGCCCCACTTTTCGACGTAAGGGATGTCTGACACCTAATTTGGTAATCTATAGATTAGGTCCATTGAATTCGCAAAAGCTCGTAGCGACCTTTGAACCTTGAAAGGTAATATATACAACTTTATCACTTTCAACGCATGGAGCAGGATCAAGAGTGACCATTGGGTGACATCACGAGACTAGTATAGAAGTATTGGAAACTGATCAAAATTCCACATGCAGTAGAAAAATATAAGCATTGTAACACTGCATTTGCAACTATAAAAAGAAATGGCTTATACGCCGTTGTGTATGTTATACTTTCTATCAAATCATGGTCTTCAAAATGAGGATGTGTACTAGTTAGTCCTCGGCTAGTGCTAGAAACATAACCAACTTTTGGAGACATAAGATATTCTGTGATGTAGATACACCCCTGTAACAAAACATTGATTACGTGTTGCATGTAATTCCTTACGTCCTAAATCCCCGTTACAGCCATTAACTCCTCAGGGTCTCCTGGCCAATATATTTGGAATTATTGCGGGAACCAGAACTAGGGATGAGCCCTTTGCAAAAAACATCGATGTTGTATATCGATACAGTGTGAGATCAGTAATTGCTTTCTTCATATCTGCTTCATCAAACTTCAATGATAGTAGCTCATAGTCCAGGTAGCATATTCGCATCTGCTCGGAAAAATATTGTAAATAATTTTTTCTAAGAAATTCCAAAATTACTTTTTGTTCATTTTAAAAGGGGTTTATATTTTTTAGGCCATTTTGAACAAAGAATATTTTTCGAGATATAAGCGATTATTTGAAAACGAGCAATGTGCGATTTTCAAGCCCGAAAAACAATATGAAAATTACATATTTTTAACAGTGCCTGTATTTCTAAGTATTCTACAAACACACATTAAACGAAATCTTGAAGTAAATTGGGATTACTGTTATGAAAAACCTGTGTTTTACTTCCTACGCCGCTGGCGAGGACGTCGCGTAATTGCAGAAAATTTCGAAAATGGAGTGTCATGATTTTTTGATGTGACATGTGTATTACAAAAAATCTTGTCACTATTTCCTTCAACTCCTTCAGTCAAAATGTGTATCAGCATCTGCGCACTTAAATATCAAACTATTTAGAACAGGTTCTAATGAGATTTGCGCTGAATTTGTTCATACAAACTTATTTACAAAATGGTGTCTGACAATTTCGTGACCAACGAATTCTAATAGATTAGAAGGTATCTGCCATGATAATATGAATATAAAAGATCAATATAATCAGATGTCAAAATTATCATAACGAATCAAGTATATCGTCACAAGGCGCCATCGAAATCAATTTCAACAGTCGAAACTCATTTAGAATCAGGCCCCTGTATTGTTTGTCGTCAAAATTGGGTAGTTTTAGTGCATACATTTGACTAACTACTGACTACCAACGCCTATCAAAGTGACAGCGTTGTGTCAACATAATAATAATACTTACCGACGGAGGCATCTGCCTTTGTTAGACTTTTGTTGCTCTTTGCAAATTATGTCAGGAATACCACAATTATTATTATATACATAACACTAAAAACACAAATTTAAGATGAGAACTGTCAAAAATTGACTTATATCAAGTGCACTTTGATCATCACTATCCATGAGAATTAGGAGACAAGCAAATCGTTGAGTGACTCTTTCTACCTAATCTCAATTCCTTGGTTATCGGCTTTAAGAATAGGTTTTGAAATCGACACAAATATATCAACGTTTAGGAGCTTCGATATTTTCTACCCATCGCTACCCTTTATCGACTTTGACCTTCTGAACGAGCGTGTGGAAGTTTCTAGGGCCGGAAAAAGTTTCAAAGGAATTGTGGCGAACTTTTCAATCAAGTTGCTGGAGTTTGCGTTTATTTATGCAGTCTTCTTAGCACGGATTGATTCCATTCCGTATCTACGGCGGCGTCTCGCTTTGCTATTTGTGGACGAAAATTCCGGAGAAGTGCAAAAGTTAAATATATGGTTAAATAATGTATCGATTTGACTGGGAGAGCTCGTGAAAATTAGGTTTTCTGCTTTGCCGTGATTGTTGCTTTCACTTCCCACACATAATCACGAATACTACAATTTGAAAGCATCATGATGCTCACATTTCCACGCTACTTGGCCAGGACGTATTTCAGTATTCAAATATTCATTATGTTTTTTGGATTGATTGATTCACGGGTTCCACCAGAAGACAGGCATCCATATACCTACAGGTATATTGTATTCGACTGGGGTATTACGTATTAAAAAGTTACATTGTTGTTTTTCGACATTATGTAGGTTTTTTATGACATGACGAAGGTTTTCCGACAAGACGTCAACTTGGAACTAGCTGTCGTTCACTAGCTCACTTGTAGCAAGCACGGAACGAACTATCTGTACACTAGCCTGCGAAATCAACAAGTTGAAATTTTATCCAGAAAGAGATCGGAAGATCCCAGTGCCATGTATGAGGCAGTAGCCGGACACAAACTTAAATTTAGGAATCTACTGAAAGAGATAGACTGTTTGGTTCTGCCACTATTTCAAAGATGACTCTGTGATTTTCAATACCTTTTATGGCGCCTCTCTAATGCCTTTTTGAATTTGGTATCTTCAGGTGACGTTAATCAATGCCTGAAGATACCCATTAAAAAAGGCATCGGAGAGACCAAAAAGGGGTTGAAGATCCTAGCACATCTATGAGCTCCTGGTAGAAGCAAACACTAACTCTGCAGAGTGGACTTCTAAATTCGTTTTTGAGCACCAGAAAACAATACATGGCTAGCTATCATCAGATAGAATATGCCAATCAATGACGATTCATGACGTACCGGGCAGGTCACTAATAAAGGACACCAGCTCTATCTAGCACCCGCTCAACCTAGAGCCATCGGTTAAAAAATTCTATAACAAAAGTGACCAAGAGAAATTGCTGGAAAGTATCTTCAGCTTCCTAAATAGCCGCAAGATGGCGTTATTCCAATTTCAAACATTTGAACGCCATTATTTTGCAGAAATTCACTCTACCTTTGTTAATTTAATTTTCTCATATATGTAGATGCATCGGAGATAGGCAACCTATGTAAACTGAGGACATATCGTGATTACTCTACCTTTAGCCTAGACAATTTCTACCATGATTTACTTTTAATAAACTGGGATTTTATATATACGTTGAGAGATGTGGATCAAATGATTGACTTCCTGAGCTCTAATATCTTGTGCACCTTCAACTTGCATGCTCCTGTCAGAAACATTCGAGTTACCAAGCCACCAGCTCCTTGGCGAACATTCAACATAAAACTCATGACGCGAACAAAAAGTGACGCATATAAAAAATTTAAACGTACAGGAACGATTGCTGCCTGGGAACTCTATAAGAAAATCAGAAATTATGTTTGTGGTGCTATTAGGCGAGAGAAAAAAGCCTACCTCGATTATGTTATGAGACATAAAAATTCGAAGACTACATGGAATATACTTAGATCTTTGAATATCGTTAAACATAACTCCATAAGTCTACCTCCACATCTTCAGGATCTCGATTCATTAAATAGTGCTTTTTTAAACGTACCTCAAACAACCAAATCATTAACTCAATTGAACCTTTTAGACAAATATGAAAACGTCAAGAATAGTGGTACTTTTCTGTTCATGACAGTTTCCCCTGCCACTGTAAAGAAATTTATCAAGCGCATCAAAAGTCATGTTAAAGGCTCAGATGGCATCACAATTGATATGATCCGTATAATACATAAGCATTTGCTCAAGTATATTACCTTCATTATTAACTTTTGTATAACAAATAATCTTTATCCCTCTTCCTGGAAGAATGCTCTTGTTCTCCCTCTGCCTAAATCTAATTATCCTTCAAGTTTTTCTGATCTTCGTCCTATAAGCATTTTACCAAGTTTATCTAAGCTTTTGGAAATGGCTCTACATGAGCGGCTGCACACATTTGTTTGTCAAAATAATTTACTGACCACCTCCCAATCTGGCTTCAGACCATTACATAGCACCACCACTGCGCTCCTGTCTATATCGGATAATATTTATAGCGCGGCTGATCAAGGAAAGCTGTCCTGCTTAGTTCTTCTTGATTTTAGCAAGGCCTTCGATACGGTTGACCCAAATATTCTCTGTAAAAAGCTTAGATACTTTGGCCTGTCATCATCGGCTTGCACGCTGATTAAGAGCTTTTTAACTGATCGCTCACAGTCTGTCATATATGAAAACAATATATCAACTTCTTTATCCAGAAATTTTGGTATCCCTCAAGGATCTATTTTGTGTCCCCTTTTATTTGCTCTTTATATATGTGATTTTCATGAAACCGCCAGCTACTCAATCGTTCATCATTACGCCGATGATACCCAACTTTATAACTGCTTCGATCCTGATGAATATATGCTTGGCCAACATCAAATCAATCAAGATCTGCAAGTCTATTTTTGACATATCTAGTGCTCACAATCTAAAACTAAATCCTGGCAAATCATGCTGCATTTTATTTGGGCCCAAAAAGAATCGTGAAATAAATCAATATCGCATTAATATTATGGTGAATAATGAAGACATATCCTTCGTAAACGAATGCAAAAACCTTGGTATCTGGTTTGACTGCAAGCTACGCTTCACTAAACATGTTAACCAACTATGCAATGCGTCCTATAATGTGCTTCGTCAGTTATACCCGAGTCGAAGTATCCTGTCGACACAGCTCAAGCTTAAACTCTGCGAGTCCCTTATCCTGTCAAAATTATCTTACGGTGACTCTGTTTATGGACCTGCTCTTTTACAACGTGATGCCGAGCGGATTCAGATGATACAAAACTCATGCATCAGATTTTCTTATGGAATCCGTAAATTTGATCATATTAGTAGCGCTTTTGACCAATCGGGATGGTTTAAGATGAACAAATTGAGGAAACTGCATTGCCTATCTCTGGTACATAAGACCCTTATCCTTAAAGCGCCATATTATCTTTATACAAAACTAAGCCTCCTCTGCCAGTACGTTCAAAGATTCTCTAGGAATAAACTCATCTTACTTATCCCGCGGCATTCGACAGCATTGTTCACACGCAGTTTCTCGTACTGGGCACCCAAACTATATAACTGCTTATCAAGTGAGTATAAAGAATATAGCCTAAGCAATTTTAAAAAAAGGTTAAAGATGAGTTTAAAGCAGTCGGATGGCTAAAATTTTACTTTATGCATATCCACAGGTAATTGATTGTTTCCTTTCTCTGATAAGTGTTATATTCTAAGTTTTTTTTGCTCTCTCTCTATAGTTTGTGTCAATGTTTTCCAGGTCGGGTTGAAAAACAGCATAAGCTGACACTCCACCTTTTCGTCACTGTTCCTTTTAAATTATTTTGTAATCGTGTGACGGATAAAGGCCATTTATTATTATTATTATTATTATATTTTGGTTATTTTACGGGGGGATTGGGTTGAATGTCATTTTACAAGAAGTAACATAACTTCTGTTTGGCTGCACATATTTTGATGATCTTTATTTCGCTTGAAAGAGTATTCACTTGCACGCAGATTGAATACTTAATTTGTCACATTAGTTCAGATTGTTGCCGCTAGATGACGGTCTATAGATGTGTCAGCATTTCTTTTATTCTCTAGAAAATTCTATATACACTAAAACTTTATAATTATCGGAAAGTGCATATAAAATGGTGAAAGCCGCATATTAACCCTTAACCGCCGTAGTGCGGTTACTGAGACCGCAGCACATATTTATTTCTATATATCTTACCTCTACTTCAATATAATTAGACAATATCCTCGCTACCTTCAAATGACCACGTGGTCAGTTTGTCGCTGTTGAAGGTGGCACTTTTATTGGTTTACAATAGAAAAACGACAAAAGTTACAGAGCGGTCACAGTGACCGGTCTACGGTGTATATGTTACTATTTCTATTAGGATTTAGTGTCAACTTCGTGGATTATTTTTGGCAACAGAGATCCTCAAGAATGAATCGGAATTATACTACAGGGTTTCCCAATAGGGATGATAGGATTTTGACAGCATACTGCCGCCATCTTAGTTGTCTTTTTTCTGACAGCTCAGTTTTTACGTGTTCAGTAAGGCAGTTTGGAAATCGTCTAAATATTCTATCAAATTTCGAGAAGTGTTGTCGCTACTCAAAGACTAAATATGGTCGTCATGGTGCAACGTCGCATAATTCAAAAACTGGAAAGTGAATATTCTTTGCACGATAGTAGACCACCAACCAGAATGCGATCTGGCCGTAGTTACTTGATATTTGTGGTGTAAATGCACATGTTCTTCATCAGTCGTTCAAAAATAGCACACAGATCGAAAAATAAGACTTTCTAAAAATTCTTGGTGATCAGTATTGATAAGACAGCATCTTATTAGGCGTGCAGAAAATACAAAACTAGCGTGACATTCGGACTACGATTCGTTGAATTCTCTCATTCCTTGACCGTGCTGAAGAGGATGTTCTGGAGGAAAAATTATAAAAAAAGAAACACACTTGTTTACCAAGAATTAAAAGAAAAACTTTTTGTGTATGTAAAATGTGCCATAAGCCTACTTGTTTGGAGCATTCGTAAAAAAATTGTAATAATTTTAAACACAATGTTTGACTTCTTCACCCCTTGTATTTTTCTATTCCTTTTAAGTTATCACTCAAACTAAGTTATGTCTCAGTTGACAGATTAATCGTATTTTAGAATCTGCTACTAATTCCGCATAGAATATTGTGTTTTGTTTTATAGCTAACTAAGATAAGGAATTTGTGTAAAAATATGTCGAAATGAATGATGTTCGATGTTTTTATTTTTTCAAATGAAGTATGGTAAAAATTATATGTTATGTGTTACTTGAGGCCACATTTTACTCTGCCTGAATATTTACGACACGCAAACTATTTTATTTTTTGTAATTGAGATTGGTAGTAGTGTGCGGTAACTGAGACCGCACTGAGTTACAATTTCTGCACTACGGTAGTTAAAGGTTAATATCTTTATTTGTTATGGAGACATATCATGGAATATGCATAAATTACAATTTTCAAGGACTGCTAGATAGGAAGGAGGATTTATGCTGTAAATAGTTGTGTAAAATGTCCAATATGACATTAATAACCGCTAAGGTGCATACTCGTAGATATCGCCTGGTGCGGTTATGAAAATAGTCTAATCATATTAGCAAATTTCCCCGAAATAATTGTAAAGTCTGGTTTTATTGGTGCTGCAAGTTGTTCAGCGGAGTATTTAAAACATTGACGCATCAAATGGGTATACCAATTTTTGTGGAAAAACTTTTTATTTGACAGCAAAGAATGAAAAAACGTGTTTTTTTTTTGGGATTCAATCGAAAGTGTTGACCGGAACAAAAGAAAATTTCATATAAGATTTTTAGGAATTTATGAGACCTACAAAATGAGACCACACCTAAACAGATCCGACTAATAGCAAACATGTTATGGCCGAAAAACGAGGCAGGTTTTGGCTTTGTTCATACTTCTAAATAACAACCACAAAATTGGATTATATTGCTGGAGATAATTGTTTATCCCAAAACACCGGTTTTCCGGCCATCACTATCAGTTTATTGAACAATATACAGGGTTCGTTCACAGAGCATTTTATAGCAAAATACACGTGTTTACCTTGCCGATATGTTTCACAAGCCATTCCGAAAGATACATGCTGTTCTGCAAACAACATGACCAAGAAAGTTCAGAAATCAAGCGGTCAACTCGATAAGGCTATTTAATGGGTATGTTAATTATGAATCTTTTTATCGAGAGTTCTTGGTTGAGCGGTTGTGGAGAATACACCTGGCGTGCTTTATTAACACGCTTTTATAAGCTTTGCCTGTATGTACATCTGTATGTATCTATGTAACGGAATCTTTGAGCATAATTTTCACCAATTTTCGGACGTTTGATTCATTTGAAATTTCGCACACGTATCAAGGAACGATTTGATAACAGTATTCCATTATCCTTGTTAGGACCGCCAGGATTGATACATTATTCTTTGGTTCGGGCACTCGACCCAGCACAACGGAGGCAGATACTTCTTCAAAGTAGTACATGTTCATTCCTTATATAATATGCGTAGGTGCGTCTAATAGGCGCGAATTACTACGCGGACGACATCCGGTCAGTCCGTATCGATTAAGCCGATATCGATACAGTTCCCAGCGAAATACAGCTATGAAACTGTTGACAGACGAATGTTGCCATTAATCGTGAGTTGGACTTCGACCGTCCACAAGATGCAATGTTGTACAGTCTATCATCATTTATCTAGGCTCGCGACTGTTTGCTGCTGGACAAGCTTATGTGGCACTTAGTCATGTGAGATCTTTAGACGGTATTCGGTTTGAAGAACTTGATTGCTCTAAGTTAACAGGAAAAAACCCATGCAGCAATGAAGCTTTAAATGGAAAGATTATATTACGAAACGATTCGTAAGACATTTCAATACCACATGCCCACAAAAAACTAACTGATAAATCGAACTAAAACATGAAAAATAAATAATAGTTTTCAGAAAAATGAAAAACACGCTTTTATAGCAAACCGAACTGAAAAGTAGAAAGTAATTTTTAATTACAAAGAGTTTATATTACAGTAGTAGATGGTCGAACAATCAATCATAATTAATGACCTCAAAATAAAATTATAATAATATTTAAGTTATTAACAGAATCATTCAGTTCAGAGTAAAAAGCGTAGGGTGCTTGATATATTAAATATTACAATCATTCTATTGGTAACTATCTATGAGAGGAGAGTTATGAAAATGTAGTAAAATGCACTCCACGCTTTTTACTCTGAATTGAAATATTCTGTTAATAACTTAAGTTTTATTATAATTTTATTGTAAGGTCATTAATTATGATTGATTGTTCGGCCATCTACTGCTGTAATACTCTTTGTAATTAAAAATTAGTCTCCCTTTTCTGATTCGGTTAGCTATAAAAGTTTTTTTAGTGTTTTTAAACTATTATTTATTATTGGTCTACCCGGAATATCACCACTAATATCCTTTTGCCTGCTTATCTGTCATCTGTCCGGTAGCCCTTGGCATCTCTATAACCTGGAGGAGGTAAAGAAATGTTGGTACAAAAATTAGCCATCGAAGTTGCACATACCTCCTTCATCTTCTGGACTCCCAAAATACTGATCTGCAACGTCGCATTAGCGCCTAAGGTGATTAAGCAAGTAGTGGCGAAATGATATGGACTATGGAAGAGTAGCGTCACTCCGTCCTTAAAACAGTTTTTGGCGAGGTGTCTGAAATTACGTTGTGGTAAATCAAATCCTACATGCAGTTAAACTGTGATGTCTGTGATATAGCAGCTAGTCAGAAGGAAGGTAAACATCCAGGAATGAAGGTCACCTGAAGGTAGTTGACCGCAGAACACTGGATTGCTTTACGTGTTGCGAAACTAGCAGTGCTAATATTTCGATGCTCCGCTAATGATGCAAAGGCGACTATTGTTATTCTAACATATGTATTTGGAATTTGAGACATCGTCGCTTAAGCTGTAACGCCACTAAATGCAAAGAATAACTTATGTATTTGCTTAAAAAATCCTCCGTGATTGCCGGAATGTCATCAGTAGGCACTATTAGGTTATGAGGTTTCATTTGCGACTGGACAAACATGGAGGATTATAAGATCATTCGATAGCGACTCCAAAGGCCCACCGTTCTTTTATGCTCTCCTAAAAAGTTGTTAGTTACATCGTGCTGGAACTCTTTTTATTGAACAACTAAATTTTTGTGATTCATGACTGGGTAGTACCAAAAAGAAGAAAATACGATATAAATTTGTTATTTAGTTTTGCATTCTACGTCAATGATTATTGCCAAACATTTCCAAAGTAGATCGTTCAAGTATATTGAGAGAAAATAGATGTGATGTTCCATTTCTTTTTTTAATTTTATACTCTTCAGACTACATTATTCATGTTCCCTGAAAAATAAATACGAACATTCAAAAAACAAAGTGATTGTTTTCATCTACACTGAAAAAGCTTTTAGGATGTAAGCACACAGTTTGGAAAATCTGCTTTCTTTTCTGGTTACTAAGTTTAGCGCTCTTACACTCATTTTCAAACTTAACTTAACAATAATCCATTCCAACCTCTGTTAGAATCAGTATAGTAGCTACTGATATTGCACAATGTCAAGGAAACCAGGACGACAGGGTTATCGCCAATGGGTGGAACGCTAAAGCACTCTATTTTTCAAGCCTATTTTCCAGAAAATGCTATTTATCATATCACGTCTAGACAGAAAAAATAATAATATGTATTACCCTGTACAAACTCAATTACTCTATAACATGCCAAACTCCGCATTACTCTGTTGAAATCGATAAAATTATAAGTAGGGAACCCATTCAGGTGAACCATCCCCCTGTAACCTTTCTTCCCTTTATTTGGATATCTTGATCGCCTCCAGGCAGTAAATCATAAACTAAAATGTGTGTGGGTGTATCTATTCAGTTGAAGGGTGGATATAAAGCTGGACATACACTCTAATAATATGCTAAGCAGCCTGGTTGACTAACTATTACGGATATTCAGATTCATGATTCCGCCACAATATGATCTGTATGAATATTTTGGTGAACAAATCATAATCAACTGTTCTACCCACACTCTGTCGATACACGATGCGAATTCGTACCTAAAATCTCCGAGCGTTTGAGAAGCTTCATTCCAGCCAGGGCCCTTTGATTTCATACCTTTCGCCTTTCACTCATACGCAATTGGTCTATAAAATGTTCAAGTTGATGATTCCTTTATTACCAACGGCAGATTTGAGAGTGGAAGGATTTGCTCCGATTTTTAAGATAATGATATATCAATTTTCCTGTTTTTAAATCTTCAGAACAACACTTGAAAATACGAAATATACACACTCCTTAAAGTGTTTTGAAGGATACTCCATGCAAAATTTTTCTAAGAATTCTAGTTGCTACACTCAAAACTCTTATTGTTATTGTAACCTGTTTATCGCATGTCCTTTCGGTAAACATTACCGTGTATGTTTAGCTTCTGGTGTGGGCACACCGGCGTATTCATGGGAGGGCTTTGGGGCTCCTCGGAGTCTACCCTCCCGAAGCGCAACAGCTCATTACGCTTCTTCGACATATTGCAGCATTTTATACCTTCTGTGAAGTGTAGCTGCCTGGACTAAGCGAGTCCCCCCTCTGCTATGCAGCTTTATATCTCCAAGACACCCCTCCCCGCCACGAGACGGAATTTTCGTGTCACCCTGGATCTTGAGCCTCCCCCCAGATCTTTTCCTGGATAACACCACTGGTTGAGCAATATCTCAATCTACAGGAAACAATTACTATCGCGAAATCAACCACAACAGTGGCTCCTACAAATCATTTTATGAGCACATTTCAAATTTCCGTCATCGGACTAAACTAGGAAGTCACAGATGAATAAAATTAACAAATCATAACTGATCATAATTGTTTGTATTAGCATTGGGAGGATTTCTGGAAAAGCAAAAATTCTATATATTTGGTTTCTGTCTAAAGTGGCTGAACCTACCAGTATGTCTACAAAGTAAGAAGCATGTAGACCAGAATGCAGTTTTCTATAGACACAGAAAGTGGTTAAACTAAATACTGGTGAAATACTTTTCAGAGCTAATGAAATTATTTGCAAGAAGGATAAATAGCCGGCGCTAATTTCGTAAACTAAACATTTTTCATATTTATATTTTAGATGAGATTGTTCAGAGTTTCCAAACGTAACTATGTTCGGAAGCCTAGCACTTACGGCTTGTCTATTCAATACCAAACATCCAACCTACCATATCAAAATTAATCAAACAACCTGCTTCTCCCTGAATATTGAAATTTGAAAGAAACCGCACAACATTTATTTATGTTCCGTGACTTGTCCAAGTTTCTTTCGCTATGCTACTCAGATCCAATTTAATAAAGAAACTATACCTCGTAGCATATTATTCAAGGGAGGAGCCGAAACAGAATGTGTCATATCGCCGATACACGTGGGTGTAACCCCTTGACCGACATTTTATCTTCGTCAACTCTTGGAAAAATCGATGTGGCCTATGGAGGTTGTGCAGCCACGTCCCCTAATATCAGTCTATGAAGCGAATCGGTAGAAAGGAAAGAGGACGCTTTGCGAAACATATTTTTATGGAAATAATGGGAAAAGTTTTACTTTTGACACAATGTCAATATTTTGAGAACTTTAGAAATCATGATTATCTATTGATCGCAGGGCCCCGATGAGAAGAACGTTTTCTCTCCGAAGAAAAATAATACCAAGAATAATTCGGCAATTAATAATTTCATTTAATACTATGCAGTTAACTTAATTATATGAGTTTCACAACCTAACTTTATATTCCGAAACATTTGTAAAAAAGTAGTAACTGGCATTTCAGATATAGCTTCTCATTCAACTATAATTCCTGAGTATTTCAATTGAAAGTATAGTTTCATACTATCAACCACTCAACATTATTAGCTATTTTGAGATCTTAGGGCTTGACGATGGATTCTAAATATAGCGCTATTCAGTTCATACTTGCAAGATCGCACCCAATCTGTGAAACTTGAAGGTGCACTGTGTCAAGGCCGAGAATAACGCGCCAAAATCACTTAACCTTTTTTTACTATTTTGAACACTTATCAGCAATTTGAGTTTCTCTTTATTAATGGCAGGGTCCCGATTCCTAGGAAGAACCCTTTTTCATTATTTTCTTTTGGCAAATTTCATAGTTTATTGATTGTATAATTTTACACTTATAATATCTTTCTTTCTCAGCGATTCAGTAATGTGTTGAAATCTTTTGGAGACTAATCTTATAATATTATTAACGACTATCTCAGAAATATCGTTAGTCTCTCGTAGAGTTGGTTCTGCCCATTGGCAACCAGCGCCACCTTGTGATTTCTGCACGTACTATAAGAATATTTGCTTTCCTATCAAGATACCTTTTTACGGGTTCAGCGCCATTTTCTTTTCTTCTTTCCGCTGAGATTTTCGTTGTGCGTGGGTCGTTTCGTTGGTGATAAATTTCCATATTCTGGGATATTAACGCCCCAAACATCAGATTATGGAGTAGACCCTTTGATTTTGTACCTTACGTTTAGTTGTTTTTTTTTGGTGCTACCCAGTCCATTTTCTTATGGGATTTTAACCTTCAGCGGTAAGTTTTTTTTATATACCGTCCGTCCACGTCCATTAATGCATGCCCTGAAGAAGTTTGTTCAATATCTGGTTCCTTTTATTGGGAAGGCATTGCGGAGAACCACCATTCACACTCCTCCAGCTTTGTTTTGTAGCTGCCTTGTAGCTGTTTCGCTGGAACCCTGATGTGAATAGGTAAAATATAATTTTAACTGGGTATTTCATAGATGTTAATATATTGATTATCGCTGACTGAAATTCTTAGAGTGTACTTGATTTTGTTTGGTATTTTCGTATTCATATATCGGGCAGTGTCTACATGTCAACTTCTTTTGAGCTTACTCCATACATTGATTACGGTTTTGATTTTTGAGCTGCCATAACTTTACTTTAGAACAAGCAATGAATTTCAGGGTGTATCACTTTAGTAGTTTCTGTCTTTTCTTGCCTTTGCTTTACTTTTCTTGTAAAAGAGAATGTACATGGTTTTTCTAAGTTTGAGTGTTTTCAGCGAGTAGTTTTGTTTCAGACCGAGTAGAGAGTAGATTTTTAAGCAGCCTTTCACTCTCTAGGGTTTTCTTATACAGTAAATTTTGGAAAACGAGGCAAGCAGCCCCTACCTTGTACGTTCCTCACGTTACAGCTCACTACTGGCCACTGGTTTGTGACCTGAGCGTTTGTGAGCTGTGGACATCTCAGCTGCGCCTAGAGCCGTAACTAGAAAAGTCCACTGTCCGGATAAGCTTGGGTTTAGACGTTAAAATATTTGTAAAACCTATATTTGTACAGCCTTCGTACGTGTACCATGGTAAACGTTTTGCAGGGTTAATTATCAAGGTCTAACAATTTTATTGACAGGCAGTTTTGAATAATGTCCTTTCTTTTAACTTGCACTCCAGCGAGGAAGCATATGTGTTGCTTGTTTTGATAATATATTGTGAATCTTTTTTTAAATATCTTGTTTTATTTGGCTCTCTGTGTTCAAATGATTACGTTTCGCCATTACTGTTAGTTTCTTTTCTTTTTTGAACTGGTCAAGCAAAACAAGTTCCGACTAACATCTCGAGGATTTGTGGCTTAATCTGTCTTAAGTCACTGGCGCTCTTAACCCTCCCTACTTTCCGCTTTATCGAGGTATTATGGTTTGCATCGACTGACCAATAGATTTCATTTATAGTTCTTTATTAATTCATTAATTAATTAGAAAAAAGGAAAGAGGAATCATACCACGATTTTCAAATTTACCAACCTGAGGCATGACTTCGAAAAATATAAAGAAAAACGTTGTTGCTCTTATAAGACAAAAGCAGTATTTTGAAGAAAAGATTGACAGACGCAAAGGAGACGGCAAACAAATGTGGAGAACCTTGAAAGACCTCGTTAATAACAAACATGTACACATTGATTATATGTCTTTAGAAATTAATGGCTGTGACACTGTACAGAATAAATTGAACAATTATTTTATCAAGAGTCTAACTGATATAGTAAGCAACATACCTTCAAGTAAAGAGGGAGCTATAATGGCAGCAGTGCCTTTAGAAGAGGAATTTTGGAGGTTTCAAGAAATTTCATTGAGTAAGCTACGCAAAACTGTTTTTCAATTAAAGAAAAAATCTACGGGTGATGAAGCACTTACATGCAGTTTGGTGAACCAATTGTTTGATGTAAATTGGCTACCCCCTACGCCTTCGTTGTTGAAGAGGAGTATTATAGTCCCAGTACCCAAAACAAACAATCCACGTAAGCCAGAAGACTTGCGACCCATCAGTCTTATGCCAGTCGTCGACAAAGTTATAGAAATAACAGTGCATGAACAGCTGAGTGAGCATCTACGTGTGAACGATGTTCCTTTTGAGAGGCAATCCGGGTTCAGAAGAAATCATTATTGTGAAACTGCACGCCAATTTGTATGTACAAAGTGGAAAAAAGATGTAGATGATGGTAAAGTGATTGTGTGTGTGTGTCAGATGATCTAAAAAGAGTGTTTGAAACTATTGAGAGGAATTACGGGTTCAGCGCTCTTGTGGGTGGGTGATTATTTAGAACGGTTACAAGTGGTAAAAATTGAAAGTAAAATATTAAGTAGTGTTTCTGTTGATCATGGAGTACCTCAAGGTAGTGTACTAGGCCCATTGCTGTTTATTCTATATGTCAATGATATGTCGAATGTCCTCAGCAATTCTTTTATAAATTTGTTTGCGGATGATACATTAATTTCAGTTAGTTCAGTAAGTAACAAAATTGTAGATGTAATGAAAGTGAAATGAGCAAACTTAGTTTATGGTTAAAAACAAACAAGATTAAATTAAATGAAAGAAAAACGAAATGTATGATTATAGGTTCGAAGAATAATTGCAGGAAATTGGTGGATTTAAATATGCCAGTGAAAATTGAGGGAGAGGTACTTGATTTTGTAGGTAGTGTCTAGTATTTAGGTATTATAATAATCAGCACTAACTTTCAACAAACATGTTGACTATATGTGAAATTAGGCAAAAGGATAGGGTATTTTCGTAGAATTTGTGAGAATCTAAGTGGTGCAGTAGGATAGTCGACAATATAATAATGCTTCCCCATTTTACTTATTGTGCACAAATGAGCAAAAGCAAAGGTTGCAAATTCTATTAAATAAGTGTATGCGGATTTTGTTAAATTGTAGCAGGTATACCCATATACAGCATATATGCTAAAGGCATTAAATTTTTACACCAAATTATTCAAGAGGCAAACTTAATTATTTTATATAAAATTATCAATAATCAGGTTCCACCTTATCCTGATCAGTTTCTAAAAGAAAAAAATGAAATGCAAGGTTACGACATTAGATCAAAAGAAAATTTCCATATACAAAGATTTAGATTTAGAGGTTTAGAAAAGTCAGTGTTTGTTGAAGGTCTAAAAATGTACAACAGTCTGCCTATTAATGTAAAAACATCTAGTAATGCTAACATTTTCAAAAAGAGACTTCGGAGAGACTATTTTGGTTTGATGTGACGACCTCTTTGTATATTTTATATATTTTTGTAAATAATATTTATTATTGTTAAAGCTAAATAAATCCTTTCTATTCTATTTCCTCTTGTTCATAAAAAAAGGCGTCGCAAACGGTCTGTTTCATGTCCAGAATTTATACAATAGATCATGTTCAACATCAACAGCAATCCGTAACTATTAGATTAGAATTATGTTAGGTGACCCGTACGTTCGATTTTTGTTTCTGCGTGTTAAAGGTTTAGGCTAGGCTTTTTTTATATTTAACAAGGGTTGAGCGGCAGATCACAATTATCATCAAAGTAAACATTCCTCTACTTTCGTCTATCCGACCGAAGACAGCCAACGTTGGACAGCTGTTTTGTGCTTTTTGTCTATTCCTCAGCATGATGTAGGCTTAGCTATCTCAGACGACGAACATAGGTACTATACACTATCCAAAGTGTGTTATCTATCGAAATAATACGAAGCGCCATCTACCAGTAGCAGATGTGGTCTACTTGCCATTGTAATCTTTCAGATTTTGTGTTATATTATTTTAGTTTATGAAATTAAGCAGGTAAGTCGTAAGACTCTCGACATCAACATCAGCCAGTGTTTCAGTTTATGTAACGGGTGCATAGTTTCTCAGTAGAACCAAGTTTTTTGTCATCTGTTTCCTAAATTATTAGACTTGTAACGCACAGGTGATTGCTAAAAAGCAAAGAACAACGTTGAATACGGTTGGTTATAGTTGAAGAGAAGGAAAGCAGATAGATCCTATTCAACTAACCATCAAACTGTTGAGCCTCTCTAAAGGTAATTCCAGTACCTCCATTGTATATCGGAGAGACTAGACACTTAGAATAAAAAAGTCAATGAAATAGAATAAAGTTTTTATCCAATCAGGGTTAAAATAAGCTTTTTTCTTCTTAAAATGATCTTCCCCACTCACGTTAAACGAGTATGAGTGGGAAGTAATCAAATAAACCATCTGGGACACGTTGCCAGGGTAATCTGATGAACTATTTATACTTGGATTGGAAAAATCCCATATCATCATATCATTTGGATGCTGGATATCCCTATAGAGACAAAAACTGGCTCTTAAGTGGGTAGCTCCGTAATTCTGGCACGGTATATCTGAAATATAACAGCAACAAACCTCCCACTGCTATGAGGGAATCTCGTAACGCATTATCCACAACTGCCTTATTATGCAGGGTGTTCCTTAATGATATGCGAATATTTACGGGTGTGAATTTATATGAAAAATTAATGTTAGTTTGCCTTATAAACTATGGTCCAAAATGTTTCCTTACAAAAACTCGGGGTGTTGAAGTTTTAGGAAAAAAATGGAATTTAATTAATATTTTCAGAACCGCTTTATATATTTCACTGATATTTAGTACGTAGTGGAAGTTCATAAAGTTGCATATTTTTCAATGTAAACATAATTTCTAGCTTTAACAGTAGCGTGCGTACGGGTATTGACATCAATATTTTTTCAGAAAAAATGATACTCCAGTGGTTTTTTGCCAGTAAAAATTATTTTTGAATTCCCCGTTCAGTTTAAAACAAATGATTTCTCTTGGATTTTGTTCCTTTGATGCGCCCTTTTTGGAGTAAAAAAATAAAAACCGGTCTATTGTCTAACTTGCAAAATTATTATTAATTTAATTGGAAAAATTGAACACATTGGGGGTAATAATGAACAAAAACAACTGGCAAGATAAACATAACACTAAAACCAACGAAATGATTATAAAAATTGTTCAAAATGGCCCCCTTCACTTGGTATCCATGCTTCCTCCCTCCTCATGGAATTGCGCACTCGTTGAAATATCTCTGGAGTGTTTTGTATTCCAACACAAGCTGCGACTATTCTTTCTCTTAATTCCTCTACAGTGTTAATGCGACTTGTGTACACTAGTGTCTTAAGATAGCCCTACAAAAAGAAATCAAAACTGTTGAGGTCTAAGGACCTTGGTGGCTATTCTTGGGGCCCACCGCGGCCAATCCAATGATTTGGATAAACAGTTTGTAAATAATTACGAACCGCTACAATGAAATGCGCTCGTGCACCATCATGCATGGTGCCTGCAATTGAGGTAAGTCTGTCCGTCAAGTCGTCCCCATACGTTAACCAAAAATTGGTGTCGGAAATGGGTTTCGGTTACGGCACAGGGATTTTCTTCTGCTCACAAATTATTATGGTGGAAATTCTGAATGACATTTCGAGAAAAATTAGTTTCGTCCGTGAACAGAATCATTGATTCGAATTGCGGATTTTGTGTAATTTTTTGAAGATACCACTGACAAAGGTCACACGCCTTGGAAAATCAATTGGAAGTAATGCCTGTACCCTTAAAATATGGTAAGGATATAACAAAAAATCCACTAAAATTCTCCAAACAATTTGATGGCGAATATTCAAGTGTCTAGCGATCTTCCTCGTACTCGTTTCAGGATGTTCTTCGACTTCGTGCAGCACTGCTTCCTCAATTTCAGGTGTTCTCACACTTAGAGGTCTACCTTCAGATGTTCCTTTTCGGACCGAACTAGTTCCAACAAGACGATGATGAATATTAGAAAAGGTTCGACTATCTGGCAAAGCACGATCGGGATATCTCTGATGATACATCCGTCTGGCTTGCTCATCATTACCGTCGGCGAGCCATATACGTAATGCATTTTCGCCATTTCTGCATTTGAATAATTCACCATTATTAACAGGATTGTAAAAACTAAATAATGAAAAAGATGTCACAGCGAACAGATATGAATAACAGATACTTGTCAGATGTCAAAAGCCAGTGACATATTCCACAGCAACTAGATATTTATTGCTAAATTGCATTCTTCAATTACATTAATTTTCTCGGACAATAGAACGGTTTTTATTTTTTTACTCTAAAATGGCGGATCGAACGAAAACAATTCAAGAGAGATGTTTTAAATTGAACGGGAAATTCAAAAATAATTTTTCTTTGGCAAAAATCCATTGGCGTACCATTTTGTTCTTAAAAAACATCGAAGACAATACCTGTACGCACGCCACTGTTAAAGCTTTAAATTATTTTTGCATTGAAAAATATGTAACTTTGTTAACTTCCACTACGTACTAAATATCAGGGAAATATCTGAAGCGGTTCTGAAAATATGAATTAATTTCCGTTTTTTTTCCTAAAACTTCAACACCCCGAGTTTTTGTAAGGAAACATTGTTGGACAATTGTTTATAAAGCAAAGTAACATTAATTTTTCATGTAGATTCACACCCTTAAATATTCGCATATCATTAAGGAAGACGCTGTATATTTCTTTTCGCTAAACCATACGTTAAAAATCAGTTTATGAAGAAAACCAATAATAGTCTGCTTTTATCAAAAAAAGATTCTTTATGGTTTATCGGATGAGTTCGATAAATGCATACCCTAATGGCTGTATGTCCAGTATCTCCATTCTGTTGTAGCCATATTGTGTTGGTGTTGTATCTTGTATCCATTTTCTTCCTGTTATGGATTCAGAAATTCTTCTTAGTGACAAAACCCTGTGAGTTCACAGGGTTTCCATGCAGATCGTAAGGGCCCTATTTCCTTGGCATGTGATTTCGCTTACCAGACTTCACGCTATATGATTATTATTTGAAAGAGGTTTGCATGAATAAGCTTCGTACCAGTCAGGGGGTGGAGACACTGATAAAGAATGGAATTGCTGCAATTCCAGTTGATAAAGCGAAACTTTGATAAGCAACTTCGATAATGCATCGCTGAACACAGGGGGAGGGGCACATTTGTCATTCATACGTAACTTGTAAATTTTTGAAAATAAATTTCGGTTGCCATTCTCAACTTTATTTTATTTGCGTCTCCTAGATGGAGCATAATCAGTTTCACAGCCATTTAAAATACGTCAGATCCACACTCGCCAGCTTTAGATATCTTGTCGTCATCTAATTTTCTCTTCGCAATAATTAGAAATCTACTTTGAAATGGCTCATAGATATCGTTTCTGCTAGTCGTCATTGCTTTGGTTACAGCATCGTAAGTCGGTAGGTCTCTCAGGACTGGTTGCAAAAGGAATCTAGATGAAGCAATATTAAAATTATCTGATGAAGTAAAAAGGAGATGATTACAAATAAATCAAGAGAAGACGAAATATCTAATGGTAACCAGACAAGACAAGAGCAGTATCAATGAAATTGAAATAGGAGAATACCGAGTTGAGAGAGTATCTCAATTTAAATACTTAGGGGTACGAGTAACAAAAAGAATACTGATGGGTAACATACTGGATGTACGACAGATTACTGCTGGATAGGAACATAAGCAAACAAACCAAGCTAAAGATGTATAAAGTTGCAATCAGACCGGTAATCGTGTTTGCGGAAACCATGTGAATTACAATGAAAGTCCAGGAAAAACTGCGAGTTCTCGAACGCAAAATTGTCCGAGGAATTATAATAGGACCAATAAAATAAGACGAAGGGATTAGGCTGCTTAGAAATGAGGACATTCTGAGAGTGCTGAATGGAGAAGATATTGTAAGATTTATCAGGTTTCAAAGGATAAGGTGGGCAGGACATATTGAAAGATGAGACAATGATGCACTGATCAGAAACATTGCTGAATGAAAGCCAACGACAGCTAGAACAAGAGTAAGACCAAAAGTAAGATGGGAAGACCAAGAATGCAGAAACATAGAAACCCTTGGAATTAAAAGCTGAAGAGAATTCATTATATGAACCAGAAGAGCCCAAGTTGGGTGGCAATCATTCCACTAGGAATGCATACGTCGTTTACTTTACATAGCAAAGGGTAGAGTTTTCTAAGCGTGATTTGGAATTTAGTTTTTACCGCTTGTATCAGGGCATCTCTTGTCAAGTGTGACACCAAGATACTTAGCAGACATTTTCCATAGTACGCGAGCTGCGTTCACTGAAACCTTAGGCGCAGCTACGTTTTGTAGTATAATAGATAACCTGCGGTTTTGAATGACTAATTTTGATTCTCATTCCAATACCTCGTCCACAGCCTTTACAGCCGGTCGTGAACCAGATTCCCAGAACACAAGTTGGTTACCAGGGCAGAATATATATATATATATATATATATATATATATATGAGAAGTAGTCATTGCCAAAGCCAACGACCAGTGGGGTACAAAATACAATTAATTGTTAATTGGGAAATTGGCAAATCTCTTAGGCTTAAGTTGACTCTTTTGACGATTGGTTGATTTGACCATTGTTGAGTAGCTTGTTAACAATGTCAAAATAGGCCAAAATATTCTTGTCCTAACATAATTACGGCAACATTGCCTTTGTCTGACTTTGTAACAATTAACTCGGGATGATCCTTAATAAATTTCCTTGTTTTATTTAACAGGTTGTGGTAGAAAGAGTGTTAATGCTACTGTTGTGAAAGTAATTTGTGATAATATTGGTGGAACGAGTTATCGCAATGTTCCTTACTGTCTCATCACTAATGGAAGAAGATATAGAATCAGCATCAGCCAGAATATGTCTGATTGCAATGTCACTGTTGACAAACGGTTCAACGCTAAATTTTGGACCCAAACAATATTGTCTATCGTATTAATTGCAACAACTGTAATTTAGTTTATATAGGCTAAACTTCTGAAAGGAGGGATAACTTCACACAAAAGTGACGCCAGATTACATCCAGAGAGATGTGCTTTGGCATCGCATATTAACAACACAGCTCACTCTATGAATTATGTCAGTATTGAGGTTCTTGATAAAGAAAAAAGACTCTCAAAACGTTTATTTTTAGAAATGTCCCACATTTTCATGACAGATCATTGCATGAATAAAAAGGCTGATGTTAAGCAGCTCAGTGTCATTTATTCCTACCTGTTGAATTGCGAAAAGCTAGAACGGCTACATATCCAAATTGAACCAACATCTTCACAAAATTGGAACACATTTTCTCACTCACATTTTTAATATAAACTCACATAACTCATCTTTTCAAGGTTGTATCGATATCACACACTCTTACACTCATGTGAACTGCACATTTTTTTTCCAAAACAAGTTAATTCAGCATTTTAGTAATTTTGGGTGGAGGTTTACCGAGCGTCCCTCGTATACTTCATACCCAAAGCTGGACAGGGAGGTTTACAGTTCCACGGTCTGTCGCGTCAATCACTTGTCATCTGTCGACGCTTTACCTGTCCGTGCGCCGTCCCCCTCTCCACGTGTAGCGGAAGCAGAAGGTTAGAGACTGCATTCCGATTGTTTCAACAAAATTTCGTCTCACGTGTAATATTTTTAACTTGTTTGGGTGAAATGATATTTTTAACATTTAACGAAGGTATCTGTCGTTTTTCAACAAGCCCAATGTCCCCGTCCTTTTGTTTTTATACTGATTATAAGTTCGATCTTCTCTACGTTCGTTTTGAAACACCTTGTGGCTGCAACCTCACCGACGAATAAGTTGTCTGACAATTTAAATCTGTCCTGTTTTCTTTGCTAGCATCACAATTGTGTTTTCAGAATCCTGATGAAGGGTCCATAGAGAATGCCGAAAGCTTGATTTTATCGTCAAAAAAGTCAACTTAACCCTAAGAGATTTGCCAATTTCCCAATTAACAATTAGTTGTATTTATATATATTGTATATATATATACTCGTGTGTGTATATATATATATATATATATAGAGAGAGAGAGAGAGATAGACTTCATAGTTGCTTGGGCAATAAACGGTATGAATAAAAAAGTGAATAGAAGATTGCTCCACGAACCGAACCCTGAGGGATACCGGCTCTGATAGACCGTGTTGTCAACATAATTCTATTAATTTGGATCCGAAATTTCCTGCACTCAAGAGAGGATTTCAAAAGTTTTGGGAGCCAGAAGTGGAAGCATTTATGGATCAACTTATAGAGGAAGCCCTTGTGCCACACCTTGTCAAATGACTTCGAGGCATACAGGAACAAGATGCCAATACTTTCGTTAAGAGTAAATCCCCTGGTTACTCATTCAACAAGCCTAACCGCCTGTAACTCCGTTACCACAGCTTAAATAACAATCTGCTTTGGAACTCTCCTGCCAGTGTCAAAAACGGCCGCCATTTCGGCGGGGAAACTCGAATTTAAATTCCCCCAGTACAAATATGAAAGATTTTTTAGTACTCAGCAGCAGCCGGTACACTATATCATATCGAAATATAGTGGAGTCGCGATTTAGTGAAGTCCGCTTCGAGTAAACTACCCCGTAAAGTGAACACAAATCTTTTTATTGCGTCGCGTTACAGTGAACAGCGGTAAACCCGATATAATGAACTGCGACGCACATATTATGAATCTCTTACTAAACATTAATCCAAATGTAAGTTAAGTAGAAAAAATAATTTATGTTTATGTAATTCTGATTCTGAATTCTGTGTACATATTGCAGGTAGTATGTGTATATTTGGAGAATGACATATGACTTGATTTAGATTCGGAAGAGGATGATGACAATACTGTTAATATGTCAAACATAGAAAACAAACTTATTTCAACATACCAAGCTTTGCGATCTATTAATGTCATTATCCAATGGTCTGAGGAAAACGGCGATGCAGTAGGATGCTTGTCTTGCATGATCTGAGACAAAATATAGTAGAAATCAACTAGAAGAGGAAGTTTAAACAGCCCAAAATGACGTCATTTTTCGCACAAGATCCATAAAAAATATTATGTGTTAATTGTTGTCATCATATTTTTGTATACACCTATATTTAGTATGAATTTGGTTCATTTGAATACAATGATACTATCATTTTTTGCAGAATATACTATTGCCTTAAATATGTGCCTTTAATATTACACCTCGTAAAAGTGAACACTCCCGATATAGTAAAATAGCTTTGCCATAATAAGTTCACTAAATCGCGACTCCACAGTATCACCATTTTGAGATTGCAAAGAAAATCTGGCTTAATAGGAGGCAACACCGGCTGCTGCTAGACACTAATGCTTCTATCATCGTTGCACTGGGGGAATTTGCATTCAATTTTTCCGCCAAAATAGCGGTCATTTTTGACACTGATAGGAGAGTTTCGCAGCTAATTGTTATCTAAGCTGTTTCCGTACTATGCTCAAAAGATGCCGCTGCAGCTAACTATATGAGTATACATGATACCTTGGTCTCAGTAAGGAGAGTTTTTATAGGGGCAGATGGAGGTCAGAAAGTGTACGTTGCTGTGTAACATTGTATATGCTGTGATTCCGGCGCATCTATTGGGTCAGCAATAAGTTCCGGTGCGCGGTACATCTGTCGCTCTCGATCTGTGTTTCATCCCTCTTTCGCATGCCGATTGCATTATTTATCTACTGTGAGTTGGGAGATCGATTGCAACGTTTCCGTTTTCGAAGCGATGATTTTGAAGCCGTTCTGAAACCCTATACCAATCCAATATGGAAGCTGGTACCCTAAACGTACACAGTTTCACGTTAAGTGATGAGTATGCTATACCTGATGCGGCACTTTTGAGGTTTGCTGAAGTAACCCCCAAGGGACATATTACCATAATAGACCTCTCGTGCTAGACTAACCTATTGAAATATATGGTAACTCCCTGACTTGGTAACTAGAGGCGACAAACGCCAACGTTTTCGTTTGCATACGAGTACGTTATCGACAGCTCTGCCTACGATGAGGTAATGGATATCAATGATACTGGTCAGTTTACTTTCAATCCATAGATGGCATCTATTTTGGTTGTATATATCAAGAGAGATAGAGAGTGTTCTATACTTGAATGGACATAGTGAAATGGTAGGTAGTATGGATCAACCAACGAATTCAGAGTAGGTAGAAGGAGCCAGTCAAGGGTTTGTTTGCTTCTTAAGGTGGCGGGTCCCTTTTTTTGCTTTTTTTTCAACTATCTGTTTGTAGCAGTATTCTAAATCTTTTTGTCTGATTATTTCATGGTATATATAGGGATGACTAAAAAACAACCTTTTTAATTTATTTTTGTGAAAAATGCATTTTTTTGTGCGTTTTATTGTGCATTTGTTCTTCAATCGTAACTTGCTAATAAATATTAGGACAGCTCTGAAATTGTATGTGAATATTACACATAATATTACCCCTTTAATGAAGAATAAAACGGGTGATTACTTTTATTCTTATCACTTTTTTTTTGAAAAAACTTTGACTTTCTTGAAATATCATTTTTACAGCAAGTTGGGTTTTCAAGAACAGCAACGATTTTTTGAAGAGAGAAGGTGATGAGAAAACAAATAGTAACCTGTTCCATTCCTGAATAAAAGTAGAATACTTACATACAATTTCAGAGCTGCACTAACATTTTGCAGAAAACTGTTTTTGTGAAAATCGAAGATTTTTCGGAGATAAAAGTGATAAGAATAAAAGTAATCACCCTTTCCATTCTTCCATAAAAGCAGAATATTCACATGCAATTTCAGATCTATACTAATAATTGTTAACAAATTACGATTGAAAAAAGTATGCACAATAAAATGCAAAAGAATGCATTTTTAAAAAATATTAATGCATGGTTTTTCACACGATCAAATAATCTGATAAAAATGATTGAGAATTCTGCTGCGGCCAGGTCTTTGTAAAAAAGCGAAAAGAATGGACGTGCGACCTTAATTCTCATATTTTGTGTTGAGGATCAAAGTGCACTTGACATAAGTGAATTTTTTTACAGTTTTGTCGTTGACTTTATATTTTTAATGTTACTTTTTGAAATCTCGAGTGGATTATTTTGGTATTAGACGATTTCAAGACAAGGTACTTCTTACATAACTTGCAAAGAGCGGCACAAGCCAAATGATGGTAGATATTTCCACCTGTAAATGTATTATTATTATGTTGAGAAAATGGCGTCACTTTGGCAGGCATTGGTAGTCAAAAGAGTCAAAAATATGCACTAAAACTACGCAATTTCGGGGACAAACAATGCATTATAGGCTTGGCTTCTAACCTAATCGAATTCGTTTGTATGGAACGAAACCTTTTCGTAACTGAAAATAAAAAGGAAATAAATTCGTAGGTTACGGTTATCTAAACACGCCAAAACTTTAATATCGTATATCTCAGGAACTATTTAACCGATTCTGTTGACATTTTGCTGACAACAAAGTCACCTACGAGAATCTTAGGAAGACGGATGGTTACAAAATCCTAATCAACGCCTTTTGAGCTGACTATTGAAATGTTTGACTTTGTAGAAAAACAGCCAATGTACGGTGCTAGTTGATTAGCAAGATAGATTGAGTTTAGTTTTTTCAGTTAGAAACTTTTATTTATTCAAATATTTAATTTCTAGCGGTTTAAAATTTCAGGGGTTATCAACTTGGTCTAAAAATTTACAAAACAATGCTTGAGCTTGAACTAAAGATATTTTGGGAGCTCAAAAGTCTCGGGTCGAATTTGTTTCCTTATATTTCATTAAGTGTAACGTAAGTTATACTCTGAATTTATTATTTCACAGAAAAAGAGCAACGCATGGTATAAATAAAGGGCAAAGGAGGTATGCGAATTGTTATTGTACAACATGAGTTTTGCTCTAAAGGGAAACAGTATTGAATGTGCGGTTGCCACTAAATATGACTTTTGAGATCAACATGAGATTAAGTTGAAAATCCACAAAAATGTAGTACGCAGGTTCGGACTTTGATTGTGTGATGTGCATTATGAAACTCATCCTAACATAGGGTTATGGTGAGAACGTAACTATGCTGAATATTAGGCTTTACATTTTCATCATGATCTTCAATCGGTCTGGACAGTCAAATTCAGTGCATTTTCGTACTAAATGCAGTTTCTCTAATGCCCATGTTGTATTATAACATCAGTTGGTAGAAATAAATCATTAAAAAATTACTTAAAAAACTAAATAGGGTGTATAAGAATAGTTTTCCCTTTTATCTACATCATGTACTTCTCTTCTTTTGTACAGAATAATAATAAATTCAGAGTATAACTTATAGGGCGTTACACTTCAAAAACGAAATAAAAAAAAAACTGAACCCCACCCTGGAATTTTGAGTTCCCAAAACATCTTTAATTCAATATTAAGTATAATTTCGTAAAATGTTGATGAAACCATGTTGGGAACCCTTGAAAAACTGATGAAAATAATATATTTAAATAAATAGAAATGTTTTGCTAGTTACCGATCATTGGGTATTTAAAATCCACGTCTTTTTGTCATTGTTGTTTCCAATATCCTGAATCATTTACTATGTTTCGCTCTATGTTTCAGTAGGTTAGTTTCAAAGAATTCGGTCTAGATAGAAAGAGCAAGAGTACGATTTGTCGATTCGCGTTGAACGACGAAATTGGTAGACCTGGTTTCCAGAAAGTTGCGCTACTATACTGTGTCTACACTACTTCCTTATGATTAGTATGCTATGCATGATGCATCCACTTTCTAGGTCTGCTAAAGCAACCCGCCAAGGGACTATTACCGAAGGTCTATCCCTGGTCCATCGTAATTTGTACGGTTTCAACGATTGCGAGCAATCATATAAAATTGGTATTCTTGAGCACAAAGACTATAGCCTTCGCATTTTTCCGAGCTACTGCATTGCCGTTTTCCTTATCGTACGCCGTTGTCGTTCAGGAAAGGCAGATTATTTTAAAACCGAATCATTCGTTCAGACTTAATCAATGTTGCTGTTATTCGCATAAATAAACGCACAATCTCGTGCAACCGTTTACACACTACCTATCAAGATACTTCAACACATATTCACGTCTGTATTAGTGCACCTTGCGTTAACTTGTTGGCAATAGTGAATCTGTGGATAATATCTCTAACGGACAATCAGAAAAGTTGACAAAAGTATGCATTTATATGATTTTCAGTGCAACAGGGGGGATTCGTTTTTCTCTATAAAGGCATTTAAAGGTCATATCAAGGATATTTCTAAAGAACCCGAACATTTGTACTTAACCTATGTTATTTAGGTTTTTCTGGTTGATTAACCCGAATCAAAGATTCATTAGTCAGTCACCTAAAGGTCATTTTAAGAACCAATTTGAAATAAGTCTACCATTCGAGTCTAGATGCAAGTTGCATAACTTTTAGCTATCGAGTCAGAATAAGAGAGTAGTTTGTCTCTAGGAAGGTACTTGGATGGTATTTTAAAGCAACTCGAAGTATGAATTAAAAGAATTTAATAAACAAATCCGACCACCTTCAATTTTATGGCAATAGTTTGCAAACACTGATTTTAGACTTTATCTGCTATGTGTGCTAAATTCCAGCCGGATCGGTGTAATAGTATATGTAAAAAGCTAATTGTTTATTCCAGAGAGGAATTATTTAAACACCAGTTATTGCCCAAGGTATGTTCCTAGAACATTTTACAAAACTGAAATGGATTATTACAGGTTTAAACTTCAAGAACTTATGCAATATAAATTTATTATTCATTTCAAAGTTGCTGTTAAAAATGATGATAAAAAATAGTCATTTTTATAGTTATATACATTTACAATAACCCCGTTATTTTTCAATATAATTTATTTTAACGTGTTGATCCGGATAGGTGTTTAAAAAACGCATATCTTAAAAGAAACCTACAACTTATAGGAGCCAAGATGTTTTTTTTAAATCCATATCTTCTTTGTTTATAAACATTAGGTCTCGAAACTTTTCCACATTTTAATCAGGGATCTCAATTTTATGATTCAATTTATAATTTTACTAATATTTCACAGGTATTTAAGAAATAGCCACCTAAAGTGAAGGTACTCGCGTGAGTATTTCCGGGTAAGCTCGAGGGGAATCAGTTCTAGCTCGATTTATTTTCTGAAACTGAGTCTTCAAATCGGGACATTTTGACACTTGTATTCTTCAAAATTAAGTTTCTATGAAACAATAATAAATCAACATTAAATCATTTACTTTTACTATCACTCTAATAAAATAATATATATTTTACATTAAATTGTTAATTCAGTTAAATACTCTTTAACAAAATACATTCTAATAAATTGTAAAAAAATATTGATTCTCATTAATTTGCATCCTTTGTGTTATAATAATATTATATAATGTATGTTTTTATGATAATATTTTATTATCCAATTAAACTTGATCAGCATCATTGACATTAGATTTGGAAAATAACAAGGTTATTGTAAATGTTTATAACTATAAAGGTGGATATCTTTAGTATCATTTTTAACAACAATTTTGAAATAAATAATTAATTTTTTGCATAAATTCTTGTAGTTGAAACATTCAAGACACCATTTCAGTTTTGTAAAATGTAAATGTTCTAGGACCATACCTTGGACAAGAACGATTGTTTAATTAATCCGTTTCTGGGATAAACAATTAGCTTTTTACATAAAAGATAAACTGCTTCTTAAAATACCAATGATACCCTCATTCTCACAAACTTTTAGTCATTTACAATTGTTATTGCAATAGTTATGAACATTTATTCAATATTGCTGAAAAGCCCCGTATTTAGCTTAATTGTTTATCGATTTTTATTCTTAAAAATCAAAATGCTCTAAAATTTACAGTTTACCGATTACTTATAAAATTTAATTTGTAAATTATACAAGTAAAATACTAAATTTTGTGCTGTTCCCATTGTTTACATCTCTTTATGTATTTGTCATTGAAGTCTTTCACATATCTGCTAAACTTTTTTTTACCTTTTTTTACCTAGTCTGGACTAGGTGGTGATTTTTGTAATTAACGAGACAGTCGAATCGACAAAAGCGATGATGATGAGTTCGCGGATAAGGTCATGCCAATAACTTACTTCAATTCGTAAGTGTGCAAATATTTACGTCTTTCCGTTTTATTATTAAAAGGTGATATTGACAGACTGGACAGACATGCACATCTACTCGTATATAGGATATATATAGTATCAATATACACTTTAGACAATCGACTTCGTTTAAGTTATTACAATAGAAGTCGCGGTGCCCAGGTATTTAGGTTTCTTCCTGCGGGGCTGCTTCAATACAAAAAAGCGTGTCATATTATTTTCACTAAATATATTCAATTCTCAGCAGGCTTGAAATTTGAAATGCAGTCATTATAATTAGCATTCTATGTCGAGACATTCCGAACTGCAAAACAACTCGTACAAAAACATTGACGCACGAAAGAAGCACGAAGCACGCGTCCGTTGGTTGACGATCTAGGGCACATTGCATATCACAAAATGACATCTTGTTGTCATGTTTTCACTTGTTGAAGTACCGTAGCAAATTATGTATGTTTACTCGTTTCTAGTCCAGGAAGTATCTTCGCTGCCGCTCAAAAAACATTCTAATTCTGTTTTTTTTTTGCATATATCATTCAAAAGAACCGGAGTGTTGCCAAGTATTGTTCGCACAATTTTTAAACAAATTCCAAAAAGTGATTTTTTGCTCCGGACAAAATTTGTTTTATGTTTTTTGGAACACACGAAAGTTATTTTCAATAACCATCCTCTGAAATTCTAGTCTCTGGCGCCCCCGTGGAATAAGCAGGGTGTGCTTGAATAAGAATTAAAAAAAACAAGGTTTAGAACAACTCCACAACCCCCTTTCGAATTTCGTTAGTGAGGTTCTGGGTATATTTAATCGCTTTGGCAACACTGGAGTGTTCGTTCTTTCAAATGTTTTTTTGAGATTGGAAATGGCATATTTATCACTTTCAAATCGTGTATATGTAGAAAAGTACCAACATAAGAGGACCGTTCATACGAATTATTGTTGTTTAAAAGGAAAAGAAAAACCTCAAAAGCCTTATTTGGAGCGAAAACCAACTTTTGGAATCCGTCTAGAAAATATTTAAATAAGTTTTAGTGCAATTTTGGGGCTTGCAAAAAACGAAGCAGAATATTTTTCCGAGCGGATACGAAGTTACTTCCCGGACTATTATGTTTTAAGCTACGTTTTTGCTGAACATTTTCATAAAAACTAATAATTTCAGATATCAAGTTAGCTGCTGTACGAGTGCATGAGATTATAACTTGTTGCCTTTATAGCAGTGACCTACATTTACATTCGCCCGAAATTATAGAGTGCAATTTCCATTGTTTGCTCCTCTATTCAACTCCACTACTTTTTGTCGAAAAAAAGAATATTAAAATTAAAAATTAGTTATATCGAAAAGTATCCACTGTGGATTCTTCAAGTCAAGTAAATTCTCTCTTTAGCTTTGGGAAGTGGAATTTTCTGTGATAAAACCGACTCTGATACCTCACAAGGTATAAACAAACAGAAGCGCGAAGGTAAAATACGTCGATATTTCTGATGAAATTCAACAAGCAGCTACAAAATCCCCGTGAAGAGGCTTGGCGACGATTGGTACAGGAAGGGCCGTTGATAGGGATAAAAATGTATGAGATGAAGGTAGAGGTAAAGGACCAGGTACAAAACGTATGGAAAATGGGTCTCAATCGATTTGCCTAAATATTCAGTATTATATATTCCTTGTCTTCACGAAAAAAGTGTTTATGGGACCTAAGCAATCATAGGATCAGTTTCTGAGAAATCGTTTGACAGTTTGCAGGATTTGTAAAAATGGTGAACGTACCCTATTGTAGTTCTCAAGCCAAAAACTCGAAGATTCCGTTTAATAAAAGAAATATTTCGTTAAAACGCCTTGTAGGAAGGTCTTTGGGGGTGTCATGTTGATCATGGTCATGATCCTTACAAGGTCAGTTTCAGAGCAAATTTACTTTTATATATTTATGCTGAAATAGATCTGGCACGAGCTGTTCGAGAATTCGGGAAACCTAAAGGACCGGTAGCTTTTCAGAAGCACAGTTTTTATCTCACGTTTGATGCATTTGTAAATTTACAAAGATTATCGACGAAAGGCAAAGCTTATCTTTTCCTTAAACAAAATATTTACATTGCAAACATTGTTAAATCAAATCCAGATTACAAAAGATTCCTTTAGTACAGTTTATCAACAGACATTACGCCATCCGAAGCCCTTTGTTGCAAAACTTTTCTAGAAAGTTTTCTAGATTCGCCTATTAAAACGACTTTTTAAATCAAGAATTCTAAACTTTCCAAGTGAGAGACGTACTTGTATTAAACAAATAGAGGATATCTTGATGTCACTGTATTGCTGGATCAGTTGGGTATAAATTGGCAAAGGTTTTCGTCTCTAGGAGGAAATCAATGGCAGCTGTCCACGCAATTAGCCAATGAATCTCGATTAGTTACCAAGACATAGGTACGAGTAATGGGTACTTCGAGAGTTATTCAAATACTGCATGTACAAAATATGGGAACCTTTTTAAAATAGCTCTTATTGAGGTACCATTCTCCGATTATTACGTAGCTGTTAGCAACGACGCAACAGACGACAGCCGGTCTAGCGTTAGACGAAGTAGAGGGTATCAGCAAAAGGGATTTACTCACGCTTTTAAAACCCAATAAAGTATTGACTATGAATATCTCTTCAAAAGCTTTACGAAAGTAACAAGGGTTTGCCTGATCATCTTGCAGTAATTAATGGGCTTTATTGTAGATATAAATATGGTGTCCGAACTCTAGCCATATATGGATCTTTGACATGCTCTCCATGATACAAGAGTTTGGTTATCCTTCGAAGAAGTTGACTCAAATCACTCGATATGTCGGAAGCAAGAAAACTCAATAGTCAATAAAATACAATACCCTGAAGCTACGTTCACATTAATGGAGTTTCTCTTTCCCTCACACCTTCAAAATCAACATGACCTTAATTTGACCATGTAAAGGTCATAATCAACGACCAGGAAAAAACCACGACTTTTCTGTGCCCTTGAAAATCTACCTGTCCTTTTTAGTCTTCTGAATACGCGAGCAACTCGTGCCAAATCTGTTCCAGCATAAACATGAGAAAACAACTTGTCTCGAAACTAATCTTATAAGGATCAACAGGATACCTCCCGACCCCTATATACAAGGTATTTTATAAATATTTCTTATAGTGTTTGGTCTGAGAACTACAATGGGCACACTAATCATTTTTACAAATCAGACAAACTTTATCCGCCTACTTCTCAGAAACTTGTTACAGAATTGCTTTGGTTCAACGGACACTTTTGTTCGAGAAGGCAAGAAATATATCATACAGAATTTTCAGACAAATCCTTTGTTATACGGCGTTACCGAGTGAATCAGGCACTATTTCATAAGTAGGGTTTGTAAATATTCTTGCTTCAAATATAAATAAGAACAGATGCCAGTAATAATGCTTAGATTTAGAGTTTTGTCCGAGTTTTTAATTACATTTTTAAGCTCCACACTAATCCTATCTATACGGGTTTTCTCACTCCTTTTTCAACATATACTAAGTGACATATAAATCCGAACACCCAGTTTAAATGGTTTTATTTTAATAAAATTTTGTATAAGTACTTAATGAAGGATAATAAGTAAATGATAAAAATTTCAAAATGATTGCACTGCTTTAAAGTCCTTTGACCTTTAATAATATGTGGATGCACCCTGATGTGCTACGCATTCTCCAACGCGCCTAGGCATGCTTCTGATCAGGTGGTCAATGTCCTCCTGCGGTATCTCATTCCAGGCAACCACCAACTCCTCTCGAAGTGCTTCTAGAGTCTGAGGAGGACGTTGCAAATTGAGCAATCTCCTACCCATCATATCCCACACGTGCTCAATTGGGGATAAGTCGGGAGATCTTGGTGGCCATGGTATTAATGTGACATCCTTATGTTGAAAGAAGTCTATTAGTGACTCTTTCAACATGTGGTCGGGCATTATCTTGTTGGAAAGTTGGATCTGCCAGGGTGTCAAGATAGGGTAAAAGATGGGGTTCTAGAACTTCGTGGATATAACGCTGCGCGTTCATGTTACCTCTGATGAAGATTAAAGGTGACCTGGAACCATAAGCTATAGCACCCCAAACCATAACTCCAACAGTGTGACGAACATGTCTTTCAACAAAAAACTGTGGATTCCTACTTTCACCACGTCGCCTCCTAACCCTGGCACGACCATCGTGCATGCCTAAACAAAATCGAGACTCATCACTAAAGACAATACTGTTCCATTCCTTATCCCAGAGTGACCGTTGTCTGCACCACTCAAGGCGATTACATCGGTGTTCTCGAGTTAAAGGGAGGACCCAGTGTGGCCGGTATGAAAACAAGCCAAAACTTCTCATTCGTCGGTAAACACTTCGCATGCCAATAGGTCTTCCGTGTTCTGCAAACCATTCATTTGCAATGGACCTGGTAGTGGAGAAACGGTCCCTTAAGGCCAATAATCTTAGCCGGCGATCTTCACGGTCTGTTGTTCTACGGCGGCGTCCAGTGCCCCTTGCTCTTTGCGTACGGCCTTCTCGAAGCCTTGCCTGACAACACCTAACCACAGTGTCTACACTTCTTTGCACTCTAACTGCAATTGCCCGAAAAGAAAGTCCAGCTTCCCGAAGTCCCACTATACGGCCCCTATCAAACTCACTAAGTTGACAAAATCGTACAGGTCTCCGTACTCTAGGCATCGTAACCGATCGTAAGGGATGTCAAGAACCAAAATCCGCCAACGTTGATTCTTTACTGCGGCTGAAATATCCATTTTTAGAGCGTTGGTGAATTAAAAAAAAGCAGTATAAAAACTGGAATGTCCAACTGACAAGGCTGAAAATTTTTTCACTTGTTATTTACAGTAAGATAAATACATTCATCAACTTTTATTAAAATAAAACCATTTAAACCGGGTGTTCGGATTTATATGTCACTTAGTATATTTCTCCTTTAACATGCTCCCATAATCCCATCATAACTTATTTGTAATTATTGAAGAAACGCCACGCAATTCCTGTAACCATTGTAATATGTACTACGAAAACATTGCTATAAGAAATTACAAAGAGAACGGCTCAGAAAATACATCGAATTATTTTTCGATATCGAAAAAATGTAATAAATATTTTGTTAGGTGTAATGTAATTTTATTTTGGAACAATGGATAAATTACCTCTGCGTCAACTCATTTCCGTACATCTTTCAACGTTTTTATTTTTCTGCACAAAACTACATAGGAGTACAGTAGAACCTTAGGCGGAGTCTGCATTGATGCGACTAATGACGCTGATTGGTCAAATAAGCAATTTAAGGTTAGACAAATTTTTATTTTTTCTTATTTCACAGTTTTTCTGAGTGCTTTCTGTCGTAGCACTTTAATTACAGAGCTTCTCAAAAAGTTCCCCTCCACTTTATTTTTACTTCCTACACCACTGGCGAGGATGTATTGTAATCGTGAAACATTTCGAAATGAGATATTTTGTTTTTTGGATGTTACATGACATGTACATCACGAAATAACTCGTCACTCATTTCCATCTGTCTGACTGTCTGTCGATCTATCTGATGGGCTTTTTCGCTAATCCTTGGTCCGTCTATAACTTTGAAAGTACTGCTCGGATTTTGATAAAATTTTCACACAGGGCTACTGCTATGACAGGGGCGAACATGCCTTGCAATTTTTGGGAATGCGTACAGTGGCATAGAACCTAAATAAAACAACTAAAAAGAAATAAAAACCGCTCAAACTTGATTTTTTGATGTTTCAGATGTTCCTAGTAATTTTCAGAAAAAACTTGTGGAGGGACTAAATATTAGCGGTAGTATATATTTGCTTCTTTGAATAGACAAAACAACCACTCAGCCTTTCACAAGCATTTAAAGACTCTTCATATTGGGCAGTCAAAGAGGGCTGATCTAATTGATCGATTGAAAGGCCCAGATAATAGATATAAACAACTTATGAACGTGCTGCAAAATTACTTACCATATTGGACAGAAATTTAGTTGTTGAACGTGTTGATCACAATCAGGGGAATGACATACTAAACCTAAAAATGGCCAAGCTGTGTTTTCCAATAATTTGCATTTACATCACGCATATTGCTGCTTAGAAAAAGGTTATCTTCCTAAAGCCTAGAATCAGTCTATTGTTCTTCTCCTAAAAATAGTCCACAACTATTTAATGATTTACGCCCAATAAGAATTCTACCCGTACTTTTAAAGATTTTATAAAATACAACGGATAGGCAGCTAATCGAACATTTAACTGGAAATAACATTTTACCTCTGGAACAATCAGGTCTTAGAAGCGGCCACAATACTGCAATTGCGCTAATCGATTAAGCGGACAACATCGTTAGAGCTTTGGACAAGCAGTTAGCTACTGCATTAGTGCAACTATACTTTTCCAGAGCTTTTGATACGATAAACCATTCTTTATTATTAGCTAAATGTAGGTTTTATGGGTTTTATGTACTCAAAATGATATCCAATTATTTATTAAAATGTACTCAAAAGGTCGTCGTTCAATCAATGTCAACAGGTGGACGTTCAGTAAGCTGCGGAAGCCCTATAAATTCTGGTGTACCTCAGAGGACGATACTTGGGCCACTCCTATTTCTCTTCTCCATTTCCGATCTAGATAGATCAGTGAAGCATTACAATTGAGCTCAGCAGCTTGATCTCTATAAGCTTTGATAGTATCTTTGAATGGATATAGAAATTGAGGCGTACTTTTTAATGAGAACCCGAAACTTATTAGCCATGTAAATAACCTAAGCGAAACTTGCTCTGCAGTTTTTAGATTGTTGTATGCAAATAAAGAGCTGCTTGATTTCGAAGTCAAGAGAATATTGTGGGAGTCTTTGGTGATATCTAAACTCACACATTGCCTTCTAGTATATTTTTTTCTTGGACTGTGAAATCGTATGAAACTTAAAAAAATCCGAAACTTGCTGTAGATTGACTGAGAATCTCAGAAAGTACAACTATATCAGTGCTGCTTTCTCGGAATTAGTAGTGCTGAATATGAGACAATTATATGCTTTTAACATGCCCACGTATGTTCACAAACTTTTAGATATATAGATCTGTTTCCCTTTTTTTGAGAGAGAAACTGATTGCGAAATATAAGATATAACACCTTAACAATGCCACACCACAGGACTGCTTTCCTTTGAAATAGTCTTATATAAAATGCCATTTAGTTGTATAACTCTCTGCCAGATAGCTATAAGTCATTGTCAGTTCATAAATTTAAACCTCAAGTTAAGATGTATGTATACAGGGTGTTTCAGTTTATTGTTCCATAACTTTAAGATTCGATAGAACTTTTGAAATCAATGCATAAAGTCTATATAAACCTGGGCCGAAAAATCTGTGGCTTCCGAAATACAGGGTGTTTAAGTTTACTTTCTAAAATAGTTTTTTTCAAATATTTCGAACAATATTTGATGTATAACAGTGAAAATTGGTATACAAGGGTTTTTTAGTACGACAAAACGAACCATGGGCATAGTTTTACTGTAGCCGCTAGAGGGCGCTCTCTACTGTACCTGTAGTGTATTAAAATAATCGAAAATTTTTTCTTAGTGCAATTTTTTGCTTTTTGAATAAAAAAACTGATTCTTCGCACTTTTCAACATAATGCTCTCTTGTGAATTTTCGTTATAGTTAGCCGTTTTTGAGATATTTTTATTTTTAAGGTTCGATGAATTTTCAATTATTTATGATAAATGCCATTTTTATTCTCCAATCAAGAGTTAGCGGATATTCATTTTGTGTACGGCTTTGTAAATGGAAACGCAGCAGAAGCAGCCAGAGAATACGCACGAAGATTCCCAAACAGACGACATCCAACTCGCTTAGTATTTGTAAGAGTGCATCGCCAATTAATTGAAAATGGTTTTGGAAATCTCCAAAGGGATCAAAACATAAATGTTCGTCAGCGCAGATTTACCCGTATGATTCTGCGTGAGTTTGATAGAGATCCGACCACAAGTGATAGGAGAGTTTCTGATGCCTTGGGAGTTTCAGCAAGCCTTGTTCACTGTGTTCTTAGAAATGACCATAGACGTCCTTACCATTTGCAACCTGTGCAAGGACTACAGCCTGGGGACGGAGAACGAACAATCACATTTTGTCAGTAGATTCTTGATAGAACTGATAATAATAGGGAGTTTTTAAGTAACGTTTTATGGACCGATGAGACATGCTTCACTAGACGTCGAGTGGTAAATTTTCATAATCAACATATTTAGTCGCATGAAAATCCGCATGCAGTTCGGGATAGAAATTTTCAGCATGAGTTTAGTGTGAACGTGTGGATTGGTATCTACCGTAATCGACTATTTGGACCCTACCTCTTGCCTGCAAGGTTAAATGCTGAGACCTTCTTGGAATTTTTAAAGGCTGAACATGCAAATATGTGGGATGATGTTATGTTAGATTTAAGAAGATTGGCCTGGTTCCAGCTTGATGGTTGTCCAGCTCATTAGTCGAGAATAGTTAGAAACTGGCTGGACGAAAATTATCCAGAAAGATGGATCGGCCGTGGAGGACCAGTCGCCTGGCCTCCACGATCCCCTGACCTAAATCCATTAGATTTCTTTGTGTGGGGATTTCTAAAAGAAAAAGTGTACCAGACTCCCGTAACCACAAGAGATATGCTAATAGACACAATCAGGAATGCATGTGATGAAATAAGGCCTTATTTGAATAATGCTATACCACGTTCGATCATTCGTAGATGTGAGTTGTGTATTGAACAATTGGGTTTACATTTCGAGCTACTACTTTAGATTTTGTGTTTTTCCTAACTATCCAATAGCATTTTAGTTGTAAATAATTAATCTAATTTGTTAAAAATAATATTGGAAAATTAAACAAGTTAATATTCTGCTCTTTGTGTTTATTTGGAGTTAGGAATTATTGCTGTGTTTAAAAACACAATCTAAACGATCATCTTAATTACTTGTAATGCCCAAATTGAAAATGTAAAAAAAAATATTATTTTACCCAAAAATAATTAAAAATGCATCGAACCCTAAAAATCGAAATATCTCAAAAATGGCTAACTATAACGAAAACTCACAGCAGAGCTTTTTTATGTTGAAAGGTGCGAAGGATTATTTTTTTTATTCAAAAAGCAAAAAATTGCACTAAAAAATTTTTTTCGGTCATTTTAATACACTACAGGTGCAGTAGAGAGCGCCCTCTAGCGGCTACAGTAAAACTATGCCCATGGTTCGTTTTTTCGTACCAAAAAACCCTTGTATACCAATGTTCACTGTTATTCATCAAATATTGTTCGAAATATTTAAAAAAAAACCATTTTAGAAAGTAAATTTAAACACCCTGTATTTCGGAAGCCACGCATTTTTCGACCCATGTTTATATAGACTTTATGCATTAATTGTAAAAGTTCTATCGAATTTTAAAGTTATGCAACAATAAACTGAAACACCCTGTATATTGAGCCATGGAAATCAATAACCTTTTGTGGCGCATTCTCATTGTTTACATCTATATTCTATTCATTTAGTGTCTCATTTATTTATGTATTTCATATAGTTTATTATAAACATTCCTTATTTTATCAAGTTTGTGTGACAAACGAATTAATACGAATAACACGTTTTAACTATCAGGTAACCAAATAAGTTCGTGCGGTCGCTGTATATCGCACATTGCCATGGATATTGTTGATCCATAGGATCTTCGACAGGTTGTGGACGCAAATTCCAGGACAGCGTGCCAAGAACTTGCAGAAATGTTCAGAGTGAGTCCTGAAACTATTCGTTTGCATCTCTGTCAGCTAGGAAAGACGTGGAAGTTAAGCAAATGGGTCCCACATGAACTGACAAATGATAACAAATTAAGTCGTCTTACCATTTGTTCAGCAAACATTTCACGCAACGCTGATGAACCATTTCTTAATCGGTTATTAACCTGCGACGAAAAATGGATCTTGTATTCGAATTCTGAGCGTTCGTATAATTGGTTGTCGCCTACTGATTCGGTACCACACACGCCCAAGTCTTCCTTGCATCCAAACAAGGTTTTGTTGTGTGTTTGGTAGGCAGCAACTGAAATTGTCCATTATGAGTTTTTGGAAAGGGGTCAAACCATCACTGCTAACTTGTATTGTGAGCAGCTTCAACGAGTACAAGCAGCACTCATCCAGAAACAGCCTTCTTTGATCAATCGGAAGAAAGTGATATTCTTGCAGGATGACGCCAAACCTCATACCGCAAAAGTGTCCCGGGAAAACATTTCTGATCTCGGCTTGGAAACATTACCGCACCCGCCATATTCTCTCGACATTTCGCCCAGTTATTATCACCTTTTTTGCCTCTTGACAACTGTATGAGGCACCGACAGTTCACAACTCGACATGGTGTAATAAATGGGAGTTCTAGAATACCGGCATATAAAAATTGGTTTTCCACGTTGCCAAAAGGTCATTGAATGTGATGGTAATTACTTCGACGAATAAATAGTGTCTCTATAAAAATTTATATTTTTCTACTATAAACCGCACGAACTTATTTGGTTACCTGATATATGCTTACTATTATTTACCTTTTATTGTAATTGAAAGTTACCATCAGACAGACATATTGTATATGCAAGCTTTACTGTTTTAGAAGGGTTAAGTGGAAGAATGGCCTATATCTAGACTTCGCTCTAATAAAGACCTATTATATCATTCTAAGAACCTACCACACCTCTCACACACCTCAAATTTCTTGAAACTTAGAGAAATATTTCCGACGCGCGTCTCTCTCTGGGTTGACCAGCAACACAGTCGCCACCATGATTGACGTTCCGTTACTGCCATGCTGCCGAGGCTGACGAATAGATTAATCTAGAGGTAAAGTATGGGGAGGAGCGGCGTTTTGCCAGATGGACGGTACTATCACGTGGGCAGGAAAAATATGTCTATGGACTAATTTTATGGGCCTGTTTGACTGACTTGTCCTGTTTAATTTTCGTTTTAATTTTTCATAGCTATCTGTTTTCTCATGGGATTCAACTTGTACAGAAACAACCTACACTTTTCGAACGGCTAGATAAAGTCTTGCTTTTAAAAATGTCCTTTCCTCTATTTTTTATGTGTACTTTGACTAGACTACGCGCCACGCAGGTGGCATCCAGTAATGTCATGTTGCTCATAGCTGTGGGCGCAGCCGCCACCATACTCGTATATCTACCGGCTCTGCTGCCGCGCCGCAAGGATAGAGCAACAGGGTTGCACTACGTCCCGTCGCTCATTGATTTTCCTCCCTTCTTTATATTTCATTCATTTCTCATGCCGTTTCGCAGACACCGCCCGCCCTACTTTCGCAAATCCGACCGCCGTCCTTTAAACAAAGCGGGTGTTGGTTTTATTCAACAGCTTGCCTTTCCCAGCGAAAACACTGTTTTTGTTTGTTAAAACCCTCGGCTAAAACTTTTCTCAACCGCCATTTTATTGCATAGTGATATTTGAGAAAGTGGATACAAACAACCCTTGAAACCCTCTGGAAAAAAATACTGCATATTTTTTCATTCAACACGAGAAATGTTCTATAGACAGTGTGTCCCAGATTCGCTTCTCTATACAGGGATCTCGCATACCTACAGCAAAGGTTAAATGGGGAAACTTTTAGAGGAAACTTAGTGCTTTCGTTAGCCGGCCTCACATTTAAGATTGGTTAATTGGTTTTGAAAATATCAGCGAAAAACCGAAAATGACGGGATTTGTTTTTTGCCAGTAAATCCAAAACGGTTAATTTGACAGCTGTCAGAATGTGACATTATTCGGACATTTAAGAAAAATATACTAAGTGACATATAAATCCGAACACCCAGTTTAAATGGTTTTATTTTAATAAAAGTTGGTGAATGTATTTATCTTACTGTAAATAACAAGTGAAAAAATGTTCAGCCTTATCAGTTGGATATTCCGGTTTTTATACTGCTTTTTTTTAATTCACTAACGCTCTAAAAATGAATATTTCAGCCGTAGTAAAGAATCAATGTTGGCGGATTCTTGACATCCTTTACGATCGGTTACGATGCCTAGAGTACGGAGACCTGTACGATTTCGTCAACTTAGTGAGTTTGATAGGGGCCGTATAGTGGGACTTCGGGAAGCTGGACTTTCTTTTCGGGCAATTGCAGTTAGAGCGCAAAGAAGTGTAGACACTGTGGTTAGGTGATGTCAGGCATGGCTTCGAGAAGGCCGTACGCAAAGAGCAAGGGGCACTGGACGCCGCCGTAGAGCAACAGACCGTGAAAATCGCCGCCTAAGATTATTGGCCTTAAGGGACCGTAACATGAACGCGCAGCGTTATATCCACGAAGTTCTAGAACCCCATCTTTTACCCTATCTTGACACCCTGAGAGATCCAACTTTCCAACAAGATAATGCCCGACCACATGTTGCAAGAGTCACAATAGACTTCTTTCAACATAAATGATGTCACATTGTTGCCATGGCCACCAAGATCTCCCGTCTTATCCCCAATTGAGCACGTATGGGATATGATGGGTAGGAGATTGCTCAATTTGCAACGTCCTCCTCAGACTCTAGAAGCACTTCGAGAGGAGTTGGTGGTTGCCTGGAATGAGATACCACAGGAGGACATTGACCACTTGATCTGAAGCATGCCTAGGCGCGTTGGAGAATGCGTAGCACATCAGGGTGCATCCACACATTATTAAAGGTCAAAGGGCTTTAAAGCAGTGCAATCATTTTGAAATTTTTATCATTTACTTATTATGCTTCATTAAGTACTTACATAAAATTTTATTAAAATAAAACCATTTAAACTGGGTGTTCGGATTTATATGTCACTTAGTATAAGATAGCATGTATGACATGTATCAATCGTGTTTTGTTTTCCAGCAACCAGCCTCAATTTTAATTTTTCTTATGGCCGCCATATTGAATTCTTTGATTTTCGAAAAGAGTGAAATTTTCAGTCTAGTGATGCGTCACAAGTGCGTAAAAGTGTATCACCGCAATATCATCACACGTAATGTTATGTATTATTTTTTTTCTAAGGCCATGATTTATTTATCAGTAAATAACATTAATGAATAAAGCATAAAAAACACATAAACGCCTTGAATTTTCAATAGAATATTAACGTTGAATATCGACTTCTCAACAAGTAAAATGCTTTGAGACAAATTCCCAGCTATGAGTGTGTTAAAAAAAACAAAAATCGTCGTAAATTTATTTTACACTTGAACAAACAAACATTCTACAAAATTGTCATGTAATATAAAATCTAATTATGTAGGTGAAATTTGTAAAATAACGTCCATTTGCATCCAGACATTTTTGACAATTGGTGACTGTTTTTCATACAACCTTAGCTAGTCTATTTCTGTGTTGGAGAAAGCATGTTAGTACAAGGTTAATGAGGCTCGTAATGCATAGTGGGCTTGCAGATGGATTGAGGTGGTGCTTAAACTCAAAGTGATGCGCTGGCTCTGTGCGACGATAGTACGTCCATCTTAGCTGTATGGATCCTTGGTTTGGTGGTTTTGCATTGGAACCAAGAGGGATAACGCAGAAGTGGATTGCTAAAAGACACTCTCTGAAAGAGAAAAGTATCTCTAGACATTTCTGTCAAGCACGGGAGCTCAGCTTAGGACCTAGTGCTAAGAATGGACGCTTTTGCTTACCTTTGGATAGAGCAAATCTAAGGTTGTTGGTGGGACTGTCATCTGGCCGGATGCCTCTAATTTCACCTATCTTTTCCTTCGGAGGGTAATTTCGAACGTGGATAATGAATAACGCAAAAGGACGTTTTCTCTTGCACAACAAGCAAGTGAAAGCGGAGTAGACAATATCGTCACTTTTGATACAGAAAGCGGAGCTACATCACAATAACGTCAACTGTGCTATTTGTCACCATTATAGGGTGACCGACGGGAACCTGACGTTTTTGAGATGGCGAGTACTCTGCCGGTAAGAGGAGTAAGGAGCCGAATTACAAGCCATTAATCTGGCCATTCGATGCCGTTTCAGTAGCTATGGAACGATGGACATTTAAGCATCGCATGTTTGCGTATGTCGCATTTGTGCAGAATGGCGGATCTGTTGTTACCGTGCAGCGACTTTTTCGTGTGCGTTTCAATCGTGGGCGTTGTGGAACCGTTCCAGGCCGCAACACGATTCTCAGTACGGACAACAGGATCTATTCTGAAAAAGAAGCCACCAGGTGCGACTAAGGGAGCAAGAACACCAGACAACATCGAGCGTGTGAGAGCCGCTCTGATTCGTAGCCCTAGGAGCTCTGCACGTAAACACGCGTGCGAACTAAGAATGAGCCGTGAATCTGTGCGAACAATTTTGCAGAAAGACTTAAAGTTTCATCCTTACAAGCTGTGTGTTGCTCAGAAGCTTGAAGAACGAGATTATGCGCAGCGGCGAGAGTTTGCTTGTCGAATGCAAGCGCTTTTGGAAGACAATGAGAATGCGGTCATTATCATGAGTGACGAGGCGCATTTTCATCTGGATGGGGATGTTAGAGATGTTGAAAATCCCCGTATCGTGCACGAAAAGCCTCTACATTCAGAGCGTGTAACGGTTTGGTGCGCAACAACTCTATTCGGCATCATTGGTCCTTATTTTTTCCAGGATAAGAATGGTTCAACTGTTACAGTGAATTCCGAACGTTACTGCCATATGCTAAAGGCTTTCTTGCGTCTCAAACTGCGCAGGCTGCAACTGGATTTGGAAAATATGTATTTCCAACAGGATGGTGCCACCGCACACACTGCTGGTGTGTCCATGCAAGTGCTGCGAAGCATCTTCCCAGAACGATTAATTTCCTGTTTTGGCGACTTCCCGTGGCCCCCGAGATCACCTGACTTGAACATCACTTGTGACTTTTTTTCTGTGGGGGTATCTCAAATCACGTGTATACAGTTACAGACCCCGCACATTGGCAGTACTAAAAGAGGCAATCAGGGAAGAAGTGACTGCAATTGATGGTGAACTGATGACGCGTGTGATGGCCAATTTTCGGGGAAGGCTGGAACAGTGCATTCAGGAGGATGGATACCACTTACCTGACGTAATTTTCCACAAGTGATACTTATCTTCAAATCGCATGTCATAACGATTTTGTGTATTGAAATAAAATATTCCGTGAAAAATAACTGTGTACTGTACATTTCAAAAACGTCAGGTTCCTGTCAGTATTTAACCAACCCTTATATTTTCTGTCGGCCTATGGCTCAAACAGGTTTACAAATTTTTTGTCTGATATTAAAAATATCATTATAACTTCTCCAAACAATCACAAAGACATTTTTAAATCTCAATACACAAACATGATAACCAATCACATTCACGAACGTCAGTGTGGTTATTTTCTTCTTGATCATTTTCCATGTTATTGTGCCTTTCTAGGAGAACATCCTGAAATTGTTGTGTCAAAAGTAATGTCACCGTTGACGTGACCATCACCGCACAAAGCTGACTACAGTACTAAATCGCAATTATTGATGGATGATGAAAAATATAACAAAAGAACTTAATGCCACATCTAACAGAATTGTTTATTTCTCAAAAAACAATAATTATTATCCAGCGGCGAAGCCATATGCAGTACACGCTGGGTGTATTATAGAAACAATGAATTTTATGTCAAATACCCATTTTCCTTCAGGGGTGCGTAAATCACTTGGTAATGTAGTACCGTAAATAGCAATGGAATGTAGATTGAGAAATGAAGGGCTCTTATTCCCAAGGTTTTGAGCTCGGGAAGAAAAGCGCACTTTTGACGTTTCATACTGATCAGTGTTTTAATTTGTGACCTGTGCAGTATTACTGTTGTTCAATAATAATCAATGATTGTTCTTCGTTTTTTATTGCTTGTCTCAAAAGAATACTTCAAAATTGTAAGTAGTGTTTAAATGATACTGTATTTGATCAATATTGTCATATAATAATTATTGCCTTTGTAGTGTGCTAGATGAAGAGAGGAAAGCTTTTTGAAAGCTTGACGTGAACAAAGAATAAACTTCCTTTCTGACTTAAATTTGTTTACGCCTAGAGATCCTTGTACTTATATATCAACACTATGTCGTCTAGAAATAATATTGTTGCATATTTCTTATTGTTGTTAACGTTTTTATTCTGTTGCCAGTTGTATTTATTCCTTCGTTATGTATATCTTCTCACCCCGCAAACCCTCTACTTTTCTAAATCCGAAACATGCCTCAGACAATTCTCCCAACAAAGACGATTGGTGGTTCGTTTGATGGTTTTATTCAACAACTTGCCTTTCCAACGAGAATAATGTATCTTTTTCTTTGAGAAAAGTACCTTCAATCAAGACCTTTGTGAGATTGACAGTTAAATGGGCGTTTATTCTGTACACAATCAAAGGAAAGCCTCTGGGGCCGCTTCCGAAAGATAGTAGATAGAGGGTTAGTTAGATGATATCAGACTACAAACCACCTATGAAGTAGAAGAGGATCAAAAACGACAAAAAAAAGAAATGCTGATTACGTGAGTCATTTAAATTGGACGCAAATTTCAAAGAAATAGGATTGTAGGGGAAGTACTTAGTAGAATTAACTGGCTACATATTCTCTTTATTGGGAGACAGTAATTACCTTAATTAACGTATTCTCCAAGAAGATGTTTAACACTAAGCTTTAGTCGGATGCTTACACGCAATCTCAATTATCACAGCTATGTTTTCAAGCAGGATCATTGAAATTCCCTTCGACGCAATAAAGCATTCTTCAGTTTTCTTTGTTTATTCTTCAGCATGACAAGCACCTTTCACAAAAATGGCGTCAAGTAGCCTGACTCTACACTTCCTATAAAAGGCTGTCAACTTTTAATAAAGGACACCGTAATAAGGAAATTAAACGGATCAAGTCAGTCAAGCAGGTCCTTACGCTTAGTCAGACACTATTTCCTTGCACTGTCGGCATGACGCGTCAGATCAGGCAGCGCGGCACAACGGCAATAATGACAGGACATTTACTAAGACCGGCACGCCCGCCAGTGGACATAGAGAGCAGACGCAGGAACACGCATCGAAAGCATTTCTCTATTGTTGTAACGGCAAATGTACGGGGAAACCTGTAATGTGTGAAATATGTCTAGGTGCGTAGAATTATCCAGGTTGGGAGCATATATAGACAAATTAACATTAAAAAATTGGGATACGCCCTCATCCATCCTCCTACAGTGCACCACTGTCCAATTTTTTCTCCTATTTTTTTTTCAAAAATGATCAGGATACTCCAAAAAGAGTGGTCGCCAACCCGTCGATCGCGAGCTACCGGTAGCTCGCAAAGGCAATTCTGGTTGCTCACAACATTTTTTAAAAAGGTGTAAAAATCATAGAAGCTTCCGTAAATTTTGAAAATTCTCATAATAAACACAAGCAGCGGCAACATTGTGGTGAGCGATCTGTTCGAGAACGATCTCGATTACTTTGAACCGAATAAATACGCAAGGCGCGGCGATAGTGCGCTCAGTTTAAAACTGAACGGCACAATGTCCAGCGGTTGCGTTAGAGTTGGCCTGCAATTAAAAACATTATGAGCAGTAGTAAGAAGATGAAGACATACCAGTTCCATTCGGAATTAGAAGAACAACATTTCTTTGCAGAACTGAACGGTAAACATGTATGCTTGTTATGTAATACATCTGTTTCCGGGAATATCGAGAGGCACTATAAAACTGTACGTTCTAATTTTGAAAAAGTATTTCCATTACGCTCTACAACTAGAACGGAAAAACTGAAACAATTACAAAATCAGTCAATTGGACTACAGACAATGTTTTTAAAAACAATCGACAAAGTTAAGGCTTCAAGTTTATTCCACTAAATGACATACTACTGGGCAGGACTTGTTTTCCTCTTTTGAAAATATTATTGCTTCTGAGAAAACTCCAATAGCGAAGATCGTAGGCTTGACAACCGATGGCGCTCCAGCTACGGTGGGTAGTGATAAGGGTCTCGTGGGGTTATGTCGTAAAGAGGAAAGTTTTCCGCAATTTCTCTGTTACGACTGCATTATCCATCAGCATGCATTATGTGGACATGTTCTAAAACTAAACAACGTTATGATATCGGTAGTAAAAATTGTGAACAAGATGAGAGCTCAAGCGTTACATAGAGGATTATTCAGAACCTTGGCCGACGAAATTGATTGTCAATACGGGGAACTACTTCTTCACTCTGAAGTCCGATGGTTAAGTAAGTTTTAATGATATAATATCTGCCATAGTTCAACGAGACGAACCGATTCAGGAACTGGAATATTCAATCTGGCCTAGAGATTTTGGTTTTCTTGTGGATATTTCAGAAAAATTAAATGAACTTAATTTGCAGCTTCAGAGGAGAGACAAAGAAGTAGCAGAAATCATTGCTGATATAAAACCGTGTATCCAAAAGCTTTGAGTTTTGGGAATAAGACTTTATCGATGGCGATACCTGTCCTTTTAGAAAAGATATCTCGAGGCAAATATTATGTAAAAATACTCTCTAACTTGAAGGGTAACTTCAAAGATTGTTTCAATGATTTCAACAAAATTGCTATAGTGGCGCAATTTGTTGTTTCATCCGTCATGGAAATTGATATCCAACAGTTTGAAACTTCAGTTACGCAGAATTTTAGCGAAGAGGTCGCTTCAACAGAAATAGAAGTGATTCCGTTTCAAAATGATTTAGCTTTAAAAAAATCATTAGTCTCAAATACAAAATGTATCTGGCCTTCAGTGAGTAAAGATAAATATTCAGTTTTATATCGTGTTGCCTTGAAAGCAAAGGCGTTATCTGTTCAACCTGTTTGTGTGAATCTTTTTTGAAATACGAAGTTCATGAAAAACAAGTACCGTAATCGACTTACAGATGAACATTTGGATAGTTGTATTGGAATGGCGGTATCAAATTATACCCCAAACATTAAAAAAATTGTCAGTGAGTCTGAGTGTCAGACTTCTCTTTGAACACCCATTTTTTAACTGGACATGTTTTTGTTTAAAATAGTGCGTTGCTTTTTTTTATTTTTAGTTACCTTCATTAAATTTTATGTGTCATGGCATTGTTTATTATTCAAAAACCTACGATTAGTACGAATGTATGTGGTTATGTAGTATGTATTAGTTATTAGTATGTAATAGTATTAGTAAAATAAACACATATATGTCGGATACAACATTTCATTTAAGTTGGCTTACATTGCTTACGGCTAGATAGCTCACTGTTTATTTCAAAATAATCAAAGTAGCTCAGCACACTGAAAAGATTGGCGACCACTGCTCTAAAACGTCAAAAACCGAAATTTGAGTGATTTTTGATTTTTTTTTGTTTTTTACACTTTTTCTGTCGCAACTGGACCGATTTTTAAAGACTACAGAGATTTTCGGTCCTTGGCATCGTAATAACCCTTGAAAATTACATCAAAATCCGAACAGTACTTTCCAAGTTATAGACGGGCCAAGGATCAGCGGACAGTCAGACGGAAAGACCGACAGAAATAAGTGACATGGTTTTTCGTGATATATTATATGTCATATAACATCCAAAAAACATAATATATGTAATTGCTGGAAAAGCAAGTCACATAACATGCAGAAAAAGTCCGATAGGGGCCAATGCTGATACTTAAAGAAGCTCGTCGACAGGTATATGTTTAGGTTTAAGCGTACGCGTATTTTCATGTAAGCGCGGCTTTCAACTGAATTGAATTGGATACACTCTGGTGAAATACGATATTATAACGATGGAACAAATTTGGATCTACGTCGTGTTTGTTATATGTTTCAAAGTTGTACGTCTTTATATCCGTTAGCACATGATGAACATTCAGTAAGGCGTGAACTACAAATTATACCAAATTCAGTCAATTAGTCCATTGGCTGACGTGAACAATCCGTCGAAGTTGACTTAATAATTAATATGAGTTTTTAATTAAGTTCACAAAGTGAAGTGAGATTAGCGGATTTCCTGAAATCTTTTTTGGAATCTATAATGCTACAAGTATAAAGATAAGCCCATACATATTAATGCATACCTCAAGCATTGCTTAATAACAAGGGAAAACAGATAAGGGCGTTTCATTATGCATAATGGAATAAGTTATAGCGTGTACCTTCCCGTATTTTAGGGGTGAGAACAAGCTTTCAGTTATCGATCATGATACTTCGTGGAGATAAGCTTAATGTTCGTCACACTCGTATATATTCATAATCTTGTAACGATTTTAGAATACATGTTACAAATATATAGTGTAGTGGCGACCGATCAGGGACCCGGAAAAGGTTCGCAATTTTTTTAAATACTTCTAGCACTTTTTTTCACGTACAGCAAAAAATTACAAGCAAGTCTCTTAAATGGGGGAGGCGAGAATAGGCTATAGTTACAGGCTGGATGCGAGGAAAGACCACTTAGTTCACAGGTTTGTATTTTGAAGGAACTTTGAGAAAAAAAAATAGGAGATCGGACGAAATACCAAAGGCACGACTTGAAAGGGGAAATTACCCGGTTCACTGACGAGTTAAAATTTGGAAACAGGTGCAATCCTAGGCATAGTGTACCTCTGTATTACAGGCGGAAGTATAGGCGATCTTGCACTGTGCAAGAGTAAATAATGAGTAAGCGTATAACATTAATAGTATCGCCACATACACGGACATTCAGGCATTACTCATAGCGTTAAGAAGTCCTAGAGTGACATCTGTAGTGATCTGGAAATGCCAACAAGAACTGAACACACTGGTGGAATACAACAAAGTAACTCTGATGTGGGCGCCAGGGTATGCAGGCAACCCAGGAAATAAAATAGCGGATGAGCTAGCAATACAGGCCCAGCACCTGCCTTGGAGGTTCCACTAAGCACAATAAGGAACGGAGTCAAAGAATAAGTAAGAAACCAGCACAAGGACATTGGCACTAAGGCCCGTATCGTCAGTCGTCCCTACAATTGTAGGGCGCGTTTATGGCCTCCTTGATTATCATACTCCTTTCTCTCCATCAAAAATTTCTAGATTACACTTGTCCAGTGTCAGCATCAGCGCTCTCCTATTGTGAATATATGTTTTCTTTTTAAATTGTAGGAAATTTCAGATTGATAAAATATGATATAACTCAAAAGCAAGCACAATTTGATGCAAAGAGATGTTTGTGACATAACCTCAGAATAGAGTTCTGACAGGGAGAAGTAGAAAACTATGACAATCAAGGAGGCCATAAAGGCGCCCTACAATTGAAAAAAATGCATCCCGGGACCATGTCCAAACAAGGCTGTGGAACCGTTTCTAATGAGTAGAAACCAGCTCGGTGCAGTTACAGGCCTTATAATAGGACCCAATTACCTGAAAGAATACCTGAGAAAAATAGGGCTATACGATGGAGACTTTAGCTGTCGACAATGCGATAAACGAACAAAATCATCAGCCCTACATGTCTTATGTGGATCACAAAAGACATCAACTCTTCGGGAAACCAAAACTAGAACCGTGGGAGTTTAGAACAGTGCCGGCAGGAAAACTGTACCAACTGGTAAAGAACACCAGACTGCTGGATTGGGTACTGTAAATTCGAGGAGCAAGGCACAATAAGCACTTGGTTGAAGGATATAAAAACGTCGTAGGGAATATAAAGGTCCTCCTTATACTCTGAGAGTCGGCATACAGATGTATAGCTTGAGCATACTCGACAAACAAATATCAATTTCGATGAATTTTCGGAAAATTGTGAATTTATGGGCACCTTTTTCCATTTCCTCGCAGGAAGTTTTTATGCTAGGGCTCTGATGCGTTATATTGTGCAGCTAAGTGTTCTGATCATATAAAAGCATTTAAGGGGCTACAGCGCTCTCATACTAGATATTATGAGCTACTGCCAACCTCCACCACCTGTTTATCTTTACTATGACCTATTTTTCATAAAAGAGCAATCACTCAAGTTTCCATTAACTATGTATCAAAAGCAATGGAACGGCTCCGTATTCTCTTGGGTAAGGTATTTTTTAAAAAGTGAAGTATTTACTAACTTTAAACGAGTTCTTTTTTATACTGAAGCTGCCGCGAAAGCATACGCCTAAAGACACATTGTTAATCCGATTTTTGAACTGCATATAGTTAGTAGAACTGTGAAAAGCTTCCTCAGGCAGACTGCTCCATAATCTCGAGACTTTACGGGCAAAGGAGCGGTCATGCTCTGAATGTACAAAGTTCGAGCGCTGGGGAACAAGGCCCATTGACCTAGCTGTAAAAGAGAGACAGATCGCCGAAGGCCCATCGGTGCGAAAGGGTCCCGAGACTGCCGGTAAGAGAAGAGTCATCATTCAGTCGGACTGTCCGTCTCTGAACAGCATCGAGCATAGGTAATGTTGTCAGGGCGGCAGCACCCCAAATATGTGAGCAATACTCAAGGCAGATTAATGAAAAAAAATTACCTCCACCCCGTATAGTTCGGCCCTTCATTTTATGATCCCTCTATAAAAAACTTGTGATAGTGAAGAAACTTTGAACTAGAGTAAAGAAGTAAAACGTATATAGTTTTAGTTGCCGTTCTTGGTGGGTCAAAATAAGGCTACCAGTATCCGTTTATATATCTCCATCTCTCTCATTCATAACATGAAATCTACTCCAGTGTTTGAACGTTTGTTCGGTAAGCTCAAAGACATAGGTTTTTTTTAGTTTTTATGTCGAAAGCTTTGTGGTTACGTATGAGTGACCTTCAATCATATTTGTCAGAGTGACAACTCACTTGACTTCGGCGTGCAATTTTAGTTATCCTGTTATCAATCTTCAATATAAAATTGTACAACGCCCTGACATACGATCAATGGAGAACGCCGACATCTCGTGCTACATTTATTAGAGTATATCCAGGAAATAATGAAAACAGCGGTTCCCTGTTACCCACTCCATGCGTACCGGAGAGAGTAGCAGATGTGCTGAAGATTAGTCTGCGCAGTGTTCCGCCCATGGTACGGAGACTCGATCTGTCTACTTATTTCATATGGCGTTGATGATGTAACAGCCAAGAACAGTGGCTACAACTACAGTAGCGCATAAGCAGCAAACTGGGCTGCGTTCGTAATTTGTTTGTTTTTGAGTGTACTTTGTACTAATCTATAACAATTTTAGCATTCGTAATTGTTTGACGTACCTGTTACATGCGTTCAGAAATAGAACACATTACTCCTTCTGGAACGTCAAAAGTGTGCTTTTCTTTCCGAGCTCAAAACCTTGGGAATAAGGATTCTGTCACTCATCATTCTCAGGGTTAATTGTTTTTTATTTTATTTGGTTATGAAAAACTGCTCAAAATTAGCGGACTATATATTTTGCATGATAAATGCTACATCGTATTCCTAGGGTCTCCTATAATAGCTAAAATTGTGGCAGAAAACGTGGTTAGAAGTTAGTCGGCTGTCATCAAGTGTCATTACATGACTCTGCAATAACTTATTTACAAACGCATCCCAGTCAAACTGCTTGGTTTAACATTACTTGGCTTTCACAACTAAAGATCTGTCATCTAAACTACAAACAACTTTATTGAAGAAACCTATGTATTCCATGAATAACTTGTATAAGTTTTATCAAATCCTGAATCATAACAAACCAGACTTTTCTTATGACCTCCATCCATGCAAACCCGCCCTTAAAAAATGCAAAACGTCATTCCGTTGCGCATTTAATCAAAACATCTCTAGAAAGTTATAAAATGCTTATCGTAAAGAAAAGCACTCACTCAGAACAACATAAAATCAAACTGTACAGAATATCGATAGTAGAATCACTCAGCTGTGAAGCCACCATCTCTCTGCTCGCGAGACTGTTGAAAACGCGGATATTACCTTCGTCGTAGGAAATATTTGTGCTCCTGGATACACATGGAACCTCAGCCTAAGAAACTGAAGGGTATAAATGAATCGGCCAGTGCAAAACTCGTCCAATAATTTGAACTTTTCAGGAGACAATAAAAACTGTGTCACTGATAAATAAAGCAGTTTTAGATTACTTTTTTGGGCTTCATGGAACACTTGACTTCGGAAAGATTGTGATCTCGAATAAAGTTTATAGTTTATTAGTGATAATAATGGAAAGACCCCGAAAACGTTTGTGGACTCAAAACCATTTTCATGAGTATCCATTACGGCAGAATAGCAGCTGATAATTTAGTAATATTTCAAATTCTCGATCTCGACAAGTGACACAATCCTGACAGGTCCGTCAACGCCAGGTAGAGAGAACAATATTTTGTCGTGCTGTTTTATTTAGAAAAGTTAATAAAAATGCTACATGCAAATTGGCTGCTAATGATCATGACGACATTTCAAGTCAGGTAGAAATAAAATAAGATAAACAGTTTTTGACATTGTTAATCGTTTCTAGTTTTTAGAACTTGAAACATCATGATTTTAAAGAGAACCGAAACAGCCATATTTGAATTACGTTGCACTGATGACGGATAATTAGCCAAAAACACGTGTCTGAATTGTTATATGTAAAAGCTACTGGAAAGGACAACACGGTATATTCTTTTGACTTACCTCGTAATCAATAAATCCCAGATGTATTATAATAATTTTCTAATAAACATTTTTCTGTATGTACTTCGTATATTCCCAGTCACTAAAATTATCTAGATCTTTGGAAACAGCTCTTAATACGGTCCCCAATTTTACCATCTACTATTTGTGCCCCATTCACTACTGCCAACGTTACAGACTAATATGTCACTTGCTGCTCACTAAGTGATGGATACTCGTGAAATACTTTTTACGTTGTTTTCGTAGGAATTTAGGGTTAGTGGTATAAACTTGGGCAAACGAATGTTAATAATATTTTTCATTGCTCATTGTTGAAAGTCGTACTTAAATATTCGCTTACGTGCAACATGTTTTAAGTTTGCATGTTTTAATATTTTTAGTTTTTAATTATTCTTGTTTTAAATCTAAACCATGAACGCACGGTGTAAACGAACACAAAGCATGATTCAGGCTATTGTGGTCTGTGGCTATCTTAGTACATAACTACCTACGGTATAGGCATGGACAATGTAGTCCATACGCGAGCATTATTTTCTGTCATTCAGTCATACTGTTCCTGTCATAAGAATGAATGAATAATAAAACCGTCGGTCCTTCCTCTCGAACTTTACTTTGGGAGAATAGATAGAAAATCCTCTTTTACTCAGCTTGAACTGCTTTTTTAAATCCATATAAACCGTCATCATTTTTGGCAACAGTCTGAGACACTATGATATTGTATGGAACCCGCATGAGTATCATGTAAAAAACATATAAAACGTAAAAAAAAACCTATAAGATGTCAACTTACAAACTAAGTAGTTTTTAGGGCGCAAACAGTCATTCCACATTTGCTCACTAGGATCGTTGTGAACGTCCATCTAAGGAGGAATCACTCAACTAAGCTACACGCATTATTGGTTGCATATGTTTTGTGAGGCCAAAAGGTCCTTGTCTGTAGTCTTTATCTCTGAGAAGAAAGTTGGTTGATCTGGATGATTTATGTGTATTGGTCTGAATGTGTTCAAAGTCAGTGATACTTGCTGTGTGAGAAAATCATTACTGAATATGCTGCCAATGAAGTATATCTGTTGGCTGTGCCCGACGGGTTATTTTTATGGTGTGCTTTCTGGAGAGAGGTTATGTTCAAAGTTATAAATTACGAAAAACTGAGCAGAATTACGGAAAATCATCACTGCGCCCGCGTTGTGTGCAATTACTGTTAGCATGTATATGGCTTGTAATTCGACAGTGTACTGTGAATATAATTATTTCTTATCTCTCTCATTTTTGAAATTCAGCAAATTTGTATATGTAATTTCCAGAATGGATAAGAAAAAGTGGATGCGCAACTAATTTCTAGTTTTGAATCTCAATTAAGTGTATTTGAGACAAGAACCCAATGTAATTATCATCAACACATACAACTTACAGCTTAGACCTCCAGTAATGCCATCTTAGAAGCAGATTGTATATCATATCAGAGCCAAGGATCGATAACAAGCCTCATGACGTTTAGGCAACACGTACGACTAAGTGTTAAGATAACATCTTGTAGAAAAACCTACAAAATGTCAAAGAAAAACCAGCATGATGTCAAAAAAAATCGGCATGTCACTTTTCAATATACGTGATACCCGTGCCGCGCACTTTTATATTCTTTCGCAGAAAAGTACGAATTTAATGCAAAATGTCAGTAACTGTCAACTGGCGGCTTAAGCCTGATTGACTAATTCGAATTCGCTGGTTTGCGCTGTGTGTATTTCTCCTTAAGGAACATAAGCCGCACCATGACATGGTTATGTATGACATTGAAACGTGACCGCCAAAAACGATGGAAGCCTTTGTGATAAGGCGTGTCGCACGATTTTAGGCTACAATTCAAAAAACGAAGTACAAAAATAGATGATTGGAATGTTGTATACCGGACTTCCATTGTGTTAACGTGTTTTGGTTAACAACATTTCGATTAATGAGTCATCTTCAATCGTCATGAGGTGAGCTCTTAACAACAGATAAAAATAAATTCGTTTGTTTGCGCTAGTTTCACTATAGCAGATGGTTGTGGTGAACTTTCGGCACTTATTTTCAGGCCTGTATCATCCTTTTGGTTTTAGAAAATTCTGAGCATCCGAATATGTATCATAATAAAAAGGCTCCGAACTTTCATTCGATGAAATAGAAATCCGTGATTGTTGTTTTTATGTGCACGGTGGGTGGAACGTATAACTATTTCCCCTTTATTATTTCATGTCACTATTATTCATTGAGGTTTTTGATAAGTTTCTGCCCGAATTGAGATTAATGATTCCTATGAACCTTAATGATCGCTGGATAAAATCTAGAAACATTTCCTGCTAACTTTATCTGAATGTACTACTCAAATTTCATCAATTTGTCTATTACGTGACATAAATGGTTTTCAAATACATCAATAGAAGCAAGCTGAACATCGATTTATATTAAACGACCACAAAAGCTTATATGACACGCATCTGACTTCGATTGCTAGATTTGTTTTGAATTCGTCCATCCATGAAATAACCTACACATGCTCTCTCACCTCTGATTTGGACTCAGTAACCAGAAAAGCCTAAGTCACGTGTGCTTGGGCTCAATCAGTAGACTTCGTTAGAAAGTGCCCTTGAAACGACTTTTACATGACACTGCCCTCATAGAGACAAACTAGTCCCAGATCTGATATCAGTGATCCAATAAATCCTGCAATATCCAGTGTCATATAAATGACATAGAAATTATATTCTCTGCCAGCTGTTCAGTGTTCTGAACCACTGTGCGATGGCCAGCTAGCTGTGACCTCTATGAGTAGCTTATCTAGCAGTAATAAAAAAAGGAAGACCGCTTCGGCCCGATCGACCTTTGCTGAGACTGTCCGCCGCTAAAAAGGGCCTGATTACTGGAAGAGTTGAAAGCATGACTTGGAAAGTCCGAACAAGAGATTTTTCCGCAAGCGACCCAACTATTAGCAGTCTGTATATTTCGCTGAAATGCTACATAAAATCGTGATTGCCATATATCATGCTCGCTCTGAAATATTGATCCGGGTTACTTAAAATTAGCTTCTACACGTAAGCGACATGGATACATGAGTGCACGACGAAGTTCTACCTCCCTAATATTATATTAATGAGCAAATATTGGAGAGTAGCAACCACACCCGCCCTCTAATCTGTTTAAGCTAAACCTTCTATCACGGAAGAGCTTAAATAATAGTCATTATTAATTGTTCTATCGCAGCCCTTACGCTTAACCACTAACTATGTGGTTTGGATGTAGCAGCAATATCAGTGAGATTCGTGGTCTCTTGAATTAAGTGTACAGTAGCTCTGGAGACTCCTGAGTGGTCACAACCCTAATTGATGTTCCATCCATTATCCATTTCTCACTTCCCACTAAATCAAGTCATAGATGAGGTAAAACTTAAAATTGGCCACAATTTATATTTAGTAGTAGAAGTATTTAATTTTATCTACCACCGGGCGGAAAAGCGTGCATGGGCTTAAATTTTACACTGCGGGCTATAAGCGCACGCTTAAAGCCCTAGATACATAACATAACATTTTCATAAAAATCCGTTTTTATGAGGAGCAAAATTATATGTGGAAACGTTTAAAAAATTGATCACATGAAACGTTACCATGAGTTGAGGAAAAATGCATCATCCATTTTTTTAAGTATTTGACGCCAAATTTGACGTAATACGTGAAGCTTGTCCTGTAGTTTTCATGCTGAAATGATTCTATTGTTGTCTGGTCGTTAAATGCTACCATATACAATTGAGACAGACAGACAGACCTTATTCTATAAAATGTTCGCGAATACTTCCTCTCCAGATCATCTTGAAACTGGTAATGTCTAGTGCTCCAGCAAAGCAACATGTTTTTGTATACCAACAACGCCCTTTTGTATGCGAGCACATTTTTCAAGTCACCTAATAAATTCCTGGCAATTGCAGATTCTCATTAAAACTTTTTGCGTTCCAAGAAAGCTTGGGTCAGCTGCAAATAGAATTTAAGGCTTAAAGGGGAATGGATTAACACTCTGACGTAGATAAGCATATCAAAACTTCTCGGTTAGGCAAAGCAACTGATTGTGGACCCAACGGCCAGTCAGGGACGTTTTTATCTATCCTTAGATAACGTCTGCAATTATGGGATGGAGTGTTGACTGACCTTTACATCCTTATCATCCTCCTCTAGATTATGGAGGTGGTCTAGAGACACATTTTGTGTTGCTATGATACTCTACTGTATCATAGGCTCACATTATTAGGATTTACTGTGCTGGAACCAAACAATATCAGATAGGTAAGACCCAGGGTTGTTGTAGTTTTTTTTGTGAAAAATGCTTATCCTGAAAGCTAGAGTGGAAAGAGAATCAAAAGGTTACCTACTAAGCGGTTTATAACCCTGTGATGACTGACACCTCAATGTCTTCTTCTTTCTATTAGATAACGTGTTCGCTCTAACTAGCTTCTATGAACTTACAAAAGCATTTGACTGCGTCCAACATCCCATTTTCGTTCAAAAGTTATCGCTGAATGGTTTTAGTATTAACAACCTGTCCTTAATTGGATCTTATTTATCAAACAGGAGACAATACGAGCTCTCCAAAGAAGTGCCTTAGGACCGATTCTTTTTTGATTTACATCAATCGTCTGCCAAACTGAAGCATCAATCAATATACAGGGTGTCCGAAAAGTTGGGGTTTTCCTTTACACGACGTGTAGATATTGAAAACATAAGCAATTTTTCTTAGTACCATATACACCAATGTCTTAAGGGAACCGAGATAAAGGGCTCTGCAACATCAAAAATATCTGAATACCGTCCTGTAGCCGCGACTCGCGACATCCCCGAGTGGTACTAGGACACTAGCTCAACCCGACGACAGAACTGGGTCGGGGTCAGTGAGTCAGGTCAGTATGCAACCTTCAACCGACGGTTACGGTCACGCGTGTAGAGGTAAACGAACCCGTACAATCGATTGCGTTTCAAAAAACAACAAGCACTAGAGACGTGGCTAGAGAAGTGCAAGTATCAAAAACTCAAGTGTGGCAAACGCTGCGTGAAGAGGGGCTGTATCCGTTTCACGTCCAACGTGTACAAGCCCTTCAACCTGACGATTCTCCAGCAAGAGTGCGGTTTTGTGAGTGGTTGTTGCATCAACATGACAATAATCCGGACTTTTTGAAGTGCATATTGGTGACAGACGAATCTACGTTCACGCGTAATGGGGTGAACACGCAACACTCATGTTTGGTCAGTAGAAAATCCGCACGCTGTCCGTCGGGCACATTTTCAACAAACATTTTCGGTGAATGTTTGGGCTGGCATGGTGAACGGTATGCTCATTGGGCCATTTATTCTCCCAAATCGATTGGACGGGATGCAATACCTAGACTTTTTACGCAACATTTTGCCTTCCTTGTTAGAAGATGTGCCATTAAGTGTAAGACAATCAATGTGGTTTCTGCACGATGGTCATATTTGTTACCTATGTTCGTGGTCTGCACCACCGCCGGCGTCTGCTCGGTAGCGCATCAGCTGATTTCATTTTCTGTTGGAGCGGTATGATTTCGGGCAGAGACGTACTTAGCCCTTCTCGTCAACTGGAGAGTGAGTACTTTTTCCTTTATTTTTTTTACTTGGTCGCCCTCGTTTCACCACACATTACCTTTGTTATTTCAAGGGTAGTTGTTTCTGAAAAGGAAAATCCCAACTTTGCGGACACCCTGTATATTGTTTGCTGATCAATATCCTCCAATCGTAATTTTGACCAGGTATTACTCAATTCTCAGCAGCATTTTAAGAACATACAAACCTGGTTTAATACCAACAGTTTATCTCTCAATATAGCGAAAACTCAATCTCCTCTACTCAGTATTCGTCCACATAAAAGTACGTAATTTAATAGAACCCGTGAATTTCCTTGAAGTGTTCGTTGAAGCGAACTTAATTTGGGAATCACACATCACCACTTTATCAAAGAAGTTATCAAAAATAACTTATATGATTCTTAGTTTAAATACCTATACTAGCAGATTCGACTTGGGGGCATTAGCAATAGCCAACTAGCATTTCAGAACGTGAGGAAATCTTGTCACTTCTTGTCTAACCGTCCCGTTTTACGCATCGTTGTGACAAGGTTTCACAAAAGTCCTTTTGTACCGTTAATCAACATAAAGTTTTTGTTAAAAACAAGTATTTCGGTGGCAGTAATTTAACTGGCGGCTCAACCGGGATCCCTCAGCGTGTCGTGAAACGTGTACCTTCGGCGTCCGAATTCGAGGCACTCGAGCAGTCTATCGTAGAAACTAGTGAAGCCGAAGAAAGAAGAAAAGGTAGAAGACGAACGTTTTTTCAATGTTTCCCATGAATCTTTGGTGTGTGGTCGTGTTACTGGCAACCCGATGGCCGCAGAGTCTTCCGCTGAGGTTTCATCAAGTCCCAACCAATAAGGGTTTCTACCCGGAGCGGTTGGGGGACGCAAAATTAATAAGCCATTATCATACGTTTATTTTTAGCCATAATCTCATCTTAATAGCTGATGTTATTAGATAGATAGAAGTTAGTTATAGTATGGTAGTAAACTGTTCTAATGAGATCAACCTCAAACCGGTACTAGAGGACCTATACAAAAATGTTAATAATGTAAAAATGGAATATTTAAAATTATCACCTTATCATTCACACAGTAGAAGGCGTCGAGCAACTATTAACGGATTTGGCAGCATAATTAGGTATGTGACAGGAAATTTAGATCAAGATGACCTTACAGAAATCAACGATAAATTTCAATCATTAAAAGACAAGGAAAACGAACTTATAATAGCCATCAATAATCAAAAATCATTCGCTCAGCTCATTTCACAAAAATTTGAGAACGATATGAAAGTCATTCAAAACAATGTACAATTGCTATCAGATACTGTCAAGAAGTCTCAATTTATGATTACCAATATGAAAGTTCGATTTTTAGACTATTTATTCCTTTACCAGAAATTTTAGATTATCTCAGACTGATCCAAGGCACAATATCCTTATCACAGAAACAGATGACAAATGTAGCTAGTTTTTGGTTCTGTTATATGAAACCCACCCTTTAGCCTGAGCAGAACTAGAGTTATTTATACCGATTATATCGTTCTATGTGCAGTTGAAATACGAATTCAAAATATTTTTTTTTAAAAAACAAGTATTTCGGTGGCAGTAATTCAACTTACATATAAATATTATTATTATATTATCCATGAAATAGCATGTGTTTTCCCTTTAGAATTAAAGCATTTAGTTTTTTAATGAGTTTTCCAATGCCTTGTTTTTCACGACAAGATATCGATTCTATCATTATTAGATGAGTGTTTTTCTGTAAATAATTTATACTTGTAAGTTGAGCAGCAATTTATTGATTTCAGCTATAATTTGTTAAACTAATGATACCTGCGATGAATAATAGAGTTGTTATTGAATAATTGAATGGGTGGTTGTCGTGAAGTGCGTAAATACAAGAGTATGTAGGTCAAATTATGTGATTCTATACCCATTAGCGCTAATGACGGATTTATGTAGTCTTTCTGTTCAAAATTCTGCCTTATATATTCTGATATTCTGGAAAATGTGGGATTGATGTATTAGTCTCGTTTTTGTTGATTGCATCAGAATGAAAGAGAAAGAGAAAAAATACAGGTGTTTATCTCTCGTGATCAAATACCCAACATGGTAAGAAGAGATACCAAGATAAAAAAGTTGCGTCAAGTAGATTGACTCTATACTTCTTACGCCTTCGTTGGAGGTTTAAAAGCAGAGGGATGAATCAAATTGTTTCAAAAGGCGAGATCGAATCGTGATTAGGTAGGTTCACTTTGATACGAAGAATCTTCGATCTCTGCATATCAAACTAGTTAAAGCAAATCTATCATATTTCTGGTTCCATGCCAGAGGCATTGAACATATTTGTGATTTATTATGTGAAACACGTTAATCGTGTCACTGAGACCAGCAGCTTCTTAATAATAGAACGTCTTACGCTGACACCAAATGTGCAACAATTTACGACCATCTACCGCATTTCCAACATCAAACGATGTCTGAAAACGAGAAAGGTTCTCTGAAACGTTGTAACACTATCTTCCAGCCATTTTATTTCCGCCGCCTCCGAATCAATTTTCAAAATATACGACTACCTAAACGACGGAATTATTGGCAATAATATTTGAGCTTCGGTCAACAAGTTTTCTGTTGCTTAAAGATATCTATCATCACACAAGTTTGTGTTTCTCATTTCTGTCGGTTTGTACTGAGTCAATCGACTTGGCGAAGTATTCAAAGAAACATCATAGACATATTCAAATTCAGAAAAATAAAGTGTATACTATATAAACAGGAGTAGCCTACAACTTACTTTTGTTGATTGTATTATAACGAGATGTTTAATGAGGTGAATATGCGCTTTTACTTTTACTTTTATTTTTGATTGAAAAGTCCAACTTACATAATTATCCCAATTTACAATCTTAATATATGGGGATACGGTTAGTTTCGTCAACATAAAATTTATCGAATATAAGAAAAAAACATCTTAATCTGAAAACGGACAGAACCTTCCGGTAGACATAACGCTTTCAGTAGATATAACAATGTACTCAATTCAGCGTAATACGCGAGGGAGTCAGCTCACCCTCACTACAAATGGATACGTGAAACTATAATGACATAGTGTGATTGCAACACCTGACACCTAAATTGTGTGTTTACACATAGACAAATATGAAACCGCGTAGGTGGTGTCTGCTACGTGGTATGAACGTAATAGTCACAGCGGGCAGTGATTTGTAACGTTATAACGAGAAACGCTGTGGAAAGTGTCCTGGACCGTCAGATACCCAAAGGCAGATTCATGGACAGAAAAATGGAAATTACATTTATAAAAATTCAAACATTTCTGGAAGCGCGTTATTCCAGGTTCGTTCTAGGCACATCAACCATTTATTACGCTTTTTGAGCGATACTCAAAGATCTATTTCTTTTGAAGCCTATAGCCGCAGAATCCAAAGATATTGTAGTCACTCTTTGGAAGTGGTGAAAAACAATTACCGTACGCTGTTAGGTTTGGTAGTGTTTTCAACAAAAAAAAAACTGCGTGTTAAATCGGCCAAGTTATCAAGTGGGTTGCTCCGTCATATAAATAAGTTAATTTGACTAATAGTACTTTGGTGAGTATAATCAAGTTGTAATTATTATTCTGGAAACTTCACTGATTTTATCTGAATTGATTACATCTCCTTGACATGCCACCTTTTCGCTATATTTAGCCTCTATTTTCAGGCATCCGATCATTTGGAGATACAACAAAACGATTTGTTATCTGCTATTTGTGAATATTGTGCCCTTACCTCAGAAGTAGTCATTAAATTACCGGTAATTCAGAAATGGGAAAGTAACAGCCGATAACATCCGGTAATGGTAAGGACATTGACATAAAAATCACGGTAATTAACTTTTTATAGAGAACATATCGGTTGTGTCATATTTAAACGCGATACGGAGTTGATGAATTGATTTTCTCAAATCTGTATAAGCTATCGGAATATTTCCAAGTACCGTAAGCACTTTCACCAAAATTTAGCTGACGAAGACAGAATTGCGCCCCTATCCACAGTAATAACTGTTAATAAATGTAAATATTTACATTTTCTCTTTAAAGTGTTTAGTAGTCAGCTCTACGAGCCCCCTCCCACTTCAGTTGGCCCAACTATTTTTTCTTATCAAACACAAATAATAAAAATGTAGCAGGGTGTTATAGGTTTAAAATATTAACAATGAATATTTTGATAATATATAGTAGAAACCACCAACTTTATCACTCCCTAATCAAATTTGCAGCATAAAAATAACACATGTTGCAATTATAGCATATCAACCTATTTTCATTTCAATGCAAAATAAGTCTATAACGCATAGGTGGCTGTGAAAAATAAAAGCCAATTGTTTTTATTAATCACAGCTGTCAGAATACGTTTAAAATAGTTTTGGGTAGTTAAGGTTTTCAAAAGAGAAATATTTTTAGAAGATATAACGTAACTGGTTCAGTTAATATTAAGCCACGATATGTGATGCCAAATGCCGACCGAAGAGCATTAAGAAGAATAATCGTGAAAAACAGCCGTACCAATTGTTTACGATTAAGTGCTATGTGGAGTGACGCTGTTTGGAAGGAGAATTTCGAGGTCCACAACTCATAGAGAGGCCCACAAACTGGGATTTAGCACTTGCAAGGTAAGTTTTCTTATAAATAAAGTGAAGTAAAAACCCAAAAGTTGCACAACTTGTTTATAGGCCAAAGAAAAGCCACTATTAACTCTACTGCAAAAGAAAAATCGGCTTAGATGGGCTAATAGATGGAAGTAAATAATGTACCATTTTTGAAATGGGTTTCTAGCAGTCCAGATCTGTCACCTATTGAAACTTTGTGGCACTAGATGAAAAAGGTTCTACGACAACATGCTGTTCGTACAATCATCGAACTGAGACAAAAGCTTCAAGAAATATGGGATTGTTTTACACCAAATTTTAACACTATTTCAGCCGTAATAAAAAATAAAGATGATGTTACCCAATGGTAATCTTTCAATTGTCGCTTTGTTAACTTTGCGTATTTATTCGCACATTGTTTTTCAGATGTTCTATTAGTTATAGGTCTAAGTGCTTTCAAATATGTATTTTTTACGCCTTGTTAGCATAGTTTGCGAGGAAATAACTTTAAAGCCAGCGGCCAGTAATAATCTAGTGAAATTAATGTTTTTTACACAGATTGTTTAGCATTGGTAGTTGAGTTTATTTTTTCTATTTGAACTGGAATTTTGTTGGAATTTGCCGACGATTTGGTACAGAAAGCGTTTGTCAAACTAACCGCAATGTAATGACAAGGCTTTGTTTGCATAACAACAATCAACAAAAAAGGTAAGACTTTGATGTCTGCAGGACTTGGGTTTTAATAATATATTTTTCCTGCATGTTTTAATTTCTTCGCCACTGTATTGGCGGAAAAGTAATGTAATAGCAAAAAATTCCGAAAATAAGATATTATGTTTTTGGATAATATATGACACATCATGAAAAACCATATCACTTATTAAAGTCTGTCTGCCTGTCCGCTAAGCCTTGGCGTCTTCATAACTTGGAACGTACTGTATTTTAATGTTTACACATGCAAGGCGAAAACGTTTCTAGGTTTTGAAGATAGACTAGCTGCTGCTGAGCTAGGTGCAAAAAATGTCTCAAATGTTTTTTATTTTGCTGCTTAAGAGACTCTTGACCATTTCCAGAATAAAAATTTGTAGGGATTAAATTTGAGAGGATGGGGGTTGTGGACTGTAGGGGTACTGTAAACGTTCTATCAGTGAAAAATGGTCTAATATATATTCAGTAGTTTGGGATCCCAGTAGTATTGCCCCCCGTTAGACACAATATTAGATATTTTCCATAATATTTACCTCTAGGGCTCTAGCTATACCGCCGAGAAACCCGCGATATCTTTTACGTGTGGAAAGTCCAGTCAAAATTCATGCAGCACAAACGCTGCCCTGGGCTAGTTGTCAAGATATTATGTGTATGGTAAGACTCACTTATTTAATAAGAAAATCGAATTAACAATTTAACTTCACTCATTATATAACATCTACAGCTGTCAGGGTTTCCAAGTCCGGCCAACAACTAAAATACCAGAGTGTATGAAGTTGAGTCCTTCTACTCTAGAGGCGTATATCAGGGTAGTATGATTTTCAAAGCCATCAAATAATAACGACACTAGGACGTCCAAAAGTTGACTAAGTCCATATCAGTCGTTCCTACAATTGTGGCCTCCTTGATTTTCATGGTCTTTGTCTCCTTCAGAAAGGCTGAGGTATTTCTAGATTAAATCTAAAAATTTTCAACTGTTCCGTGTCAGTGTCAGCGTGCTCCTAGTTATATTTTCTTTTTGAATCGTAGGAACTTTCAGGCTGATAAAACAGATGATAGGACATGAAAAAATATGAAAATCAAGAAGGCCATAAAGGCGCCCTACAATTATAGGAACGTCTGACCATACTTCCCTTAGATACTATAGATGTTACATATTCAAAGTTCATTTGTCCAGAATTGCGTGGAAATGTAAAGTCAACCTACTTGACGCTATTTTTTTAAATTCTTGTTACTGCGATTATCGTTAATATTTTTCAACCGATACTCCATATATCAAGGTTGTCAAGCTCGGTCATTAAAGGCAATGCCCAATCTTGCATTTAGAATAAATTTGCGGCATAAAATTGGCTGATTGGCGGCTGTTCGGGATAACCGGAAATCCCAGCACCAAATTGTCGGATTAACAAACGCGTTTGACAGATGCGCGATTTTTGACGCTTTTCTATGATGTTCCTCTAGTAACTAGAGAAAGCGTGTTACCATCATGATTGGACATATTACTGAATGATCGATATGTGTAACGTAATACATAAACACTAAAAATTAAAATGGTGTTAATGGGGTTAAAATAACCACTACCGTCCGTATTTTGTGTCGCTCAAATCGAACCCGAAGTCAGCATGAACGAATCTGGTTCCGTTAATCATGCAGGTGCAGCCTGAAATTTCTGCTTAGGTTTTGCAAGAGTGTAATTCGTTTAATCTACCACTTCGCAGTTTCAGTGCCGTGTCCTTGGAAATAAAGTTCGCATTCGTGTCGGAAGTGCGGCACTTCGTCAAGGCCTTAAGTTACAGTTTGTTATTTGCAGCAGCTTTATGCGTCACTAAAATATGGCATAAGTAGTTACAGCAGTTGTATAAAACGTACGAGAATGGAAAATGGAATAATTATTAGGATATTCAAATGTGAACGTTTTGACCAAGCAGTTTTATGACCAGCGGCATATAAAGTAGTGGAGCTATGAGATTTATAACGAGTTTGCAACTCTGGTTGTTAAACATTTTGTAACCGCTGAATTTCCCGTACACTTTCGTCAATTATGTAAAATGTTAGGGCTATGGCTATAAAGGTCCTCTGAGTTATTTCCGGTCGGAAGTCGAGTATATTTTCTTGAATTGTAAGATCCCGGACTTCATTTAGATGTTTGATTGAAATTTTAATAGATAAACAAGTTTTTGCGGTTCTCACTTGCCTAAATCATCGATCATCTTTTTGTACCAGAAAGATAATGGGAAAACTAATGGAAAAAAATGGAGCTCTGCAGAATGGCTAGAGCTGTCGATGCCTTTGAGAATAGGAAGATGGATTGAGGAAGGCAGGGACCAGAAAAAGAAGCGTACCTCTACAAGTTTGTCGCTTAGACAATAAAACATTCTTAAATGCGTTATGTATAATTATATTAATTTAAAAAAGCTTTTATTTACTCCCAAGCGTTAACTCATTAGGGTCATCAAGGATATAAATAAATTTTGCCCTGTAAGATCACATGAGTCTGACCTAAATTTAACAATAAAGGAGACATACTATGTCGCCCTCTCTTGCTTACACATATAGTTGATAACCGATTGGTCACAGATAAAATTAGCGTGTGGCCACAATAGTTACCCATGAATTCAGAATTCAGAATTAGAAACAAGCTAAATTAAATTCTATTAATAATTTTAACGAGACATAACCTCAAATTATAAAAACGTTTTGTTTCAAGGCGAGAAGTTATTAATTATGTACAAAATAATGTGTTTTTGTGAGACAGGTACTTGTGGGAAAAGAAACAATATGATAATTATATCAAAAATGACAGTTTTTAGAAGTTCGACCTGCAGGTTGAAATGGCATCCATTTTTAACTTTATAGTTGAGGTTACCGTTTTTCAAACCAAATAATCTCTTGAAGACCATTTCCAAATCAAGGTGAATCCAGGTCTTGGTTTTATTTTTGACTTTAAATAATGTTTCAGATTGATGTGAGTAGGCTGTAATCCCACTTCGTATTGTGTGTATGCGATATGGAAAAAATGCTGACAGGAATCATTCCCTTTTTTCAAATTACAGTCGTTGCCTAATCCAAAGAGAGAGAGTGCGAGATGGACGTATCGTAGTGTGTACACTAGTGGCATTTGGCGTTTGATTTTGATATTTTATACGCTATTACACTGTGTGGTTTCTCAAAATACTGTATTCAGCTTGTTCCAAAGAATACATAGGGTAGTGGTCATATAGGAGTAAAGATCACTTCGTCATCGTGATGACATTCGCAGAGCGACGAATCTTGTTCATGAAGTAAGAAATGCTCTCCATGAATTCCGCAATGAGCAGTGGAACGATTTTCTGGCGGGGATGCTTGACTCAAGTACTCCCCTCTGGAAAGTGGCGAAGTCGCTGAGAAACGGAAAGCGAGAACAACTACCGCATATCCACTGTCCTGGGGGCATAGTCTTCAGGACAGAGGACAAGGTCGAGGTTTTCGTTGATGCTATTGAGCGACAGTTCTCTCCCAATTATGATCTCGATAATGATCTCGACGAGGAGCAACAAATTGTAAGATCCCTCAGGAGATATTTTAGGGCCAACGGCGTCAGTGATCCCGGCGCCGCCATTAGAGATTCTTCCTCAGAAGATTCTTTTTCGGAAGATCCTTTAGCTGAAGAGTTGCACAGCTCATCAGCGGCTTCTCCCGAGATCCCGCATTGCACACCAGCAGAGCTTCAAGGTCATATTAAAGACCTCAAGGTACGTAAAGCGCCTGGGGAGGATCAAACCACTAATAAGGCGATGAAGCTGCCTTCACGGAAGTCCTTGACTTATCTCGTGGCTATTATCAATGCCATGCTAAGGACCCAGTTCTTTCCATCGATGTGGAAGACAGCGGAAGTTATAATGATTCCAAAGAAGGTGGGTTCGATATTTCCACAGGGCTATCGTCCCATCAGCCTACTGTCTACTCCGTCTAAGCTCGCTGAAAAAGGAGGTTCTACGTCACCTTGCGAATTTTTCGTCAGATCACCATGTGTTTCCTGACGTGCAATTTGGATTTCGGTCTGAGCATAGTACGGAGTTACAGGCGGTTAGGCTGGTGAAGCGAGTAACCAGGGGCGTCACCCTTAATGAAAGTACTGGCATCTTGCTACTGGATGTCTCAAAGGCATTTGAGAAGGTGTGGCGCAAGGGCCTTCTCTATAAACTAATTCAAAATGGCTTTCCATTTTGGCTCCTAAAACTTTTGAAATCCTTCCTTGAAGGTAGGACATTTTGGATCAAAATTAATAATTTCTTGTCGACAGTACGACCCATCAGGGTCGGCGTCCTTTTCACGTATGATGACCCTTGCCCTAGCGACTGTGAAGTCTATCTATATGCTGATGACACTGCACTAGTGGCCCAGTCACGCACCGGGAATCTGGTTCACGATAGGTTACAAAGTGCGGTGGATAAGGTATTGTAATGGGCATATCGGTGGCTAATCAAAATTAATTACTCGAAAACGCAGGCTATCTATTGTACTAAAAAACGTAGCGGCGCCCGGCCTGTGGTTTCAGTGAATGGAGCTCGCATACCATGGGGAAAGTCTGCTAAGTATCTCGGTGTCACTCTTGACAGGGGGATGACCTGGCAGAATCACACTGAATCGTTAAAAATTAAATTCCAAATTAAGTTTCGGCAACTCTACCCTTTACTATGTAGAATCTCGAAATTAAGTTTGTTTAACAAAGTTCGGCTATACAAGATGGTTATCAGACCAGCAATCACTTACGCATGTGCAGCATGGTGTTTTCTTGCCAAAACGCATATGCGTAATCTGCTGGATTTGCGGAATAGAACCATCACTAACGCACCATGCACATCAGGCGCAGTTACGCTATAGTCAAGCGGAATCGCACAGCAACCCTCTGTTGCGTGAGTCACTAGACTACACATTCGAGCAAGTTCGCAAGCACACAAGACCGCGGCTACCACTGTGATCAAAATCAAATTGTGCAATTCTGTATTCAACCAAAATTACGATATTTGCCACAGACAAATTCCTAAATTAATTTTTTGATTAATTTAAATTAACCGAATACCAGTTAACAATAGCAAGGCATCCCTTTAACCATCGCACTTCACCCTCTTTGCTCTTCCCCCTTCCTAACTTTCTTTATTCTTCCTTTTTTTTCCCTGACTTCGTCTGGTATCTGGGCAAGCAGACCTGATAGACGTACTGACCTACGATACTTTAACAAAGAGCGTAGGTCCCACGGACCGCTCTGACGGACTATGAGGAATAGAATAGAAGATCACTTCAAAATTACGTTCTGTATTACACTGTCCGACTATTGAGCAGGACGCACCATCTCTAAAATACTTCTGAATTAAGCACTCATGCGCATTTAAAAAAGTCGTGACTAAGTCTCTTTTAATAGCCCGATAGTATTCTGAAAGATGCCTATAAACCCTATGCCTCTTCCAGTTTGAATTTCCAGACAGTTCATGAAAGTCAAAATTTTTCTTTCAAAGTTAGTGTCAATGTCTGAATGTACATATAGACTAAAGGCATTCTCGTAACTTCCAGGTGTATATTAGGGTCATTTAGTATACATATTCACTTCATTATTGCCAATCTATGTCGTTAACTTACAAGGAATTTTATTGTTCATAAACAAGATAGTTTTTACTTACCAATATGCCCAATAAAGAACCTAACATTGAAGACATATTTTAGGTTAATATTAGGTTAGCTAAACTTGTCTTCGAAGTCAAGAATTCTCTAAGTACGTTTTAGAGGTCTGCTTTTTGTAGTTTTTCTCCCTCCGATTTAATCTCTTCGTCAAAGGTCTGTTAGGGCCCTAATTTGGTAGGAACGTAGTTACCAATTTTTGACAATGGATTCAACTCTCAAGACAACTTTTGAGGTCAGCATTAACGGATATACTTACGAAAATGTTGACAAATAAAAAACTCTTTCTAGGGTTGTCTCCTATTTCAACAAAATGCTATTTGGGGTTATGAATAAAACAGTGTAGATGTTTGTAACTCAATCACGCTAAAATAGCTGAAATTTGGTATATTTTGTTACCTTGTATCCCCAAAAATAACTTTGACATATCGATTTCATGAGCTACATCCCTAACAGCTTAACGGAATTTGGCATGGGGTGTCTCGAGCGTAAGCGCTCATTCGCTGTTCCGACCGAAACGAGTAAGGGTATATATACTGAGTGACAAAAAAATGTAAACACCTACGAATGTTTATTGGAACTCAAGAATTTTTTACATATCGATGTATCTTGCCATGAATAACAAGTGATAAACTGGTCAGGTTTTCCTGTTAAGTTTTTGTGGTGACTGCGTGTATTGTATGGTGATTAAAGAAGCATTCAGTTTTCGTACATTTACGGTGCCAGTTAAATGTTAAAATTCAGTCATTTACGAGTAAGGGGCCCTGAACATGTACATATGTCAAAAAGTATTAACATCGAATAAACATACACTACCGCTCAAATATTTTGGTACAGTAACTTTTTTTAAGAGAACTTAAAACAAATAAGGGTTATATGACATTGATTGATTATTACCATCTGTGATACGACTACTCAAGCTTAAGATGTATAAGATTCAGTGAAACACCACTTAGAAGGGAATACATGTAAACATCTTCAGAGACGCCGATATTTTTATTAGTTCATTGCAGTCATAAATTGGCCGATTTCCTTCCACTGCTTCCTTTTTTTTTGTACTATGTATTATGTTCCGCGTAATGTGATACATAAACATTCTCGGTATCAATGAAACAAAGTAAAAATTGTACGTAGTTTAGTATAAACTATTAGTCGATGTGCTAGGGTCAGATTTTTTCAAAATAATGGAAAATGGCAAAGATGGGTAACGTTTCTCTTGAAAAAAGGGGTGCAGCATGTACCTTACGTGATGAGGGATTGGTAACTCGAGCGATTGCTGAAAAGCTGCATTTAGGACGGAACACTGTGTCTCAAATTTTGAAAAAAAAGAGAGAAACAGGCAGTGTCGTAGATCGTCCACGCTCTGGAAGACGCAGAGTTACAACTGTTTCTGAGGATAGGTTTATAGTAATAACAAATAAGCGAAATTGACAGTTAACTTTCTTTTTCTTTTTCCTCTCTTATTTTTTTGATTAAACACACTCTATTGTTTGATTTGGTTTGATTTCTTTCAAAAAAGCTGCTGTCCCAAAACTTTTGAACGGTAGTGTACGTTGGCGTTTACCTTTTTTTGTCACTAATTATAAATAAGGTGTCTGCATCCTACATTTACTGCAAATCGACAGTTGTTTTCTTAGCATGATCAAGATTTGGATTTGATTTCTGTTTCCTTTCACTATTCGTATAATACTGTGGATAAATATTTATTAGGTTAGAATATGTTGGAGGATGCCACACAGGCTGCGAGACACTTCAGGTATTATGTATTGTGATTCTGATTACATATTTGATATTAATCTATTGTTGAATTAAAATGTTGAATAAAAAATGTCCATGGCCGAAGCAACACTTGCAATGCTTTGAATATTGCATTTCTTCCTTCGAAACTAATCTACTTCACACTAATGCAAAAAGAATGACATATACTTTACACTACTCAAATGCGCGCGGAGCCACGTTTATAGGCTAGTAATTTATAAACGTATGAAGTAAATCAATGTCGCTTACTCAGAACCCGCTTATAAACTAGCAGTATGCGCTGGCTGAATGACTATCCCAACCAGCGTTTTCTTAAAATTGCTATTAGTAGTGTCCTTAAAAGTTGATATGTCTTTAGAGCTCAATCCTTTGTCAAAAATAGGTAACCAACTTCTAAATTAGGGCCCTAATAGACCTTTGACCCATGGGGTTTGATTGGTTGGTTCAAAAATTTCTATTTCTTCGAACTTGCAGAGATACAGTACTCAAAAATAGCCTAATGTAGCAGTGATGCCTTTCGCTCAATATTTGAACTGTGTAATATCGAACGTAATTTTAAAGTGATTTTTTCCCCTCTGTGACACGCTTCAGAACCTGCCCTTTTTTATTTAAATCAAACTGAATACGGGATTTTAAAAACCGCACACAATAATAGGCCTATAAACCACAGAACTATCAAAATCAAACAACAGACGGTACTAGTGAACGCACCCGGGAACGTTTATCTCTCTGGCTTAGGCAACGTCTGTAAAGAGAGAGAATAATCACGCCAAGAACGGAAAACTAATGAACGTACTACATACATCAATTTCAAGAATTATTTAACGTTAAATTATTAAGCCCTAGTTTTATTTCGAGTTAGAATCTAGTCTAGTAATTATTAGGTCTGAACTAGGGGAAACTCAACAATAAAGTTAAAAATGCATGCTGTTCCGATCTGTATCGTAGTAAGAATGTACTATTGGTTAGAATTGATATAAAAATACCTACAGGTCGACATTCTGAAAACGGCCATACTTAATATTCACTCCTTTTAGTTCTAAAACGTGAACAGTAACTTATATATTATGTCACTTTTTCCAAAAACACCTAAATCGCCCAAAAATACATTGTTTCGTATATAATTAACAACTTCATGCCTCAGGATAGTATCATCAGTCGTTCCTACAATTTAGGATGCCTTATGGCCTCCTTGATTTTCATTGTTTTCAACAGTTCCGTGTCGGCGCTCTATTTTAAGGTTATGTTACAAATATCTATTTGCATCAAATTGTTCTTGCTTTTGATGTATATCATCTGTTATATCAGCCTTAAATTTCCTACAATACAAAAAGAAAACTAAACTTCACAATAGGATAGCACTAACACTTACACGGAACAGGTGTAATACCCTAGCCTTTCTAAAGGAAAGAAAATACTATGAAAATCAAGGAAGCCATAAAGGCGTCCTACTATTGTAGGAACGACTGACGATACAGCCCTAAAAAAAGTGTTGATATAGTTTGAGGTTATGTTGTGATCAAGGTATCTCGTTAAAATTTAGCTCATTCCCATCGCTATTTAGAGTAACATTTGGCGGAACAATTTCGTGCGCGTGGATTTTTCGTTCACTGGTGACTCACTACCAGAAACGGAAGCAATGTTTTAACACACAAGTACGTCATCAGCTAATTCTATTTCTAACGAGTAGGCTCCCAACTGCATGAGTAAGAGAGAGCGACAGCATGCTTTCCTTATTATCAAATTTATGTCAGATTCATGTGATTTGATAGGCAGAATGACTACGATTTTACCACAAGATGACCAAAATGGCTGTTCCATCCTTCAGCCTCTTAGTAATAAATGCCCCATCGCCATAATATTGACTTCTGAGTACTTCATTCATTCATTTAATTCTTTATTGGTTCTGTCAGATCATCATCGAGTGTCACACAGTAGAATAATGAAAAAACATACAAAAAATAAATAAGTAAACATAACACAAAATCTCTTAACTAAAATGAACATTGAAATAACGTGATAAATACCGATTAAAATATATACCTAAATATTTCAAAATAGATGGAACTCAAAAAATGTGAAAAATACAAATGGATGGAAAGGTAACAGTTAAACTTAAGGCACATGGCTCCACAGTGATGACTATCATAAATACTATTGTCAGAATTACACATATTAACCGTTTATCCGGCAAGTATTCGTCCAAAGAGTAATATGCTTAGTTTTCAACAGCGGCTCAAGTTCAAGTTTGAAAATATCTAAAAGGGTCATGCAATCTTTTAATTATTATATTAATATAATTATCACTTAAAATGTTGTTGGGATAGTGCCACCTAGGGGAGGTCGGACTGACATATGTGTGCTTGTGGATATTCATAGAAGCCACTTTAGGTTAAGAATAATTTGCATCTCAGACAATTCTCCTTTAATCTGACAAATGGTGTCAGCGAAATATTTGCTTCTCACCAGGACAAGACTCAGTTGACCCCACGTGACAAAGTTGTCACCCTAGTGACCAACGCGTGCGCAGCTATCGACTCATTTCTCCCCACTATGCACTTCACTCTCGGTGAATATATTGAGTTTCTTTAATACAGAAAGGCGTTAAACTATCGCTATTAGTGATCTCATAGGCTACTTGAATCAATCATATCCAATTTCATAGAATAATTGAGTATTTCTTACAGTATTTGGCTTAGGAAAACGAAATATATCGATATCAGTTTTTGAATGCGCAAGATGGATATATATGTCCAACCCAAAAAAGTATATTTTTAATTTTTAATACGAAACGGTGAAAACAATATCGGCACGATTTGACGACATACAAATTGTAAACAAAGATATGTCATCCGTATGTCACTCGTGGACTGAAATTGTCTTCTTAAAATATTTTTAAAAAACTTATCGTTAACGTAAAAAGTTATCGTTTTCTCGTTTATTGAAAAAAAATAATCATGGACGTTGAGTTTGTAAAAGCAGTAAGCATAAGTTTTTTGAAAATTGATGCACTTATGGTTGGCAATTTTTCTGTCTTCAACTCAGATTTCTGCTCTACTGAGCAGAGAAACATCAAGTCTTCTATCTAAGTACAGTGCATTCGATATAATGAAAAGTAAGCATAAGTAATACACTTACATAATCTTTCTTTTTCAAAAGACATTCAAAACTAAGTTCATGTGTGATAACCTCTAAATAATTTTATCTAATATTGTCTTTCATCCTACAAATCTGTGAGGGCATCGTATGGTGGTGATGATGACGAAACGTTAAAATATGCTCAGTAAAATGTAAAGTATGTCCCGAACATAGGGTATGCTCCAAGCAATACACAGTATTGCGTATATTTATATATACTATCTAAGATCTACTTGTTCAAAAAGTGCCAACTAGCCTATTCAGTACGCACATCCATTGGCAAACTTGAGCTTTTTAATAAGGTCAAAGCATTGATGAAAGGTGAAGGTTCAGAAGTCTTTTATGCCGGCTCATTGTGGCTACAGCAAAGAAGTTAATGAGGATCTGTTAAGATAAGTTCCGCTGCTTTTATTATGCACAACAAGCGAGTTATCTTCAGTCACAATCAGAAAGCGGGAAATAAGCCGAACCTCAAGATTTTTATTTTGTTTGGACGTTTTTGCGAAAATTGTCGCTAGAAAATTCTGTAACTTGAGTGTTATTTTCATATGGAGTTGGCTTTTATTGTGTTTTATAAATTTTATCTGATATGCCACATCTGTGGTATACTGAAACAGTGCGAAATTGTAGCGTATGCGTCGCATGTTGATATAACCTTAACGTATGCAGTTCACAGACAAACACTATTATTCAGATCTGTGAGAATAAATTAAGTGGTTCCACCTGTAGGCAGTATATTTACATCAGAAAGTCTAATACTGTTCTACCTTGCATATTCTGGTTCGTATATAGCAAAGTTTCTGTTGATTTAAACACTTTATGTTACTGCGGTTATAACTACGATAGTTTTGGTGAACCGTCAAGCAATGTATTATGTTACATTTAAATAATACTTCTAAAGGGTGTTCCATACTTAAATGTACATAGTAAAATGGTAGGTAGTATGGACCGAGACCTTTTTATATCTGAAAATAAAAAAATCCTAAATGCAGAATTTACGGTTATTGTCTAAAAACACCAAATCTTTAATATCACATATCTCAGGTACCATTAAACCAGTTCATTTGTTGAAATTTCAAGGGTTGTCAACTTGGTTTCATCAAAATTATACAAAATAATACTTAAAATTGAACTACAGATGTTTTGGAAACTCAACATTTTAAGATCGGACTCAGTTTTCTTTATTTCCTTGTATTTTATAAAAAAGGAAATGACATCTAATATACAATTCCACTAAGTTTGGCTGTCCAGATCGAATAAAAATTAACTAAAAAATTCACAAAGCTTAATATACGGTTCCGAAGTTGACATTTAATTGTGTGATGTACTATGTAACTTTGTAAATCTAACGTAGGGTTGTGGTGAGAACGCGTAAGCGTAACTATGCTGAAAATTTCAAGTCCGGACCTGTATAGTAGTAGAATCAACTCATTAAAGAACCGCCGAAAAAACTAAATAGGGTGCAGAACATTAATTTTTACTTCTATTTATATCATGAATGACTTTTTTTCTGCGAAGTAGTAATGACTTCCGAGTACAACTTACAGATACGAGATACGAGTTCCCAAAACATCTCTAGTTTAATTCTAGGCATTATTTTATAGAATGATGATGAAACCAAGTTTGTGTCACACAAAATGCTAAGAGTAAGATGTTTGGATAAATAAAAATGTTTAACTAAAAAACCAAGAGAGGCGCAACCAGTCCATTTTGCTAACGTGTTAACGCGATTTATTGGCTTTTTATGTACATATTCAAACATTTCAATATCCTGCCTTTTGATAAAAACAGCAACCATTCAAAAACCAAGTTTGGTTTTTTAACCGTTCGTGCCGTTTCACGTTAATCCTAGGTAACTCTGGTGTCGCTCAAAATTTCAACAAAATAGGTTCAATTGAGCGTGAGATATGTAATATCAAATATTTGGCCTGTTACATCACCTTATATATCAGTAAAAACTTTTTATTTTCGGATTTGAAAATGTCTCGCTACAGACTATCTACCATGTCAGTATGTGCACTTAAGTACGGCACAGTGTATATTTTTAAAATCGGTTTGTTATTTATGTTTCCCATTTTCTTGTTAATTAACCCTTCACGGCCGGATTTACCTTTTTATTATGAAATGTTTCATTTTAAATTAAGGGCGTTTTGAAATTATAAAACGACCTTTAAAATTTCATACATCTCGCCAGTACTACACAACCAGCTAAGGGAAGTATAAATGGCAGCACTGCGATAATAATACCTGTCTAATCAAGAGGTTCGACTTGTAACTTGACTTTCTACTGCCGAAATTACACACCGTGTAGTCTGGTAACATCATTGATTAAGGTAACTCTAAGCTGATGCTACTATTTGCTGTGAAGCCCTACTGGGTAATACTTATTGTGTATTCTTTCCAGGAAACTAGGGAACGCCTGTGATACACCAATTCCGATGTTTAGTATTATTAGACTAATATGACGCGGAGATAAAAATGAATTATGAATTATTAGCTCCAAGTTAATGAGCAGTAAGGATGTTCCATTATTTGGAGGTTTTTAGCAAAACAACCTTTGTTGTGCTTAATACAAGGTCCCATATCCCAAGTTCAGCGTTTCCAAACGCTACGTGTAACTATCACTGTTACTCTCATCAGCTGAGATATTTTGTGGGCTATTATTTCAGTCACGATCAAATGCCCAGACACACGCAACTGGTAACTGTCTTGGTAGAATAGAAGGTCATAGCACGTCTGTCAATTTCAGATGAATCGATGATGTTAAAGAAATGCGAAAAATGTAATACGATAGAAAGCAATCCTCAATAGCTCTGGTTGCACACATAAACGTTTTGTCTATAATTGATTCAAAAATCACATTTTGAAAGGTAATAAGTCATTTGCGAGACGTGCTGTTAGCTCTAAGCAACAAATACGGTGAATTATTTCAAATATCGGTGAGTGTGCACATTGTATATTGCTTGCACATCCACCGGAAACTGAAGTGACATTTTATTCAATATGTTTTCGCTCATTCACCATAAATGACAGTAATGGCAACCAAAATTGTTATCTTTTCCATTAGACTTCATATATTAAAGAAGATATCTCCTAGAACTCTGAGCTATAGCAATACATTGATATCTAATCGAAAATGGATCCATTTGGCAAAAGGAACGAGAATGAGTGGGAAGGACTCAATTCACTTTAATATATTTTTTCTTCCGATAGCTGTGAAGGCAGATGGAAGTGTCTGTTGATTGATGGTTGCTGAGTTAATGTCACGGTATAACGTAGAATTTGTTATTTTTTCATAGCATAGCATAGCAATAAGTATATGGGAGGTGTGGTGTATCTTGTAGTCATTTGAGTTATTTAGTTTTAGCAGTGATTTTCCAAGGAGATGTCCAACCATTAGTATGTTTACTCATAATTACCTTTGTCGTTGGATTGCAGTAATTTTCTCAGCAGTATCATTTTGCTTTTCAAGAAAATCGTTAAAATGAACATCTTTGCTTTCCGTTTCTGTAGACAGCGCTGTTTCACGCTTCGATCTAGCCTTGAAGACAGGCGAAACGGGAAGGCAATACGTGGATATGTTGTTTTGAAAAACTGAACATTGCACAAATAGGAGAAAATTTGGCCATCAATGGTTTGCCAAGGTGATTTTCAGCCTCACCTCATAACTTACGTCGTCTTCAGATTGAAGTAATTGGCTATTTTTTTTACCGAAAGTGGAAACGTCAATTTTATTCTGAATTCAATGACGTACCTTCAATTTTCTCCACTATGCATTTGTTGTTCTCCAAATGCAGATCAATAAAGTACGCATATAGGAAATCGAGTTTACTCAATCAGCGTTTCCTCATTATCGAAATCATTTCTATATAATCGTAATAATAAATGCTGCAACTTTCAAGTTTCTTTTAGCAAAATTTAGTATGTTAGGAATACAGATCAGCAGAGTAAGCGTATTAAAATTGAACAAGACAAAACAGGCGTTTATAGACAGACTAAAGCTTCTTGGCTCCAATCTGTGGACGCGAACCATCTAGCAGTAAAAAACCCATGAAGCAGCTTGAGCGCGTATAGTGAGGTCGTCAAAAAAAAAAATAAAGAAGCTGCTCTATTGCAAGTATCAGACAAGTGATTGGGTAAAAAACTGATACAAACAGTTTAATTTAATTAAAATATTCATACATAAAGCTTTACAGATCGAGCCAACAGGCAGACGGCAAACAGGGATAAGTAAGACCACCCCCGAGGTGTAGCAAATATATGACTTTTAGATGCTGATTTGAATATAGCTACCAAGTTCGGTGATGTTATTTTAAATCAATCATAGAGCAAAATGAAGCATATTTTGGTCCTCATAAGGCAGATTGCCCATTTCTTATATGTAATATCAAGCACAAGCGTTCCATAATGACTCAGATGCTAACCGATATGCTTTTAATAAAGGCAAGTAACGGCATCGCCTTGTATCACTTCTTTCAGGATTTGTCTTTGCCGCCTGATACAGTTTAAGTCGACTGACTGAGCTGATTGATTATCTATGAACAGGAAACTGAAGCGTCAGTTCTATTCTTAAATCAGTGCCGTGTCATTAAGTCTTCCGTCAAATTAGTTGGGTTATCTGTATCCGCTTCTCCTCTTGCCAAAAGCATTTTCTTGCTGACCCAACAGTCGTTTCCAGTCGACTGAACGTTTTTGGCTGCAACCTGTGAGCACGAGCTTCAACAGGCGGACAGTAGAACCCCTGTCTATAAAACCATAAGCGCTTGTAGATTAAATCAGCGAACATCTCCATTGCATTCAATATCAATTAGTGCATCTGGATTAATATACTCTGATACAGATAGCCTAATCTGATTAGGATCTCCGACATATCAATTTTTCAGACCGAACCAACAGACATTCGAGGAGGGGCGGTCTGTAATTAGCACGGCATGCATCATCTGCAAACAGGGATGAGTCTGAGCCACCTCTACATGATGACGTACGAGTATGATTTATAGGTAGGCAAGCGCATTTGGTACGACAAACAGACATGAGTACTTACCATAAAACTTAGCGGAACGCTGCGAATCGGCAAGACGTGGCTTGGTATGTTCACCGACTGCAGCACTGTCATACTTCTCCGCAGCCACGGCGGAAGGCGACTGGCTTCAGCGTCGGCGTCGCGACGCCGATCAGGAACGACGCCGCATCGGAATTTGTCGGCGTCGTGTGGCTGCGCCGCTGGTCGCTGCCGGCTGGTCGATAGCCGCTTAGGGAAGATGTACTAACTAGAACAGTAGTGTCACTGCCGAATATCACAGTGCTTGACTGGATTATCTCGTTTATAGATAATATACTTTTGAATAGAACGTTCAAAGTGATTATGGGAAAGTTGAGTGAAGAAACGGAATAGTGTTTTCTGCCAGGGACGTGTTTTGGCACCACTTCTGCTTAGTTCTTAGTTCGTAGCTTCAATACGTAATCTAAGGAGTTCGGCTACGCAGATAACTGGGCAATAGCCACTCAGGGACAAAATCTTGAAGAAACTGAACTAACACAGGCAGGAATTCAGACTGATAAGCCGATCTATGCTGGAGAGCTGGAGAAAAGAAGACTAGCAGCGACTTCCACTCTGACGAGATATCTCGAGGTTATCACTGCTTGGGGACACAACAATCTGGCATAGTTTAATGTTTTCAAAGCACAGTACTGTACCTTGACGAATAAGCAGCGTCCTAGCCCTCATCCGGTTTGAACTGATTACCGAGTTCAACCAAAGACCCGTTCATTTCGGCTGGTCGGAGTTCAGGTTACCGAGGTCTTGTTCTGGCACGAACACATCTCTCTATGTTTAAAAGCTAAGAATTACTTTTCTCCACATGACCTCCACACTCTGTAGAATGCCCAAATAAGACTGCCTTCATGTTTGGAGTGAGCGCTGCCGCACCGACTACATTGTTCAGAGGAGTGCTGTCCGACTGAACGATGATTCATCTCTGACGGACAGTCTCGGGAGTCTTTCGCACCGGCGGGCGGTCGGCGATCTAGCTCTCTTCTACTGCTACGCCACCGCGCAATGTGCCTACCAGACAGACCCGTCTCGCTAACAGTGTCGAACTTTGTACATTCAGAGGCTTTTCCCAGATCTACTAACTTTAGGCAGTTCAAAAATCCGATTAACAAAATTTCTTTAAGCTCTTCATTGCAGTCATGATCCCCTGGTACTTAAGCTTCTGCCTGCGCAGCTGCTTCGTTGTAAAAAAATATCCCTAACAGCTGATTTAGACATTCTTGTAAACTATATACTTTCAAGAGCGATGGCTACAGCCAAACACAAGGAAGATAGAGGTATGCTGTTTTCACTTGATCCGCAAAACGGCAAGAAACTCAATCTGACTCGTATCCACATTCAATTCTCGAAGTATCTAGGTGTCATATTTAACAGAACGTTGGTATTCAAAGAACAAAGCCTCATGCTAAAATCGAAACACGGAACAATGCTCTCCACAAGCTGTGCGGTACTATTTGGCAATCGACCTGGTCTTTTTGGCATCTGAATATGCCGAGCTTGTCATTGAATTAGAACAAAACAACACTATGGGGAGTTATGTCAGTGCATCACAAAAGACATCAACTCTTCGGGAAATAAAACTAGAATCGAGGGAGTTCATTATAGTCTAATCATACTAGCAAGTTTCCCCGAAATAATTGTAAGTTGTTCAAGGGGGTATTTAAAACATGGACTCAAAAAATGGGTACACCAATTTTTGTTGGAAAACTTTTTATTTGACAACATAGAATGAAAAAACGCGTTTTTTGGGATTCAATCGAAAGTGGTAGGTATTCATGAGATCTACAAAATGAGACCACACGAAAAAAGATCCAACTAATAGCAAAGAAACTTATGGCCGAACACCGAGGAAAAATGCAGGTTTTGGCACTTGGTGATGCGACGATAATTTCATGCAACTACTTGAAATTTTTCAAATCCTTAGGATTCATACATCTAAATAACAACAACAAAATTGAGTAAGTAGTTTTTTGAGAATTTATAATTGTTTATCCCAAAGACCTGTTTTCCGGTCAGCACTAGTAGTTTATTGAGCAATATACACGGTTCGTTCAAAGAGCATTTAATAGCAAAATACACGTGTTTACCTATGAATCATAAGCCATTCAGAAAGATAAATGTTATTTTTATGCGAAAAACAAAGGTTACGTTTTGTTCTTCTAAACAAATTGAAACATTTCGCATTTGTGAGTAACTGAACAAATGTTTGCGAATTACTCAAAAATACGAAATGTTTGAATTTGGTTAGAAGAAAAAACGTAACCCATCCTTTTTAGCATAAAAATAACATTTGTCTTCCGCAATGGATTGCGACTCATATCGGCAAGGTAAACTAGTGTATTTTGCTATAAAATGCCCTTTGAACTAACCCTGTATATTCCTCAATGAACTAGTAGTGATGGCCGGAAAACAGGTGTTTTGGGATAAGCAATTAGAGATTCTTAAAAACAACTTGACCAATGTTGTTATGGTTATTTAGAAGTACGAATCCTACGAATTTGAAGAATTTCAAATATCTGCGAGAAACCATCGTCGCATTACCAACAAGTGCCAAAACCTGCAGTTTCTCGGAACCTTTTAAGAGTGGCCGCATTTTGTAGCTCTCACAAATACCTAAAAATCTTATTAAGTTAGCATTTTCGTTCCCACCAGCACTTTTGATTAAATCCCAAGAAACACGTTTTGACATTCTTGGTTGTCGAATAAAAAGTTTTTCCACAAAAATTGGTGTACCCATTTTATGCGTATATGTTTGTAAGCTTGAACAACTTGTAGCAATAAAACCAGACTTTACAATTATTTCTCAAACCAGGGGTATTTTCATCTAATATGATTAGACTATCATCATCAACATTATCGGTAGGAAAAATGTACCAACTGGTACAGAACACTATACTCCCGGATTGGATACTGTATATTCGAGGAGCAAGTTACAATGAGTCCAAGAGGCTGAAGTGCCTTCGGCGACTTTGGTCGGACAGCCCCAGAAAGGAGAAGACAAAAAACAACACAATGCATTATACGGTCTACACGCACTTGATGGCTATCTGTGCAAAGCCATATTCTACCACCAAATTTTCGAAGACGTTTTTAGGGGGAATACAAAAAAATACCAGTAACCATCAACAATAGTCTGTTATGCAAAATCCACCCTGGATTGTAGTGCTGTTTGTAATTTAGGGCCGTATTGCCAGTCGCTCGTACAATTGCAGGATGCTTTTATGGCCTCCTTGATTTTCATAGTTTTTCCTTCAGAAAGGTGCTCTATTTTGAGGTTATGTTGCAAATATCTATTTACGTTAAACTGTTTATGCTTTTGATTTTTATTATCTGTTTTATCAGCCTGAAATTTCCTGCAACGCAAAGCAAAAACATAACTAGGGGAGCGTTGACGCTGACACCGAACAGCAGAAATCTAAAAATACCCCAGCCTTTCTGAAGGAGAGAAAACACTATGAAAGTCAAGGAGGAAAATCAAGGAGGCCTACAATAATTGTAAGAACGACTGACGATACGGCCCTAAGTAACTCCTAGTGCACAAAGATCGGATGTATCGATTACGCCATCGTTTTTTACAATTGCTGTGATGTCATACGATAAATAAGTAGGTAAGGTACGTAGGCGGTCAAGCTGGTTTCCCAAGTCCATCTTTTCGCTTGAGAGGCAACCGAGAGGAAGCCAGGGATACTGTGCTCGATGGTAGGTGGCTGTATTGCCTCGTCGTCTAGATTGGCTAAGCACTCTAAGATATTACGTTTTAACGAATGAATTCTTGGGCTAGCAACTGATAATTTTAGTCTGCCACTGCAAAAAGATGGGATCCTGGACCTTCTCGACAAAGGAACAGGCGGGTCGGTGCCGGACGAACACCGATCTGGTCCCGTTTCCTTGAAGGAGCAAGGTGGTAGATTTCCCACTGCCCACAGAGCCTGTAACTGGCGCTGGTTAGCGACGTTTCTTCGGGTAATGTTGGACGGTAGATTAACGTGGGATCGTATATTGACAATATTTATAAAAGGTCAATGGCCAGCGTGTGGTAGCTACGCCACGTCCTCAGCAGAACGTCATGTTCTTCATTAGTTATACAAAACCATCATTAGAACCAGAATGGCGTGGTAGCTACGCTGTAGTAGCCCAGTATCCGTAATGAGGATAAGGTGAGAAGTTTTAACATGGGCACACATCTTGCTTGTCCATATGACAAGTTCCATTTTGTTCCCTCAAGTAGTTTGTCTACACGAATTTTTGTAAAACACGCCAGTATGGTTTCTATTTAAATGACTAAAGTTAAATTCTGTCCTGTTATCAAATTTCTTGTATTGGAAGGATTGATCCCTACCTTCGATTTCGAACAGAGAGGTTATTTTTCAACAAGGCTACAAATTTGTGTTAGCAATGCAATGAGTAAACTGCTGAAATTGGTATATGATTTACTGAGTCATCTTCCCCGTTCTTCTGATTTGGTCGATCTCCGTCTTTTGCAAAATTTGGAGAACTTTTTCTGGAAAGCGCCTCGGGTCCGATGAAGTTAAGAGGATTGCAGATAAACACTTTGACATCCTTCCAGACTACCCCTTCCAATAGGGAATCTTAGTGTTGAAAAGCATTCACTGAATAAGCCAATACTTAAAGAATGGTTGCTTGAGAACAATGCCAGAGCTACCCCATACTGATTTGACACTTTTGAACTGCTGAATTAAAACAAGTGGCTTTCTAAAGCCGATATCTGTTCTGTTCCAGGAGTACATCACAGGATAGAACGGTTATTGGCGAATATTACTACAACCTCTTTGATCAGCTGAATGAAAAACTGAATGGAACATAGCCTCTTTTGAAGAAGAAACGTATCATTTTCCGTTAGGACGACGCTCCTTTTCACAAAGCATCGCAATCGAAAAACTGTGGAATTGGGGGTATGATTTTCTTAGCCATCACCGTCTGTTGCCAAATGTGAAGAAATTTTTCTGGAGGGCGCTTCGGTTTGATGAAGAAGTTGAGAGGGTCGAAGATGAATATGACAACAATCCAGACCAATCCTTTATTTTTAGTGTTGGAGAAATGTTGGACCAGGTGTCTTGGAGTTGAGAAGAATTCACGTTATCCTCGTAGGGAAATATACAGAGACTGGCGACGTTGGGAATCACAGTTACGTGAGAACGATGGTGCTGCCCCCAAATACACACCTGGATCTGACACATTTGGGCTCCTGGAACAAACCAAGTAGCTTTGAAGGTGGTAATTCTCAACCCGCCATCAGTTCTGTTCCAAGGGTACATCACAGCCCCTCTAGACTAGCTTTTATGTGCATCCCAGCACAGTGGTGACCAGTCAGCTGGATAGATTAGGACCCAAGAGCTCTGCAGCTCATCTGTACCTGGTCCAATAAATTAACATTCGGTGCCCAGACCGACACCGAATGCTGTCGCTGTTAACCAAATGCTTCGCTCACCTTTTATGTTGAAATTTCCATAAATCTCATAAGAGCAGGAAACACTCTGTCTGTACCAAACGCTCCGAAGAGGATGTACCATTATTCCATTTTCTCAGAATGTGTATCATGTATTAAAGCTTTGGACCTATATTCGACGTTACGGTTTTTGATTGAGAAGAAACCTTGAAGTAGGCTAGGTGGTCATTGTGAAACTCCTGTAAGGGTATGGTATATTGACGTCAAGTTTTGGTTGCTAAACTAGTAGCTTCATTCTTAGGATATGCCATAACTAAACAAGTTTCTTCCAAGGGCCAAGTAGTAAGTACGTAACGGTAACGGTACCGTAATGGTTGGAACCGATAATCATCGAAAAAAAAAGTAATTTCAGGAAAGGTTGACAGCTTTGCTTAAGGGAAAGAGAAATGTGTGAAAAGTTTTTCTACAAGCGACTCTAGTTTTTGTTGTCTGTATACTTGGGTTACGGATATGAGGAGCTGATTTGACGTTGGTGGTAGCGTGGTCGTATGCACCATCGAAGAGGTTTTGTGCCCACATTATGATAGGACCTGTTACCTCTTATTAACTCAATAATGTGAATATTTCTCCTTGTACCTCAAGTGCATATATCTGTTTTAGGTTTTTGCGACCATCACTGCAACTGGCAGTTTTTGGGGTCGCACTGAACGAAGTTCTTATATTTGCCAGCCAGGACATATTTCTTCAATGTTGTCCTGTATATCTCGTGTCCAGGCTAAGAAAAGCTTTTGGGAAGAATATCCATGGGGCTGTTTCCAGGGAGGCTAGAGTTATACCGCGTTGGCAGTGGTAAACTCCGTTTTGGCATGCCAGTATATCGTGGATATCTCTATGCGAAGAGATACGAGGTAATGCTGTAGCGAGTCAAGCTCCAACGGAAAATTGTTCATCTCCTTACAAATTTTTAGGACAGCTTCTAATATAATTAGCGCCTACACCAGCTGAACGGATTCAATATCAACGCCAACGAACCATCTCCGGAAGCTAGCTCACCTTGAGCACAGTGGCTAGGAAGGGGAGGAGCAGTGCTTAACCAGTGTTATCGTTTATAGACTTACTGACTTTTCAGTTGTGTAATATCAGTGATAATATACTATACAGGGTGACTTCGAAGTTGAGTCATTTATTTTAACAGTGAGTAGATCTGATCAAAAGAAATGTGTTTTTCCTTTACCATTTTTCTGGTAAAATTAAAGGAACAAAGTTATAGCCCTTTGGAAGTTTGAGTACCGCCCTGTCTAAATAATAATAATATGTGTTTGGCAACAACAGATATCGGTTCATCGCATCGGAAACAAAAAAGCGAAAGAATTTGAAACGTTTATCACGTTGTTTTTCGTCAGTCGGTAACGCGTGGGTGAATAGTGATGTTTGTTGCGTGACTCAAACGAAATGAAAAATGGCACATGTTTACGAAAATGCTGAACTTGTGGACATGATTCTTATTTACGGGGGGGCAGTCTTTACAAAATGCTGCCCGGATGCATCACGGATTTATGCGAATCGGTCTCCCAATCGAGTGCAACCAACCCCTCGTGCCTTTGTTAATGTAGTACAAAGGGCTCGTGAATCAGGTGACTTAAGACCTCACAGGTGAGAGCATGCCGGTGCTCCAAGACCGCACGATCAAATACAGGTCCGCACTGAAATACTTGTCGGGAGGATACATTATTAAACAAGGTAACATTTTTTTTTTATTTTTACACACATATTTTGGTTTATCTTCCTTCTACAATCATTATCTGAAAATTAATGACTCAACTTCAAAGTCACCCATATATTGGAAATATATAAATTTGTTGATGTTCTAGAAATGGCCAAAATCGACGAGCAAACGTCATCGAGGCTGCAGATCCCAGGGATCAACGCAAAAAATTCGGGGATGAGGGCAGCTCTCTGCTGGCAGTCTGCATTTATTGCTGTCACAGTGTGGCTACCCCTATGAACGAATTTTTGCTCATCAATGAGGCTAGAACATTATTATTTCCTGACAGAACAACTATTGCCACGCAATAAAAATAACGAATGAATGCTGTTTTCTTAAGATCATTTATTATGTTCGATGTGTCTCCGAAGTATCAACTTATTAGAGTTTACTGTTCACATTCAAGAATGCAATTATTTCAGCTGCTGCTCAATAGATGGCGCTGCAAATTCCTCGTTAACAGACGGTTCATATATTTCAATGACTACCTGGAGCAACTGTTCAAGCGTTTAGTAAACCTCAATCAGAAGAAGGGGGAATTTTTGTATGTCGAAAAAACAAAGACGAAACATTTGCTTTCTTGTTTTCATAACAAAAATTGGGGATTTTAAACCCCTTCACGACCATTTAAGTTTCTTGATTTCGAAGGATGCGTTTAAATTGAGCCACCCAAACCCCGACCAACCGCCCCTACAAGATTGTTTTAGCCTAGTTAAATTTTGTAAGCCTTGTGATAATAAGGTCTTAAAACGTCATCTATCAGATGTTCGATGTAGCTTCAGAGTATCAATTTATTACAGTTTACTGTACACATTCAAGTATGCAATTATTTGAGCTACTGCCCAATAGAAGGTGCTGCAAATCCCTCGTTAACAGACGGTTCATATATTTCAATGACTACCTGGAGCAACTTTTCAAGCGTTTAGTTAAACCTCAATCATAAGGGGGAATCTTTGTATGTCGAAAAAACAAAGACGTAACATTTGATGTCATGTTTTCATAACAAAAATTGGGGATTTTAAACCCCTTCACGACCACTTAAGTTTCTTGATTTCGAAGGATGCGTTTGAATTGAACCACCCAAACCCCGACCAACCGCCCCTACAAGATTGTTTTAGCCTAGTTAAATTTTGTGAGCCTTGTGATAATAAGGTCTTAAAACGCCATCTATCAGATGATAGCAGGACTGAGAAATTCAACTTTTTGGTGGGAAACTGTAAGTTAAATCTTACTGACTGATAAGCTATTTTAGGAAGGAATCTCATTTTGAATACCCTCACGGCAATTTAAGTTTGATATGCAAGTGTACTTACCACATTTTTTGGTACCCACGCGCTTTCATCACCTTGATATGATGTATTGTTGATGAATATTTGTTCATATGAGTAACCACACTGTGGCAGCTTCAAATAAAAGCTGCCAATCAGAGAGCTACCCTTATGCCCAAATTTTCTATGTCGACCATAATCATTCGTAAAAGGCCGCTGATTAATCACCTGAAAAAATAAATATATTCTGGACGTTCGTACAAATCTACAAATACGTATTGATTGGTCAATATAAAATAATCACACAACACAACATTCTTTGGTATAGATGATCCAAAAGGGTATACGATTAATTTCACTGCACTTTTTACGTGCGAAGACTTCCCCATTCTAGGTGTACGCCGAGTTAACTTCACCGGACTATATTGCTTAGTCCGGTCGACGGTACGGCTACTGCCATTCGAGGTGCTTGCCCCATGAAATTTTCCTGTTAATTCCACTGAACTATTTACGTTAATACGCATAATGGCAACCACTCCCGCAGGGATATTACGTAAAAGACCTATAAAATGTCAAAAAACGACAAAATGTCAACTTGCAGACTAAGCAGTGAGCGTCGCCCGCAGCGTGACATAAGGAGGAATGACAACAACATGGCAGCGCGCTTTGCTGGTTGCATAATGGCGAGATAGTGTGAAGTATATGTATCTGAGATGTGAAAGGACGAGAATTGGTTGAGTAGCAAGGTCGCATCTAGATGATTGTTTGCACTGGTCTGCATGTGTATAAATTTAGTAATATTTGCTGTGTTAGAAAATTATTACTGAATATGCTGGCCGTGAAGTATATCTATTAGCTGTGCCAAATGGATTATATTGGTTAATACGGTATTTTTTAGAAGAGAGGTCATGTTCAAAGTTATATCTACGGCTTTATTTCAAAAAATTGTAAGAGATGATATTAGAAATATAACGATAAGCGTAAAAACAACAATTCCACCTTACAAGCGTTCGAAGTTCTACCCTGTACCTTTTCACTTTTATTACGAGAGTAGTACATACACAACTTAACAAGGGCTTCAATGTCAGGAAAATTTTAAAGCCACTTACTTGGTGACGCTAACGACAGGGGAGTTGTTCTTCCTTGGCGAGAGATACGGCCGCTAGAACTGGGTTGTCGGGGCCAAGCCTATTTTTAAGAAAAATCTTTTGAGTACCTTCCATATTCTACCGATTCATGACATGCACAACTCTACTGTCTATTCATTATATTAATTAGCTGTCTCAATACTGATCACAAAACAATATAATAATGGCCATCATATTTCTCGATTATATTATTATAAATTACAATATACTAAGTGGCATATAAATCCGAACACCCAGTTTAAATGGTTTTATTTTAATAAAAGTTGGTGAATGTATTTATCTTACTGTAAATAACAAGTGAAAAAATTTTCAGCCCTATCAGTTGGACATTCCGGTTTTTATACTGCTTTTTTTAATTCACTAATGCTCTAAAAATGAATATTTCAGCCGCAGTAAAGAATCAACGTTGGCGGATTTTGCTTCTTGACATCCTGTACGATCGGTTACGATGTCTAGAGTACGGAGACCTGTACGATTTCGTCAACATAGTGAGTTTGATAGGGGCCGTATAGTGGGACTTCGGGAAGCTGGACTTTCTTTTCGGGCAATTACAGTTAGAGTGCAAAGAAGTAGACACTGTGGTTAGGTGTTGTCAGGCATGACTTCGAGAAGGCCGTACGCAAAGAGCAAGGGGCACTGGACGCCGCCGTACAACAACAGACCGTGAAGATCGCCGCCTAAGATTATTGGCCTTAAGGGACCGTTTCTCCACTACCAGGTCCATTGCAAATGAATGGTTTGCAGAACACGGAAGACCTATTGACATGCGAAGTGTTTACCGACGAATGAGAAGTTTTGGCTTGTTTTCATACAGGCCACACTGGGTCCTCCCTTTAACTCGAGAACACCGACGTAATCGCCTTGAGTGGTGCAGACAACGGTCACTCTGGGATCAGGAATGGAACAGTATTGTCTTTAGTGGCGAGTCTCGATTTTGTTCATCACACTGTTGGAGTTATGGTTTGGGGTGCTATAGCTTATGGTTCCTGGTCACCTTTAATCTTCATCAGAGGTAACATGAGCGCGCAGCGTTATATCCACGAAGTTCTAGAACCCCATCTTTTACCCTATCTTGACACCCTGGCAGATCCAACTTTCCAACAAGATAATGCCCGACCACATGTTGCAAGAGTCACAATAGACTTCTTTCAACATAATGATGTCACATTGTTACCATGGCCACCAAGATCTCCCGACTTATCCCCAATTGAGCACGTGTGGGATATGATGGGTAGGAGATTGCTTAATTTGAAACGTCCTCCTCAGACGCTAGAAGCACTTCGAGAGGAGTTGGTGGTTGCCTGGAATGAGATACCACAGGAGGACATTGACCACCTGATCAGAATCATGCCTAGGCGCGTTGGAGAATGCGTAGCACATCAGGGTGCATCCACACATTATTAAAGGTCAAAGGGCTTTAAAGCAGTGCAATCATTTTGAAATTTTTAGCATTTACTTATTATGCTTTATTAAGTACTTATGCAAAATTTTATTAAAATAGAACCATTTAAACTGGGTGTTCGGATTTATATGTCACTTAGTATACATTGCATGGGGGAACGGTAGCATCCTACCGCATGGAAGTCACACCCACGTCCATAACCAGGGGAACGGTAGCTTCCTACCGCATGGAAGTCACGCCTGATATGGAAATATAATACCTCGCACGGGGGAACGGTAGCTCCCTACCGCATTGAAGTCACGCCCGTGTCCATGATCAGGAGAACGGTAGCTTCCTACCGCATGGAAGTCACGCCCGTGTCCATACTCGGGGGAACGGTAGTTTCCTACCACATTGAAGTCACGCCCGATATGGATACCTTTATAATCGGTGCTTAGACAGATATGCCAAGTACTTGATTGTTACGAAAAGCAGCACAGAAATCAGGATATCACGTTGCCGTGTCAATACCAAAAAGCTCCGACGTTACCTCTGATTGAGAGATAACCGAGCAGTGGACAACTTTAAGTAACAATCCCTATACACATCTTGCCATGAGATACTTTCAGACTCCGGCGATTGCGTCGAGAGGAACCTAAGCGGTCACACAGACCCAGGATACCACGCCAGCCAATGGCCGTTGTGTCAATATCCAATACGCTCCGACACTTCCTGTGACAGAAGAAACCGAGCAGTAATTCCCCCGATGGCAACCCGGCTCTGTAGGTCTCATAACAGCCTCCAGGATATGGAGGCGTCACACCTCTGTAGATTTTTGACGCTAAGTTACCTTTAACTTTATCTTAACTGTTGATAAACATATCACATCTGTCCAGCTTTGACTTATTACAATTATTATCATGATTTTAAGGGTACCATGGTTAGAAAATACACATGACATGCGGTACAGCAAAACAATAAAAGATACTCAGTGAAAACCTCACCGTGTGATTGATCGAACCTTGACCTGAACTTGATATGGACACTATTCACAAAATCACAACACACAGACACTTCCACCTTTCAACTGTTAGAACAATATTAGAATGAACTAAGAGGGCCTGTGCCTCAGAGTGCCTTTGGTTTCACGAATACGCAGGGTCGTAAGTGGATGTTGAAATGTGTATGCCAGCAGTACCTTTCTTAGCATTCCAAGTGTCAAGCGATACTTTTACAGGGTGACTGACATGCAGAAAAGTGTCTAAAATATTGTGTATGCTTACAAAATAAATATATCCATTCACCTTCAAAGTCACATCACACAAAAATTCGCACCTCACACAAAACGTGCCTCACATCTATGGCTGTTGTGTATTGTATTTTCTACTTGACATCGCAAAATAAATTTTAATAAAATTTAAATGACTGGAAATGATATATAATGTAAAATGTTCACGATTCATAAATTTTCCTATCTGTAGCCTATTTTTTCACCTGTTAGTTGTAATATATTTCACAAACCAGGGATCTTCCTTTTTTCTGTCGCATTTTTGAAAATCAGCCTATTTGCATACGTAATTTCCAGAATGAATAAGAAAAGTTGAGGCGCAACTAATTTCTAGTAGGAAAACCTACATAATGTCACAAAAAACCTACATAATGTAAAAAAAAACCGACATTGTCACTTTGCCAGATACGTAATCCCCCGTTCGACGAGTTTGTCAAAAATACCTGTCATACTCAACATCTCTAGTAGATACAAAAATAGGCCCACGATTACCGTTCATGCCTCCTTTTCCTACACCATATCCATTCCATCAATCTGACATGTCGAACGGAGGCACGTGCTTTTTGCCCAAAGTCTCAGATAAGCTCACTCAACTTTCATGTCACTCAGTTTCATGCACAGCCCTTTTACTGTTTTTATCTTAACCCACTTCATGTGCCCGATAGAGGATTTGAATTGGATTTCACTTGTCGTATATAAGGATGAGACAGAAACGTCCTTTTAACATTATGCAGCTTTGTGAGCAGTAGAGAATATTTATGTACGTATAAAATTTCACAAACAGAAATGTTGAAGCAGTATGACATGCACCGCGTATATTTCCCACGCTATTTGTCGGAGAGGTACTATCATTGTGAAATATTTCCAAATTGATATTGTTTTTCCGATGTTATACAGGGTGTTTTTAAAGTTGAGTTATTTATTTTAACAGCTTGTAGAACTCGTCAAAAGAAGTTGTTATACCAAAAATCACCTATATAAAAGATGCATAATAAGAGAGTTAGCTTACATTATTTCTAATAAGCATAAGGCAGCTCTGTCAGTTATCTGCCTCTTCATCGTGACAACATACGTCAAACCGTGGTTGCAATTCACTTTAGCGGTAAGATCACCTAATTAATGAAGGCTTAAGAAAGAATTGACAAAATCAGCTTTACAAAAGTTCTGCCAACAATTATGGTATAAGATTAGTCACCAAAGAATCATAGGTAGGCTTCAGCATTTTGGTTTTAGCAATCATTTATTAGATTTCATTTCTTCTTACTTGCATGACAGAAATCAGTACGTTTCTTACAATGGTTTCAAATCTTCACCTTACTCGGCCTCATCCGGTGTACCGCAGGGATCAAATTTAGACCCTCTTCTCTTTCTTTATTTTATCAATGACCTCCCTAACTGCTTAACCTGTCCTTCTCTGTTGTTTGCCAATGATTTAAAAATATAAGCTCAGATTAATAGCATTGATGACTGTCTAATCTTGATAGCTGACCTGAATCATGTATTTGAATGGTGTTCAACTAATAAATTATTTTTGAATGGTAGTAAATGCGAAACCTGTTATTTTACCAGGAAAACGAATCCAATAGTTTTTGATTACACACTGGACTGAAAGGTGTCAGTTTGATGCGTTGTTCAGTAAGAGATCTAGGTGTGTTGTTTGATGTTAAATTAGAATTTTCAGGTCATATTAGTACATCATCCGCTATAAAAAGTCTCGTTTTTTATGAGAAACTGTAAATCGTTTGGTAGTGAAACGGCACTGAAGGCTTCATACTGCACCTTGGTGCGTTCTAAGCTGGAATATGCATCTAGTGTATGGAATCCATATTACCAAATCTATACTAATGGAATTAAAAGTGTACAGAGGAGATTTCTTAAATACTTGACTTTGAATTAGATGGTGTTTATCCCAATCGTGGGACTCCCCAATCAGCGATGTTGCTCAGATTTGAAATGCATCCTCTTGAGCTGTGAAGAGTTTGTAATAGTTTAAAATTCCTTTACAAACCCATATACAGTGAGTGATGTTGATTCTTCAGCTTTATTAGCTAAAATTGATTTTCATGTACCATCCCGCATTTAGCGAAGATTTCTCGCTTTTTACTTAAAAACACCAAATTCTAATGTTATGATTAAGTCACCCGTGTAAGTCAAAGATATATTAGCTGTATTCAGCGACTTCTATGATTCAATTGATAACATTTAAGACAAGTAGGTGAGTAGGAATTTGTTGTTTCATTTTTTCTTTCAGAAACTGGTCGAGCTATGATTGTAGTTAAAAATACTGTAACGTCAAATGATATTCAATTACATTGTCCTTTAAGTGGATGTATCTGTTGGGCAATAAATATATTATTATTATTATTAGTATTATTATTTGACAGATGAAGTCTCTGCGCCGGGCCGCGAGTTCGAATCTCGCCTTCGCCATGGATGTTGTGACGACGTGTGTTTGTCCACAATTAGAGAAATATAAGTAACACACATCTGTGGCAAATGGATAACTTCCAATGCCAATTATATGTTAAAAAATAAAGTCTCTGCCTTCTCTCTGTTTGACGACGACGTGGATGAGGACACTAAAGAAAAAACGGTACATCCCATCGAAAGAAGAACTTTCTGGGCCAATTTATGGTAAGTCTGACATATTAATTTTCCTTTTTCTTATTTTACTGCTTCGATATAATATGCTAACTGTTAAAATAAGCCAACATGGCCACATAATGATTCTTATCAACACGCTAAGAATAAGATGCAAACACTGAGAGCAGTTAACGATATTGTAGAAAGAGCAGTCAAGTTAATCCAAGACTCATGGATTAATCACTGCTGATGAGGAACAAAAATAATTTTTATTGCGTTGCATACAAAAACACAGGCTGGTTTGAAATCCATACATTCTTTCCCAATTAACATTCAAATCCAAAGTTTGACCGAAAGTTGTGCAAGGGCTATCGCTCCCCAGTCGCATTAATATTTGTTTTCTAAGTTGCTAGAATCAAATGGACAAAAATAGAGACTATGCGTACCTCAATTTGAACAAAAATGTGTTTGTCCTCAAAGGCTGGGATACCCTAACCCTAAAGTACTATGTCTCTTCTGACCATTTTTGGGCGTAGTCAAAAAAAATGTTGTAAGTTCCAATTTTCTGATAATAGTAATGCTTTACCTCTCAACCTAAGGTATGTAATGTACTATCGTAGAATTTACAAGACAGCTATGAAATCGATTATTTTCATTGTTGACATTGCCCAACTACGGAAACAATCGATATACAGGTATGTGTGTAGACCAGTTATTGTAGATTCACGAAAACTTAATCCTCTACAGGGTGTTCCTTAATGAGATGCTAATGTTTAACGAGGTGATTCTTCTTATTTTAAGGCAAATCATACGAATATATGTTCTAAATGTCTCAAGCAAGATACCGGGCGATCAAATTTCAGAAAAAATATGTATTTTATTTTAATTGTGACACTATTCTAGATATCTTTATGAAACTTGGTAAACATCTTCTATGCATCAATGCGTATCTTTGCATACAAACAATTTTATTATTTTCACCAGTGGCGTCCATTGTTTGCATTGAATATTTTTAGAGAAAAAATGGTACTCCACTGCTCTTCAATTAGAAACTATTTTTGAGATCTTTACTTCTGAACAAATTTGATCTCTTGATTTTCTTTCGACTGACGCATGATTTTCTCTTAAACAGATAAAAATCGTTTTGTTTCAGGGTCAAATCACTAAAAATCTGATGCAGAGACTGCTGTGCCGAAATCGCTTTTCTTTCTCTCTTAAGTTATTGAGTTCGTAAATATCAATAACACATTTGGTCTCTGAATTACTCAACGATTTCCGCGCAGGAGCACGCCATGTAAGAATCTCGATGTTGTTTTGTTTTGTACCTCAACATGATTAAAATAAAGACTTTGTTGATCGGTTTATACGTTTCAACATCGTCTTAATAAAATACTTCAATATTGCAGAAAAAAAAAAGCATTTTGAAAAATCTATGAGTTAGATGGTTTTTGAAATGACCGATTCAATTAAAAATGACAATATATTGTATTCTGAAACAGGAGCTCAAATACCGGGGCATCGCGGCTGGTCTAAGGGCTTATGAATCCGACTTTTGGTTAGTAGAAGTAGGAAAAGCCTCCGCTTGTAGATTGTTCCACTATCTCGGCACCCTCGGGACAAAGAAGCAATTGTTCTCGATCTACGAAGCTCCATACGATTAGGATGGGAGGCTGAGGTCAGGCGGGTCTGTCTGACAGGCGCATTGCGTGGCGGCATCATGGAGGAGAGCTCTGAGGAGCAAAGTCCGTTGACGTAGCCGTACGACAGAGAAAGGGTCCCGAGACTATCCGTTAGAGAAGAGTCATCGATTAGTCGGATTGCTCTCTTTGAACAGCATCTAGTATGGATAATCTGGACGGAGCTGCAGCACCCCAAACATGTCAGCAGCACTTGAGGTAAAGTCGTATGTAAGCCTTGTGAGGAGGATGTTATGTGGAGTAAATTACTTCTTAGCCCTAAACAGATATCCTAGATTTTTACTAGCAGCTGCCTCGATTGATGAGATATGTTCGTGCTAGATCAAGGCCTAGGTAATCAAGTCAAAATGAACGACACTTTGGTATATGTTTCTATTTGGCGGTCAGTAAAATATGGAGATTGATCAGCGGGACAACCGCGACCTAAGCTTCAGATGTTACATTCGTTGATTTACGCTGTTTATGCAATGGACATTTATAACGATTATACCCAAAAAGCAAGAAAGCATTTTAAGAAAGAATGTACGAAAAACGTGGTTTTTGAAATGAACAATTCATATATTCATACGAATTGTTCACCTTGGGCTAGCACACTACTACAGTTACCAGACTATACCTCTGTAAAACTGCCCTAGCCTGATACACTTTGGTACACATAAAAATTTACCCTATTTGCTAACCAATTTATCGTCCCCAAAGCCTTGTGTCATTCTGAAAGTTTGCCGTGATGTCCTTATTCAAAATCAGAGAGTTGTGGACAACTCACTGTGAGAGTGAAGATGAAGTGTTTGATCAGAACTCGATGATTGTCACTAAACTGGACAACACTGAGTTTTTAGTGACCGGAAGTCATAGTGGAGTGTTGAGAATATTCAAGCCTTTTAACGGTTCGGATGAGAGTGGATTTTCAGCAGCTGATTTGCTAGCGGAGAAGAAATATGAGCAGCCGATTTTGCAAGTAGGAAGTGGACAACTAGTTTCGTAAGTTGTAACAATAGTAAATATAAGGAGAAATTGTGGAAGTACCATAACATTAATAATTTGACAAATGAAAGCATAGCACATCAGTTATCCGTAAATCCAACCAACTCAATTGTTTTATTATTCGGAAAACACAAAAGAGCGTGGCAGATTTATTCCATATTTCAATTAATAATAATGTTATTCCTCATACATCCGCTATTAGGAATTTAGGCTTGATTATGGATAGTGACCTGAGGTTTTCAAAGCATGTTGATAAGTGCTTTGGCTGTGCTTATGGTCGGCTTAAAATGCTGTTTCCATATTGTCATATCTTTTCTACCGAACTTAAGGCTTTGCTTTGTGACACGCTTGTTCTGTCATTATTCAATTATTGCGACTCAGTTTATGAGCCTTGTAAAACAAGGTATGATGTTGATCGTATATAGCGTGTCCAAAACTCTTGCCTTAGGTTTATTTTTGGAGTGAAAAAATTTGAACATATTTCTTATAAGTTAACTGTAACAGGATGGCTAAATATGGAAGCTAGGAGAAATCTGCAGAAAATTCTGCAGTTTTGTTTCATAAAACTATTCTATATAAAACTCCGCCTTATTTATATAATAAGATTACACTTAGAAGCGATGTTCACAATATCAATGATCGGTATTGGAAGCTGATTTCCCAACCACGTCATCGTACATCTATGTTTAACAGATGTTTTTCTCATTTTATCTACCACTTGTATAATCACGTCCCCACAAACCTTAAGTCTATGTCTGTGTCAGCTTTTAAAAGAAGTTACAGAAAATTTCTATTAGATGAATTGTAGTGTTTACTTTATATTGTTCCTTTCCTTTTTATATTTTAAATGTTTTTTTTTTGTTAAATCTGCTTTGATCAGCTCGTCTGTTTACTAGTCCCTTTTGCAGGGAATTCATGTTGTTTCTTCATTTTTAATTTTTTTCTTTTTGTATTTTTTTTCTCTGCAAATAAACGCTATTATTATTACTATTATTATTATTATATTAATGGGCCAAGATATTTCGCCAACAATATCCGCTTAGATAACAAACAAACAAAGATCGTGAATCGATCTCGTAATTCGTGAAATTTGCGTGGATGCATCGTCAGCCGTTCCCACAATTGGAGAAACAAGTGGATAAAGGTGTAACATTTTCTAAAAATTTTATTGCACTAAACTGGTTTTAAGGAGTGCTTCTTCCATTCTGTAATTACTTTGTTGCAAATACAGTATAATAACACCTTTATGGATTCCTTGATTTCATAGAAAGACGGGTATTTCTAGATTTCTACTATACACTGTCAGTGTCAGCGCTCTCGTTTTGTGAGGCTATGTTTTCTTTTTCAATTGTAGGAAAATTCAGGCTGATATAACAAATGATATAAATCAAAACCATGAGCAATTCGATGCAAACAGATATTTGTAACATAACCTCAAAATAAGGCGCCGATACGGAACAGTTGAAAACTATGAAAATCAAGGAGGCCATAAAGGTATCCTACAATGTATTGTACGAAAGAAATTTCCTTGCGGCACTGTCCAGTAGAAAAACATATATTCTTGAATACAATACCTCGTAATCACCATGATGATTGTGTGTAGTCGTAGTAGATATTTATTTACTCCAGGATACAACAATAACAATATAGAATGGATGAATAAATATGTTGAAATGTGATTTTCCAAAAAAACACAAGAAAATAAAAGTAAAATAGGCTTGAAGAAAAACTATATCAAAACGGTGTATGTGTAAAAGACGACCAGTTTTCAATGTCAATATTAGATATGAGTTCAGTAATATAGTGTCAACCTATTCAGCGAAGCCGTTGTCACGCATTTTTTTGAATCATTGGGCATTTAGAAGTAGTTTTATGTCTTGAGGTACGAGGTTATATACTTTGGGAGACAAATATATAGAAAATCGTTTTATTTTGGTTTTATGAGATCTAGGAACAGTTTTTGCATGTAATTTGCATCGATTATCACAGTAGTGTGTGCAAGAAATAAAGTTTTTTTGATATCAAATAATTTCTTTTCATTGAATAAATCACTTTTTGAATATGTATAATTTTGATTTTTCGAAAATAGTTTTAGTTCTCTCTAAAACTACGCTAATAGGCTATGCAATCAAAAACGGTATGATACGTATACAATTTTCTGTTAATACGCGTGTGAAGAATTCAATTTTGTTTGTGATAAATCTTACTTTTTTCAACATTACGAGTATTAACTCTGCAAAATTCGACATTGATATTGTCTTCTGTTCAGTGATCTCTTATACACCACTGCCAGCATCATCGACATTATCAACATGATTTGAACCTGGCAACATTAAAACTATAGAGAAGTAGGCGTTTCCAATCAACCACAAATTATACAGCTGATAAAGTTCCTAAGTTTTGTGACAACTTTGTAGTTTTTCATACGAAAGCGAGCCTGGAAATCATCTGTGTTGTTGATCTAAAATTTTCATGGGAATCAAATTATAAAACTATTTACAATTAGTTAACATATAGGATGTAACATGAGCGTCAAACTGCAGTATTAACATTTCTATTCAGACTAACATTCTGAATTTTTTGAGATTATAGTGAAAAGCAAGGTGGAAGCTTTCATTAGGCTATTCGAATAATGGAAGAACGTTCACAAAGGAGGTTGGACATACGTATGCTGGCCGATTACTACTGAAATCTTCACCAGGAACAGAAAAAAGGCGCCGCATTTTAGAAAATGTTATAAAAGATATTTTGTCCTGAACCAAAGTAACTGTTTAAACCAGAGCTGTTTGAAAATATGCGGTTTTCGTAACCATCATTCTTAAAATAAACGAAAACAAATAAAAACACTGTAACATGTACTAAGTGACATATAAATCCGAAGACCCAGTTTAAATGGTTTTATTTTAATAAAAGTTGGTGAATGTATTTATCTTACTGTAAATAACATGTGAAAAAATTTTCAGCCTTATCAGTTGGACATTCCGGTTTTTATACTGCCTTTTTTTTTAATTCACTAACGCTCTAAAAATGAATATTTCAGCCGCAGTAAAGAATCAACGCTGGCGGATTTTGGTTCTTGACATGCTTTACGATCGGTTACGATGCCTAGAGTACGGAGACCTGTACGATTTCGTCAACTTAGTGAGTTTGATAGGGGCCGTATAGTGGTACTTCGGGAAGCTGGACCTTCTTTTCGGGCAATTGCAGTTAGAGTGCAAAGAAGTGTAGACACTGTGGTTAGGTGTTGTCAGGCATGGCTTCGAGAAGGCCGTACGCAAAGAGCAAGGGGCACTGGACGCCGCCGTAGAACAACAGACCGTGAAGATCGCCGCCTAAGATTATTGGCCTTAAGGGACCGTTTCTCCACTACCAGGTCCATTGCAAATGAATGGTTTGCAGAACACGGAAGACCTATTGGCATGCGAAGTGTTTACCGACGAATGAGAAGTTTTGGCTTGTTTTCATACCGGCCACACTGGGTCCTCCCTTTAACTCGAGAACACCGACGTAATCGCCTTGAGTGGTGTAGACAACGGTCACTCTGGGATCAGGAATGGAACAGTATTGTCTTTGGTGACGAGTCTCGATTTTGTTTAGGCATGCACGATGGTCGTGCCAGGATTAGAAGGCGACGTGGTGAAAGGAGGAATCCACAGTTTTTTGTTGAAAAACATGTTCATCACACTGTTGGAGTTATGGTTTGGGGTGCTATAGCTTATGGTTCCAGATCACCTTTATTCTTCATCAGAGGTAACATGAACGCGCAGCGTTATATCCACGAAGTTCTAGAACCCCATCTTTTACCCTATCTTGACACCCTGGCAGATCCAACAAGATAATGCCCGACCACATGTTGCAAGAGTCACAATAGACTTCTTTCAACATAATGATGTCACATTGTTTTACCTTGGCCACCAAGATCTCCCGACTTATCCCCAATTGAGCACGTGTGGGATATGATGGGTAGGAGATTGCTCAATTTGCAACGTCCTCCTCAGACTCTAGAAGCACTTCGAGAGGAGTTGGTGGTTGCCTGGAATGAGATACCACAGGAGGACATTGACCACCTGATCAGAAGCATGCCTAGGATTTATATGTCACTTAGTATATTTTTATGGAAAATGACTGTAATTACTGTACTAACGATTTTCAAACCTAACCACATAACTGCAACTTTAGGGCCGTATCATCAGTCGTTCCTACAATTGTAGGAATGCGTAGCACATCAGGGTGCATCCAGACATTATTAAAGGTCAAAGGGCTTTAAAGCAGTGTAATCATTTTGAAATTTTTATCATTTACTTATTATGCTTCATTGAGTACTTATACAAAGTTTTATTAAAATAAAAGCATTTAAACTGGGTGTTCGGATTTATATGTCACTTAGTATACATCATTGCTAACCAGTGCCGTCAAAGAATGGATCATCTTATGTTTCTAAGAAGGTTAAAACCAATCTTTTATGGGGGTGATAGTACACTCCATTATTAAAGCTCAATAAGCCACAAATAACTAAGTAAGATGTCCAACCATTTTTAAATTTTGTGAAGCCACCGCTTGTTTAACAATTAAGAGAAACTCCTTACTCCTCTAATTTTTCGCATTTATTTTGATGAATTGTCTTCCTATCCAAATAGTTTCCAAGATCGAAATATGGTGTGTATTTGATAAAACATATTTTTTGTTCTCTGAATTGTTCCATTTTGCAATGCCTCGTTTACAGTTTGATTTAAACTTACTGAAAAAAATTCGTTCCTTTGTACAGTGTCTGTCGTGTGAAGCGACTCATATCTTTTTCTCAACGCCACGGGATATCAAAACAAGCAGAATCCCATTGAAATTGCGGAAAACTATAAAACACATTTTTCGTAAAATAGAGCCCTTGATAAAGACAACATTATTAATTCACCCAATCATAAAATGTGAGCCGATTTTTTCGCTTATAGCAGTCAGTTTATCAGAAGTGATTCGATACCACAATACCTTGTAGCGTATCTGAAGATATAGCAGATCTCATAGTAGTTACGCAAAGTGAAAATATTAGAAAAATTCAATTAACAGAAATTAATTATTATATCCAGAAACATCAGAAGACTTCAGTGCAACGTACACACCACAAAAGGACAAAATATCTTTATGTTGTAGAAAATTAAAAGCTTTTCGTCATATGTATTTTTAATACATTTTCACCACCTTCGTACATATGTGGACTTTAGATCTCATCCTTTATTTTTGTGTAAAGCTTGCTAAAAGAGCTGGTTCATGTAAAGGGACGACTTCCAAGGACGACATGTCTTGTGTACCTTTTAAGAAATTAAAAATCTAGACGGTAATGAAACCCAGTACTTCAGCAATACAAAAGAGAGCATCGGGGAGGGCATGAAATGTATAGAAATACTGGTCTATATATTGACCAAAGAAATAAGTGATTTTGCTTCTTTCAAATGCTTTATCATAATCTTGACGACCTGTATCTGCACTGTCAAATGTATAGTGTATCACGGGTGTGACGCATGCTCTGAAGTTTTGTAAAACTCTTGTAAATGTTAATTGTATTTTTGTGTTGTGTGCATATCCATGTCAGCCGTATTCCTGTCTATTCAATTTATTCGATATTTTGATTTTGTGCAGTTGCCTTCAGATTCTTCAGATAAGCTGCAAGGTACTGTGGAGCCGATTCACATTTAGCAAGCTGACTAGTACAGCAGGAATTCGGAACAACAAGGCAGCAAAATACATAAGAAAATAGCGATTCGGATTTTATTATTGAGTGTATGAACAATTTGACAATATCATTCTGCCTGTACTAATATTCTGTGACATTCAGAAAAAAATCACGATTGCATCGTTTCATATAAGGAAGAGCAGGCGCGTATGGTGTTTTACAACTTTTATCAATTTTAAATTAGACAAACTTTCTCATTAATCCATTTGGAAAACCACGAAGTACCGCAATATCGAGTCATTCAGACAACTGAAATAATTTTTTATAGTGTACGCGATTTTCCGATAACCTGGAAACTGTTTGTATAGGAAAACGAATGAAAAAAATAGCAGAACTAAAGAGTTATTCTTCATTATTGAGCAAGCAATGATTGATCACATGATTTTGACTTTCCTATGAGATTCCATAAAATGGTTCGACTTCGTACTAAAGTATATGTGGCATAATGTTTGCCAAATGGAGTAGTATACTATCATCCCTTAAAATGTCGCCCTCCCGAACACGCTTTGTATTGAATATTTCCAGGCATAGCAAGTCAATTGTTCACTTTGATCTCATTTTAGCGGCTCTCATCAACTCCAGTTGGCAGTGTTGCAGCCAAGATTGTTGTCTGTTTGCAATGTCAATGTGAAACAAGGAATATCAGAACAAGGTAAGCGTACTTCTTTGGTTTTTTTTGCCCCCCGTCAGTTCTTTTTTAGTCTATCTTTTTCCAATACGCTCAAATATATTCGCCGTGCGCATTCGAAGCGAACAAGAAGGTATACAGCAGGACACGTACTTTCTAAACTTCAGGCCTGTTGTTGAGGAACTTTCACAAATATTTAAAAAAAACTCTATTCCTCTCTCACGCTATGTTTTTATTTATCTCTCTACTTTCATTCAAACTTTCGCCATATATCAGTTAAACTCTGTCCCTCGGGTAACATAACGCACTGCCGAGTTCCGTCTATTAAAAGTGCACCTTTTTGATACATGAAACGTTGTGTATGTTTTTTTTCGCCCCATGGATATAAAAAACGCATTTAGCAATCTGGAATTACTGCACTGGAATTCGTTTTACTTTCCACGCCAATAGTCGATAGCTGTTCTATATTTACGAGCAATTTCGAAGTCGATAAATTATTTGAACTTTTTTCGACAGGTATTTAATAATTTAGGTGGATCATAGAAGGCTTTTGCGAGGGACGCTAGAAAAAATCTACTTAGCCATGAAACAAATTTCTCCAGGGAACTTACACCCTTGTAAAAAAACTGTTTCCTCTTGGCTCTGAAAAAGAAAGTCGACGGGGCCACGTCTGGACTATAGGGAGGACGATTTGTTTCAACACAGCTGGATTCCTGGACAATTGGTCCAAATTTGGCAGACTCATGCACGGTCGCATTGTCAAGCAGCAGTAACACTTTTCGATTGCTTTGGAAAACTTTTCAGCATGTTCGCATAGACTTTCGTTGTTGTCTCTTTTGGAATGTATTCAATGAGAAGGTGCCTCTGATGTCCCTAAAAACTGTTTGCCATCAAATTTCCAAAAGGTTGTGGCCGTACCTTTTTGGGCCTTTACGTAGCCACTGATTATATTTAGTCTATGACTCGGAGCTCACCACCCAAGTGCGATTAGTTGCCCGCCACAGTTTGTGCCAAAAAGTCAGAAACGTTGGAAAAGTCTCCACACGACTTTTTGAAGTTTCCAACCTGCGAAATTTTTGTCAGGTGTCAACAGTCGGGGACCCATCTGGCTAACACCTTACACATGCTCAAATTGTTTTGCAAGATGGTTATAACGCTGATTTTGCGATATATATTAATGCCATACTAATGGTAGACACCTCACACGATGATCTTCGAGAACCATGGCATCAACTTTTAGAGTCATTTTATCATTTGTTGATTCTTTTGGGTCTTCCACTTTTTGGACTGACTTCTGTGGACCACAATTGCAATTGTTTAATATGATGTTGCATCATCCCCACTGACGGGAACCAATCTCTCAAGAGTTTGTTTTCTGCTTAAAATTCTCTGGTGTTAGAAATCTTATGACACTGCGATGCTCTAATTTTAAGTTACTAATTTTTTTTTTCATAATTCACGTTATACATTGAAAACTAATCAAATTTTGCAAGAAATGTTCGAACATATGTCACTATTTGATATATTGTGCTTGAGCGTTTCAATTGTTTTTTCATGACTAGATAAATTACTTCTCTAGCGTCCCTCTTATAACAAATAAACAGTTATTATTTCTTTATATTCTGGATACATTAAACAAACAAATTATTAAGTAACCTTTTGTTCTATTAAGCACCTTAAAACAGTTTTTATTATTGTAGAACTAATCATTATTTAGTGAATTTTAGTTTTATTAAACTTTTCCGAACGGACTTTGCAATGAACATTCAAGTCGATATAATAAATCAATATTTTAACCAAAAGCGTTGTGATCAAGTCTATCTAGCGATTCTTAAGATGGAAAATCAAGTAGCTACACTAATACGAGCCCCTTCCCTCTTCAGTTGGCCCACTTCAAGATTTCCAAAACCAAAATATGCCGTTATAAACTAAACATGACGAAACCGTTTACTTCTAAAACAATTTATTTTCTCAAAAACATTTAAGATGCACTCTAGTCGCAAAAAATACATATTTGAAATCACTTAGACCTATAACTAATAGAACATCTGAACAAATAAACAATGTGCGAATAAATGCGTGAAGTTAACAAAGCAACAATTGTCAGATTACCATTGGGTAACATCACCTTTATTTTTTATTACGGCTGGAATTCTTTGGGGCATAGTGTTAACCAAGTTTTGGCAAAAATTTGGTGTAAAACAATCCCATATTTCTGGAAGCTTTTGTCTCAGTTCGGTGATTGTACGAGCAGGATGTTGTCGTAGAACCTTTTTCATCTCGTGCCACAAAGTTTCAATAGGTGACAGATCTGGACTGCTAGAAACCCATTTCAAAAGTGGTACATTATTTTCTTCCATCCATTTTATAGCCTTTTTTGAGGTATGGCACGCTGCACCATCTTGCTGAAACACAAAATCTTGGCCGGATGTCAAACATTTTTCCATCACTGGTAAAAGCGATTCTTCTAAAGTTGCCAAATATACTAAGTGACATATAAATCCGAACACCCAGTTTAAATGGTTTTATTTTAAT